>CM057342.1:445982442-446356459 GCA_030015575.1 Agapanthus africanus | reverse complement strand
CAATCTTCCCCCTTAAAGAAATTCGGTCCCCAAATTTAAATTAAAACTCCCCCCAAATACTAAAACATTTAGCAAAACACTCAAATCGTCGGGGCTCTGAAATCATCAACACATAACTAAAAATCACCTCCGTCAAGCATAACGCAATCATCGGAGTTATGGTGAAAATACAATGTCAAACTCCAATACGATAACCAACATGAAATACAGCAAAACTATAACTTGTATAGAGTCCGCATCGTAGTAAAATCGTCCAAACATCTGAATAGAGAAGCATGGAAAAACACCTAGGTACTGGTCTCAGGACAGTCCTGCTCGATTATTAAACCAAATAGTAAATATCATAAAAACGTACTGCTCAAAATGAAATCAATCTCAAATACAGTATACGAGGTATCACGTGCGTCCGGTGTGTACGGAAATCGAAATCAAATACAGATACCACGAATACGCACGGAAACAAACCTGAGTGCAGTGGGTGTGCACCAAAAACATCTGTCAAGTGCAACGGGCGTCAACGACAATAATATCAGGTGCATCTAATCTGCACAAAACCCCGATTTAGTGCATCTGGTGTGCACAAATAGCATCAAGTGCGCCAAGTGTGCGTAATAATCTCAATCAAGTGCACATGGTGCACGAAAACATAAATCGAATATCCAAAATCATGTGCAACCCATATACACGAAATCAAATCAGTATCTCAAAATGTATAAAATCCAAATCAAGTGCAATGGGTATGCAGAAAACGAACATCAATACATCTGATACATGGAACACGAATCGAGTGAAATGAATGAGTTCATAGGAAAACCAATCATAAAATGAAATCCTCAAATCAACAAAATACGAACAACGGAAATGTGATACTCGAATCACCAGATCGCAAATCGTAACACTGACGTTGATGTGCTCCTCTTCCCTCTGGTGTCGATGATTCGAACATGTCTTTTTGTAGCTGTATGAACTGTACTACAAACGAATATACTCATATCTAGAGTCTCCCGAGTAATGTATCCCATCACATGATATCTGGACTATATTAAACGTGTCGATCGATTTATCAAAGTCCAAAAATTCCTCGAGAGCTCAACACTCAAGTACAGTTTAAAAATATCCAGTACATGCCACAGCACCTGCGGACCAGCCGTAGAAGGGCAAACCCAAGCCTCACTAATGGCACCATGGAACTGCCGCAAACCCTAAGGTTCACCAGCGTTCTCATGGTCATTATGTCGAGTTAGTGTTTCATTCTTCTAGAGGGTCCATAGAAATACCTGCATGTTCTTCCGAATACCTTAAACTTGGGAAAATGGGTTTCTGACATTCGTTCGAACCTTTTAACTTCGTCTGGACGACATTTGAATACTCTTCGTCCATACGCTAAACAATGCCTCAATCCTCCAGAATAGACGATACCCTACGGTCATCGCATTCTAGCCACAGCTTTCTCTGTCCGTGCGACCGTGGTAACAGAAACCACCATCCGATATCGATGAAGATAGATCAAAGGAACGAATATAATAGGGTGCAAAGAAATGTACATCCTAAGGCTTCTTAAGGAGAGTAGCGTATCGTAAGTATGCCGCGGATCATACCCACGGTACGTCTCTCTACCTAAATCACCTACTCCATCAACCAAGGTCAACCTAGACTCGGACAAAGGTTAAACCTAGCGCTCTGATATCAACTTTGTCACGACCTGAAGGTACGGAACGTGACCGGCACTTAAATTATGAAACGTCCGGAGGCGTAACGTAATCTAAGAAAGCTGAAGCTCAGAAATCTAAACCCTTTAAAAGAAGAAGTGTAGGAAAACACGTTTTAAAAGTAACATCAAATTTTCTCAAAAATTTTGGCAGAGTCTCCTTTGTAAAAACTGGCCCCAAACGGGTACAAATAAGAATAATATATACAAGCAGCAAAAAGGCATCCCCAAGCGGGAGCTAGCTCTTCACCAATTGGCTGTCATAACCACGCAAGCAATATAGTATACAATGCCGAAGGGAGAGGAACAAAACTCAAAGAAAACCATCAAAACCACCAGAAAACCATAATAGTACAAGCGCCACTCTAAGGTCTGTAAGTCTACGGTAGCACCCGGCCGTCTGTCCGAGGCCAAAATGCGGAAATGAAAACATTTTCTAAACTAGAAACTGGCTCTATCGTATACTTTAAATCCGGATCGAACCATTAACCTATAACTAGCTAACTAGAGAAGGGTTGGAAAGGCTATACCGATCGATCCGTGTCCTTCGGTCTTTGGCCACCATCCCAAGCTCCTCGCTGTTAGTTGTATGTATGCCCTAGAGGCCAGTATTGTACAGATTATGTATATTATATTGGATGCTTGGACATATATAGAGATGACTTTCTTGCTCGACATGATAGTATGCTATCTGGTTGCCATTTATCTTAACATGTACACTAGTCTCTTTATACTGTCTTATAGTTACATGTTGGTAAAGCCCTTAGGATTTGTACTTGACTACCTAGACTATGATGCAGATCATACTAGTGGGGACATGGTAGTCCATAAGTACATCCTTCAAGGTCCCTAGTCGTAGGTGTATCGAGACGGGGCATCGATATACCAGAGTAGACTAGCGTATACGCTTCTCGACCCATGTGATGGGCGATGGATGATCCCATATCCATTGGTGTTTGACATCAGAGATGGTGTACGGGTGCTCAGTGGAGACTGGGTACACTGGACGGACTCGCCGAGAACTCCCAGATGGTATTATACCTCACGTCAGATGGCAGTTCTCAGGTGACACTTGTACAGATTAGTCTGTAGACCCGAGATCGTCATAGAGTCTTGTGTGATTCCCACTGTGCTTTGATCTCCACCTTACCACGTCCATGAGGGCGTGCAAGCGGTGGTCTTTGGGTACAGTCCCGAGTCACATGGAGGCAATGAGCGATAGGAGGGGTTTCGTCTCTCCCGGTATTGGGGGTTGATGTTGCGCTGTGCTCGATTGGCCGTAACAGGGAAGTCCCTGGCCAGGGCTGATCAGAGATTTGCTGGTAAGTGTTACCAGTAGTTTCTCGACCCGTTATGAGCCTCACATCGGCACGACTTATCGGGTTATTGGGGTCTGACGTATACCACCCCTAGACTTGATATGCGACGTATCAGACGAAGAGACCGGACTGTATGGTAAGTGTTACTGGTCGGATTCGCAGGAGTGTGAGCGGGATAGCTCGTCGATCTTCTGATCGCTCAATACCCGGGTGGCCGTTACGTTTAGCAGACCGCTTGCGGCTTGTGGGTGCTTGATATGATCATCATCTGCTACCGGCGTATTGACGAGTCTTTAGAGTCCTACACAGAGGTTTCCTGGTTCAAGCGAAACGAAATAGGAGCGCATATGAGATATGTGCAGGACCGAGAGTAATGCGTGTATGTGATACCGCACTTCATTCTCGCGATATATGTTTCGATTGGTTATATTCGATATGACCTAGTTATCGAATCATTGATTCGATAAATCGATACATTACATACTAGTCGGTTGTATGCGATATAACCGGATCATTGAATCAAGTGTTGATCTAATGATTTAATGTATAATTATATATTTGATATATTACTTTGCATTAACTAGTATTGGTTCACTTTAAACGGATTTTTCTCACTTGGATTGCACATTGTATATGTGATATATTTTCGTGCACCTTTTTGTATCATGTTTGATGATACTTGATCATTTAGTTAAGTGTATAAAATTAATCCATGGTTAATATGATAATTAGGGTTTTGCATTTTCATTTATTTATTTATTTATTTATTTGAAATGAGTTATGATAAGAATGGTGGCTAAGTTTGTTTTATATTGAAGCTTCATGAAGCTTTGACTTTGCTAACCATCCTTATCTTCATGCTTAACCCTAACCCATCAAAGTGACCATGGTTAATTCTCTACACTTAACCCTAGTTCAAGTTATGATAAGTATTTGATTTATTTTTATTTTATCATAAGACTTATCATAATTCTTTTCTTGAGCTCATCTTCTTCTTCTTCTTCAAGCTTGCTACTCCAATGGCAACTTGAGATATAGTGAGATAAATCCAATTCTAAAGTGAACCCACCTCCTATTTCTTCACCCTCTACCTCTTGCCAAGTTGTTTTGGGTGTTTACTTCACAAGTTTCATAAGTTTGTGAAGTCGGAGCTTGAGTTTTTGCAACCTCGACGTAGATCGTCTTTGACACAAAGCCGACGACCTATTCCGCTTGCTTTCCCGATGAAGCCGATGATCGAGTCGAGGATTCATGATGGACAGCGAGGACATGACGTTGCGGAGCCGTGGAGGTGGATATCCGGATCTACAAAGGTTGTAATTTCCGTATCCTCTTAGTTAAGTGTTAACTAGCTTTCAATTTCGCCTAGACATCTAGTTGAAGATCCGTAGTCTAAGGTTTCTCGGCACTAAAAATTTTAATTTGGCATGTTCGATGCCTTGTGAGAACCCACTAGGGCGCCTAAGAACCTTTCACTGGTATCAGAGCCTAGCTAGAGCCTTAGGCGAAGTCCCGACGACGTTTGAAACCCGATCGAACCGAAATCTAAAACCTAAGAATGCTCTCTGGACTTTTTCTAAAAATTCGGATTTTTGTCAATTAAAAATATGTAGAAAATCAAGCAGGATGTTATGTGAATTACTGTGAAATACGAGGACCGGATTCAACTTTTCCACCGCGGAAGGGCGGCACATGCTAGGCATGTGCGGCGCTTCCGCGGCCGTACTGTTCCTTTGTGTAATTTTTTCTTCACAGTAACTCATATAATTCAATGCTGTGTTTTCTGGGATATTTTTATTGTGACTTTACAGAAGAGTATTCTGGGGTACTATTGGGAATCAGTATTTCGATCGGATTATCAAATTTCGTCTTTTGTGTTTTTCCAGATAACTGTAGAATATGTTAAAGAGTTCGACCGGATATAAATACCCAGGTTTTCCCTTGCCGGAATAATTCCAAGTGTTGGATTTTTCTGTGGTTAAAAGACGTTTTGAGTAGTGCAAGTAACGCGATGGTCCCTCTAGAAGACACAAACCTTAACTCGATTATGTGACCGTCTTGAACTGCCCTTTGAACCTTCGGGTTTGGGGCAGTACGGCGTGCCACATGTGAGGCGTTGGCTTGACCCTTCTACGGCTGGACCGTTGGTACTGAGGCATGAAGTGAATGTCTTTGAGCCTATTTCATGTGTTGATCGGTGTCGGGAAAACTTGGGTGTTCGAGTGTTCGATCGGAAAGTTTAATATATTCTATTTATCCGGAATTGGATACAATAATTGGAATTCACAAACAGTTATGAGATAACTGGATGAATGTTATAAATCTAGCAGTTTAGTCCCATATGATATTGAAAAGAGTTTTCGATAATGAAGACTAAAATGCGGGATTTATATCTGTTAGGCATGCGATGTCTAAAGTAGTTGCGGATTCCAATTGTTGTAGTTTTACACTTTCTTTTCTGTGACCGTAAGTGTAGTATGGTCATATCGCCGGTTTCGTTGCTATACGTCAACGACAATTGGGGTATGCATACTTACTTACGTTGATGACATGTGATGTTCTGTGTTGCTGGATATGTTATATTGGATCGTCGTATTCGAATAGCCGGGGTTTTTTATGTGAGATGAGTGTTTTTCATTTTCATTCATGTAAAAACTTGTATGTAATATTCTTTTATTCGGGGCACTTCCAGGATGCGGGAGTTGTCACCCTTTGTATATTATTTACTTTTCCGCATTAGGATAGACCCAAGGAGGGGAGCACAAGTAACCAGGTTCTGGGGTCCAGTGGGAGACCAACTCGAGGAGTCGAGTCCGGGTCTCCTAAACCTAGAATTGGCAGGGTTGCTTGCCGCTCTCGTAGGGGTCTAGGGGTGTGGGATTGGCTATTCATCACGACCGTGGAATCCGTGTTTTATACTGGCTCGTATTGAAAACACGGACGTCATAGTATATCCAATATTTCATATGATTATTCTGCTGCGATATCTGTGTTGAGATTCTGTGATGGATATAGTACATAGTATATATGATATATTATATAGACGTTACTTATGTTTTACACCCGCGCTAGCCCTGCCCTGCTCTGTCGTTAGTTACCTAACCTAACGGTGCACGAGGGGACATCGAGGCGAATGCGGATGGCATAAGTGTACGTCATATCTATCTGTGATGTTTAGGTATTTAAATGATGGGACTTCATTAATATGATTAATGAAAGATAAGAAACCTAAGATGTTGTAGAATCGAATTTTAAAATAGAACAGGTAGCTACAGTTCTTGCTTTGCACAGCGGTATATATGATATACCCCGCACCTCATTCGACGAGGAAAGGACCGAGATCCCTTCACCGGGAGTGACTCCTTTAGCAATAACTGGCAGATGCTACACACTCGGTTTGGCTTTGATTGCTTTTAAGAGTTTTTGCTTTGCACAGTGATATATATGATATATCCCGCACCTCATTCGACGAGGAAAGGACCGAGATCCCTTCACCGGGAGTGACTCCTTTAGCAAAACTGGAAAAGCCTCAAAATCACTCCATTTTAAAACTTCATTTGATTCTACAACGATATCAAGTTCATTACGCTCATGGTTTTCAGAAAAACCTGGCGTAGCCCTCCTTCATTTCAGATGAGTAGTAGTTAGTATTCGTGCTACGTTTGTTGGCCTGCGTTAAGGCGTAGTGTGCGGTAGCTAACTAGTATTTATCTGCTTATGCATATAATGCAGATTGGATTAGGGTAGTCGTGCGACTTTGTTGGCCTGCGTCAAGGGTCGTACGGGTGGGTTTAATTCAATCAGGAAATGACGGGTTGAACTTGACTAGCGCACTATGGTTTGTTGGCCTGCGTCAAGGTCATAGCACGCTAGGGGCAAAATATTATCGGGAATTTCAAGTGTTGAAATTTGCAATGAGATTGCATACCTTCTATGAGATAGTTGGATCCCGATACCCGCTGCGAGTAAGAGTTACTCCTGGAAGAGTTTTACACATTGCAATTAGCCGATCAAGTAGGTGTCTAGAAAGGTGTTAACGAGGTTACGCCTCTGGGAAAACGAGGTTTACATTAATTAGGTTCGTGCGAAAGCACGGGGGACCTCCCTCAAAGTACCGACACTGGCCTGGCTGAAAGATTGGCGAACTTGTAGTGTGTAATTAATCCCGGCTAGTCTTTCCTTTTAGGGTTTGGAGGAAGATTTGATAAAAAGAAGTGGGAGCCATCCTGATTAGATAAGATAATAACCAATCTGATCTTGCACGAGCATACGCTAAAGTGTTTTCTTCTCTCTCTCTCCAGGTAGCGACCATTTCATGCCTTAATAAAGATAATAATATGGATGTATTGACCGAACCCGCATGTTATACTGTGCTGGGGAACGTTGGTTCCGTTCTTTCCTATAAGAGTTATAGGACTGAACAGGATATAGGGGAATACCAGGATTCCCATGCCACCCGAATGAAGAAAGTACATGATGATGCATTTTCTTCGGGTGTGTTTGTTACTGAGAACTGTTTCTCCATTTGCTCTACGTCCTGGGTATTGGATACCGGGTCGGGATCCCATATATGTAATCAGTTACATGGGCTAAGGAAAGGTAGAGAACTTGGAGAAGGTGATAAAGACATTAGAGTTGGAAATGGTGCAATTGTTGCAGCTAAGACTGTCGGGGAATATCACCTTGTATTACCAACTGGTAATACATTGGTTCTGAACGAATGCTATTACATGCCGAACCTGATATGCAACATTATATCGGTTTCTTTATTAAGTAAAGAGGGATATAATTTTGTATTGCAGGACAATGTTATGAACATTTTCCGTGACCAAAAGTTGGTTGGATCAGGCACGTTGTGCAATGGCATTTATGTTCTAAACCAATCAACAGTCCTGAGCATAACAAACACACACAAGAGGAAGAGTTCTGAACTCAACGAATCCTTCTTGTGGCATTGTAGACTGGGTCACATCAATACGACACGACTAGCTAAGTTGCATAAGGATGGATATTTAAATCCGTTTGAATTTTCATCCTATGACACTTGCCAGTCATGTCTCAAAGGCAAGATGACCAAGACTCCGTTTACGGGACACGGAGAAAGAGTTACCGAACTCTTAGGACTGATACATAGTGATGTATGCGGTCCCATGTCTACACATGCCAGGGATGGTTCTTCATACTTCATTACATTCACTGACGATCTCTCTAGGTTCGGGTATGTGTTCCTGATGAAACACAAATCAGAAGCTTTTGAGAAATTTAGGGAATATAAGCAAGAAGTTGAGAACCAAACCGGAAAAAGTATTAAAATCCTACGATCTGATCGAGGAGGAGAATACTTAAGCAATGAATTCCTGGACTTCCTAAAAGAGAATGGGATTCTCTCTCAGCTGACTCCTCCATATACACCACAGCACAACGGTGTATCAGAACGAAGGAACCGCACCCTATTAGATATGGTGCGCTCTATGATGAGCACAGCTGAGTTGCCTATTTCCTTCTGGGGATATGCACTGGAAACAGCTGCAGACCTATTGAATATGGTTCCCACCAAAACCGTGCCGACCACTCCATATGAGATATGGAAAGGAAAGAGACCATATCTTAATTATGTTAAGATATGGGGTTGTCCGGCCTATGTAAAAACGCAAAATCCGGACAAACTCGCGGCAAGGTCCATTCTGTGTAAGTTTATTGGATATCCCAAACATTCGCGAGGGTATATCTTCTACCACCCTGAGGAACAAAGAGTGTTTGTTTCTCGGCATGCCACCTTTTTAGAAAAAGAATTTCTTGAAAAAGAGATTAGTGGTCATGAGGTAGAACTGGAAGAGGTTCCAGCTGCACAAGCTACAACAGAAGATCTGGTGGAACCAGAGGATTCCATAGTTCCCGATGAACCCCAGCCACTCCGCCGATCTAGTAGGGTTCCTCGCCAACCTGAGAGATACTACGGTTTTCTCATGGACGGTGGGAGCGAGGATTGCATCATGGAGGATGATGACCCAACTAGCTTCGAGCAGGCCATCACTAGTGGGGACTCAGTGAAATGGCTGGATGCTATGCGGTCCGAGATGGATTCCATGTACACCAACAAAGTATGGACTTTGGAAGTTGCTCCTGAAGGGGTAAAACCCATTGGGAGCAAATGGATCTTCAAGAAGAAATTTGGTGTAGATGGGAAAGTGGAGACTTTCAAAGCTAGACTTGTAGCAAAGGGTTTTCGTCAAAGACCAGGTGTGGACTATGACGAAACCTTTTCTCCAGTGGCTATGCTTAAATCCATCCGAATCATGCTTGCCATTGCTGCTTTTCATGACTACGAAATCTGGCAAATGGATGTTAAGACCGCCTTTCTAAATGGTGATTTAGAAGAGTGCGTGTACATGACTCAGCCAGAGGGCTTCGTAGACAGTGGGAGCAGCGGGAAGGTGTGCAAGCTGCTTAAATCCATTTATGGATTAAAGCAAGCATCGCGGAGTTGGAACATCTGCTTTGACGTCGTTATCAAAGAGTTTGATTTCGTCAAAAATCCAGATGAACCTTGTATTTATAAGAAGGTGGCAGAGAGTAAGGTTGTCTTCCTCGTATTGTACGTGGACGACATACTCTTGATAGGAAATGATATTCCTATGCTGCAATCGGTCAAGCTCTTCTTATCACAAAGATTCTCAATGAAAGATCTTGGTGATGCCTCCTGCATATTGGGGATCAGGATCTATAGAGATAGATCCAAACGGATTTTGGGATTGTCCCAATCCAGGTACATTGACACCATACTAAAGAGGTTTAGTATGGAAGAGTCCAAGCGTGGGAACTTGCCCACGATCTCTGGCGTCACTTTCTCCAAAGAGATGTCTCCTAAGACTGATTTGGAGAGAGCTCGCTTGCAAGGGATACCCTATGCTTCGGCAGTAGGCTCTATCATGTATGCGATGCTATGTACCAGACTCGATGTAGCATACTCACTAAGCGTAGTGAGCAGGTATCAAGCTGATCCTGGAGAGAGTCACTGGACAGCTGTAAAGAGCATTCTCAAGTACTTGCGAAGGACTAAAGATATGTTCTTGGTGTATGGTAATGGAGAACTCCAAGTGGAGTCCTTTACCGATTCGAGCTTCCAGAGTGATAAGGACGACTCTAAGTCGCAGTCGGGTTTTGTCTTTACCCTTTACGGAGGGGCGGTTAGCTGGAAGAGTTCCAAGCAGGAAACCGTGGCAGACTCAACGATGGAGGCTGAATACATCGCTGCCAACGATGCTGCTAAAGAAGCTGTCTGGGTCAAGAAGTTCATTACTGAACTTGGAGTGGTTCCATCCATTGAGCATCCAATACCTTTGTATTGCGATAACAATGGAGCAGTGGCTTTGGCCAAGGAACCCAGGTCCCATCAGCGGTCCAGGCATATTCTGAGGCGGTATCACCTGATCCGGGAGATAGTTGATCGCCGGGAGATCGAGGTCAGGAGAGTTGACACGAAGAACAACACGGCGGATCCACTCACGAAGGCCATTCCCCAGATACAGTTTGAGAGACTCTTCGGGATGCTCGGTATGAGATACTACAGCAGCTGGCCCTAGTGCAAGTGGGAGATTGTTAGTTGTATGTATGCCCTAGAGGCCAGTATTGTACAGATTATGTATATTATATTGGATGCTTGGACATATATAGAGATGACTTTCTTGCTCGACATGATAGTATGCTATCTGGTTGCCATTTATCTTAACATGTACACTAGTCTCTTTATACTGTCTTATAGTTACATGTTGGTAAAGCCCTTAGGATTTGTACTTGACTACCTAGACTATGATGCAGATCATACTAGTGGGGACATGGTAGTCCATAAGTACATCCTTCAAGGTCCCTAGTCGTAGGTGTATCGAGACGGGGCATCGATATACCAGAGTAGACTAGCGTATACGCTTCTCGACCCATGTGATGGGCGATGGATGATCCCATATCCATTGGTGTTTAACATCAGAGATGGTGTACGGGTGCTCAGTGGAGACTGGGTACACTGGACGGACTCGTCGAGAACTCCCAGATGGTATTATACCTCACGTCAGATGGCAGTTCTCAGGTGACACTTGTACAGATTAGTCTGTAGACCCGAGATCGTCATAGAGTCTTGTGTGATTCCCACTGTGCTTTGATCTCCACCTTACCACGTCCATGAGGGCGTGCAAAACGGTGGTCTTTGGGTACAGTCCCGAGTCACATGGAGGCAATGAGCGATAGGAGGGGTTTCGTCTCTCCCGGTATTGGGGGTTGATGTTGCGCTGTGCTCGATTGGCCGTAACAGGGAAGTCCCTGGCCAGGGCTGATCAGAGATTTGCTGGTAAGTGTTACCAGTAGTTTCTCGACCCGTTATGAGCCTCACATCGGCACGACTTATCGGGTTATTGGGGTCTGACGTATACCACCCCTAGACTTGATATGCGACGTATCAGACGAAGAGACCGGACTGTATGGTAAGTGTTACTGGTCGGATTCGCAGGAGTGTGAGCGGGATAGCTCGTCGATCTTCTGATCTCTCAATACCCGGATGGCCGTTACGTTTAGCAGACCGCTTGCGGCTTGTGGGTGCTTGATATGATCATCATCTGCTACCGGCGTATTGACGAGTCTTTAGAGTCCTACACAGAGGTTTCCTGGTTCAAGCGAAACGAAATAGGAGCGCATATGAGATATGTGCAGGACCGAGAGTAATGCGTGTATGTGATACCGCACTTCATTCTCGCGATATATGTTTCGATTGGTTATATTCGATATGACCTAGTTATCGAATCATTGATTCGATAAATCGATACATTACATACTAGTCGGTTGTATGCGATATAACCGGATCATTGAATCAAGTGTTGATCTAATGATTTAATGTATAATTATATATTTGATATATTACTTTGCATTAACTAGTATTGGTTCACTTTAAACGGATTTTTCTCACTTGGATTGCACATTGTATATGTGATATATTTTCGTGCACCTTTTTGTATCATGTTTGATGATACTTGATCATTTAGTTAAGTGTATAAAATTAATCCATGGTTAATATGATAATTAGGGTTTTGCATTTTCATTTATTTATTTATTTATTTATTTGAAATGAGTTATGATAAGAATGGTGGCTAAGTTTGTTTTATATTGAAGCTTCATGAAGCTTTGACTTTGCTAACCATCCTTATCTTCATGCTTAACCCTAACCCATCAAAGTGACCATGGTTAATTCTCTACACTTAACCCTAGTTCAAGTTATGATAAGTATTTGATTTATTTTTATTTTATCATAAGACTTATCATAATTCTTTTCTTGAGCTCATCTTCTTCTTCTTCTTCAAGCTTGCTACTCCAATGGCAACTTGAGATATAGTGAGATAAATCCAATTCTAAAGTGAACCCACCTCCTATTTCTTCACCCTCTACCTCTTGCCAAGTTGTTTTGGGTGTTTACTTCACAAGTTTCACAAGTTTGTGAAGTCGGAGCTTGAGTTTTTGCAACCTCGACGTAGATCGTCTTTGACACAAAGCCGACGACCTATTCCGCTTGCTTTCCCGATGAAGCCGATGATCGAGTCGAGGATTCATGATGGACAGCGAGGACATGACGTTGCGGAGCCGTGGAGGTGGATATCCGGATCTACAAAGGTTGTAATTTCCGTATCCTCTTAGTTAAGTGTTAACTAGCTTTCAATTTCGCCTAGACATCTAGTTGAAGATCCGTAGTCTAAGGTTTCTCGGCACTAAAAATTTTAATTTGGCATGTTCGATGCCTTGTGAGAACCCACTAGGGTGCCTAGGAACCTTTCACTCGCGGCATCTCCGGTCTCGATCTCCCCGTCGGAAAGGGCACCACATCTTCGAGTCTTTTTACAGCTCCCGCTTCATCCGAAGCAACTCGGGCACAATGTTTGCTAGCCGACGTGCCCAAGGTGAAGTAGAGAATGTGTGTCATCACTTTTTCTCTTGAGGATTTATTGGATGCCATTAGTTAGGAGATAAAGAGCTCAAGAAAGAGGAGGAGGAAGAAGAAGCTTTCCTTTCTTTTTCTTTTTGTGTTAGATTATAAAATGAGAGTGAGTAGTGTTAGAAAATACAAGAGCTAACCATGAGGTTATGGCTGACCTTTCTCTCTCCCCATCTCATTTCAAAACTCATATCCATCAACAATGTGACATATGCAAAAGTAAAGAGACCATGACTCATCACTTGTGCATGTGTCACAATTAATGCCCCTAATCATGATTTTGAGCTCATTATTTCCTTATGCAAACATTAATCCAAATGTTTGCAACAATAAAAAGAGAATGGCATCTACAAAAGTAAACTCGTGACGAATCACAAGAGTACCGATCATCTGTATATACATATCTGCATCCGCATTCCGACTGAATGCGAATGTGATGAGACTAAAGTAATCCAACAAATCTAATACTAGGATCCGGCTTAAACCAAAGCCCACTAGTACGATCCGTCCGATCATGAGTCGTGCACTACCGCACGTATATGATCGAACCCTGCCATAATACGACCTCCACAACGTTTCGCCCGAAACTTGAGAAACTGTCTGTAGGGAACTCTAAAGACTCGTCAATACTTTGGCTGTGGATTTAACCACTAGCTCGTCAGAGGTACTAGCCGTACGTAACGGGCTACCAGGTATTGACCAAAAGTGAGGTCGATGAGCGAACTCATCCTGACGCCCTACAAAGCCTGTTAGTGACAATATCCGTACAGTCCGGTCCATTCGTCTATGAGTATCGCATGTCGGGCCTAGGGGGTTGGTAAAAGTCAGACCCCCAAAAGCGGTACAAGTCGTGTCGGAGTGTAGCCCAGAACACCCTGAGATACTACTGGAATACCTACCAGTAAATCTCCTGCCTTGGCCAAGGACTTCGTGTAAAAGCTCTCCTAGACACAGCGCGATCTCACCCCCAATACTGGGAGAGACGAAACCCCTGCCGATCCGCTCACTGCCTCCATGTGGCTCGGGACTGTACCCAACTAAAACCTGTTTACACGACTCTTTTGAGCCGTGGTAGGGTAGTAATCAAAGCACTGTGGGAACTCACACGAGACAAATAACGATCTCAGGTCGATGAACTAAGCTGTACACATGTCACCAGGGAACTGCTATCTGACGTCAGGTATAATACCAACTAGCATGTTCCCGATGAGTCCTGTCCGGTGTACTCATAACCCAATGAGCACCTGTATACATCTTAGGTAATCCAACTGACACCAATGTCTTGTAAGACCGGCTACCGCCCTTCGTCGGGGTCTCGACTGTATATACTAGTCTACTAATGGAGTATCGATGCCCAGTCTCGAAACTCCCATGACTAGGGACCACTTTAAGGATGTGCTTATGGACCACCCAACTCTCACGTATATGATCGCCATCATACTGCTGGTAGTCAAGCAAGAATCCTATGGGCTCTATCAACGTGCAATAGTGGCCTGTAAGGTCACCTAAAGCAGTACACGATGATAAAGATAAACCATGGTAGCATACTATTCTCTATCAACGTGAAATAGTGAACTACAATGTCACTTGAAGCATGTACACGATGATAAAGACAAACCAGATAGTATACAAACCTCTCGAGTAAGACTGTCCTACCGGTATATGTTGGAGATAGTGCCCTCAGAGTCAATTATTGGATCACAGGCACGTGATTGCAATGATTGAGGGAGGACCTATCCCGGTACGACAGTCTTACTTGAGATGATAGTATGCTATCAGGTTTACCTTTATCATCGTGTACTGCTTTAGGTGACCTGACAGGTCGCTATTGCACGTTGATAGAGCCCTAGGATTCATGCTTGACTGCCAGCAGTATGAGGGCGATCATATAAGTGAGAGCTGGAGTCTACAAGCACATCCTTAAAAGGTCCCTAGTCGTGGGAGTTTCGAGATAGGGCATCGATACTCCAGAGTAGACTAGTGTATACAGTCGAGACCCCGACGAGGGGCGGTGGCCGGTCTCACAAGCCACTGGTGTCAGTTGGTTCACCTAAGATGTATACAGGTGCTCATTGGGTTATGAGTACACCGGACAGGACTCGCCGGGAACATGCTAGTTGGTCATATACCAGACGTCAGATGGCAGTTCCCTGGTGACATGTGTGCAGGTTAGTTCATCGACCTGGGGATCGTCATTTGTCTCGTGTGAGTTCCCACTGTACTTTGATTACTACCCTACCACGGCTCAAAGGAGTCGTGCAAACAGGTTTTAGTTGGGTACAGTCCCGAGCCACATGGAGGCAGTGAGCGTATCTTCAGGGGTTCGTCTCTCCCGGTATTGGGGGTGAGGTCGTGCTGTGTCTAGGAGAGCCATTACACAAAGTCCTTGGCCAAGGCAAGGAGATTTACTGGTAGGTATTCCAGTAGTATCTCAGGGTGTTCTGGGCTACACTCCGACACGACTTGTACCGCTTTTGGGGGTCTGACTTTTACCAACCCCCTAGGCCCGCCATGCGATGCTCATAGACGAACGGACCGGACTGCACGGATATTATCACTGACAGGCTCAGTAGGGTGTCAGGATGAGTTCGCTCATCGACGTCCCTTTTAGTCAATAGCTGGTGGCCCGTTACGTATTGGCTTATACCTCTGACGTGCTAGTGGTTAAATCCACAGCCATAGTATTGACGAGTCTTTAGAGTCCACCACACTTTCAGTTACTCAAGTTTCGGGCGAAACGCTGTAGAGGCCGTATGGAGATATGGCAGGGTTCGATCAGATACGTGCGGTATTGCACGGATCAGGATCGGACGGTTTGTACTAGTAGCCATATAGGTATATGGCAGGGTTCGATCAGATATGTGCGGTATTGCACGGATCAGGATCGAACGGATATTACTAGCCGGCTTTGGTTTAAGCCGGTCCTAGTTTAGTACAGTGTAGATTTTGTCTCATTGCATTTGTATCCGGACGGAATACAGATGCGGGTGTGTATGCACAGTGTCGGGGTTTTCCTGTAATTTATTACGGGACCAGTTTTCTGAAGTTGCCAGTTTGCATTCCGTTCCGGCCGGTTTTCCTTTGTTCTTTCCCGGCCGGACTTTTCCGATGGAGGGGGTAATTTGCAGTTTTGCAAATTACTTTTGTGGAGGGGGTTTCTTTGCATATTGTTTGATTATGATACCTTTCATTTCTTTCATCCATGCTTGCATTTATGTGATTTGAGTGGGCATGGGTTTGATGTGAGAAAAAGCATGGTTGTATGTTTTCTTGTCTTGGGTTGTGGTCACCTCCTTCTTTTCCTACACTCACCTCCCTCATATGATACATATTGTTACTTCCTCCACCATTCTCATGGATGATGATGATAAGTTCTTCAAAAGAAAAGAGATAAGAAGAAAAAGAAAGAGAGAAAGAAAAAGAATGAGAGAGTTCATCTATGTTATGGGAGGAATTCTTCATCTCCTTCTTCTTCTTGTTTCGGAAAAAATGAAAGCACCATTTTTCCTAACCCCAATCCTCCATCATGGCAACAAACCCCAAAGTGAGACATCCACTCTACACTACACTTCCTACAGCATATCTTGAGCATGTCGAGTTGCCGGCTTCATGCGCGAGTTGCCTCGGTATTGAGGTGGGAGCCCGTAAAAGTACCCGGCTTCGTGGTGCCCTTTCCGACGAGGAGGAGACGGACGGAGATCCCGCGAGGAGATCGGAGTGGAGATGAAGACCGGAGGACTCGGATCAGTCGGTATATCTCTTCCCTTTCTTATTAGTAGCGTAGACTTGTTAATGGTTACGATCCGGAGTTTAGTGCGCGGTGGTGCCGGTTTGCAAAGTCCGCAAAATTTAAGTTTATCACCGTTTCCGCATTCCGGCGTCGGATTGACGGCCGGGGCGCCGCCGTGCACTTACAGTGGTATCAGAGCCTCGCCATTAACTTAGTCTAGCTTTGTGTAATGTGTTTTACGTTTCCGATCGAACAAAATCCCGAAAACACGTATTTCAAGCACATCAGTTTCTGTCGAATTTTTTTTGAGTCCAAAAATTTTTCAGGTTGTCTCAGAGTGATGTGCAGGGAATTCTAAGGTCACTGTAAAAATTTGGTTCAACGATCTCCTCATACCGCCGCGGAAGGGCGGCCAAACCCTTGGTTTGGCCGCGCTTCCGCCGCGGATTTAACTGTTCACCAATCCAAATTTTTGTAGTGTGTTCCTGAGTAAGAAATGTGGTTTCTGGAATATTAAAATTGGGCCCAGGTTTTCTGTGAGTGCTACAGTTTTGTTTGGGGCCCACTTGTTAAGTTTGATCAATCGGAAAAATTTTAAACACATTTTTCATAGTATTTACATTATATCTGCGACCGTGAATGTCACTCGATCGGTAAATCCGGTCTAACTGCTATAGCCCGGTTAGACAGATTTGCGAACGTGACTTTCACGTTGATGTTCTATGTATTTGCTGTGTTGTTGCGGATCGGTCGTGGGGGATAGCCTGGATGCAATGCTAGTACAGTTTTGTTGTGTTATGTACATTTGATATTGCGGGGCGAGCGTCCGACATGTGGACTGCCGTCACTGCCTGTTTGTATTATTATTTTGGGGCACGACCTGGTTGCGGTTGATGTACCCGGTGTATGTATATTTTACTTTCTGTACTAGGATTGCCCCGCGGAGGGGTGCACGGATAGCCGGGTTCTGGAGGGCAACAAGCCCGCATCTCATGGCATTGAGACGGAGGGGGCTTCACTCCAGGATTGGCTGGCTATTCGCCGCACTCGTAGGGGGTATAGGATTTCATTGCACAGGCTATCCACACGACCAGGGGAACGTCGGGTTTCAGTAGTGGCTCTGTGAAACCCGGGGATCCCAGATATCTGTATTGTTCTGTGATGCTGTACATTTCTGTGATGTTGCATTTTATTCACGCCTTGAGCGAATATAATATATTGGTATATATATTAGTAGATGTTGTATATGTTTTTCATCCGCGCTAGTCCAGTCCCCGCTCTGCCGTTAGTTAGCTAACCTAACGGGTGATGACGGGACCCAGTGGCGAATGCGGATGGCATATACGTACGTCAGTATATTTTCGTTCTTTGTGGTGTGATCAATTGATGGGACTGCATTGATTCGGATCAATGCAAGTTAAACAAACCTAATCTGATGTTGTTGGAACACTTTTCAAAAAGCTGTTATTGCAAGGACGTTCACTTTTGTTTTGCATCGTGGTATTCAGTTGGAATATCCTGCTCCTCAGTCGACGAGGCAAGGGCCGAGATCCCTTCACCGGGAGTGACCCCTTGGACAAAAAGTTTGCGTCAGGGCATTAACTTCACTATAGCCGATTGCTTTTGCTTTGCACCGTGGTATTCATTTGGAATATCCTGCACCCCATTCTACGGGGAAAGAGCCGAGATCCTTTCACCGGGAGTGACCTCTTTAGTGGAAGTTGTCGTCACTATATTTTAAAAAGCTATCCGTTCCTTCGACGATATCAAGTTCTTTACGTTAAAGGTTTTCGCCAGAAACCATTCGTAGCCCTCCGTCGTTTCATATGGGTGGTCAATAGTATTCAAGCTGTGTATGTTGGCCAAAGTCAAGGCACAGTGATTGGTAGCTATTGGGGTATTCATATGCAGCATAGATAGATGCGTTGGTTTGGGACAGTCGTGCTGCCATTTTGGCCAAAGTCAAGGGTATGTACGGGTGGATTCAAATTAACCTGGAGAATGACGGGTAGAACTTGACATGTGACTTATGATATGTTGGCCAAAGTCAAGGTCATAAGAGCATGGGGCAGAAATCACATCGGGAGTTTCAAAAGAACTGAAACTTGCCAGATATGCGCATACCTTCTGGAGTGTGATAGCGTGAGCGGATTCCGTCACGTTGTCATGCGATGAGAGTTGGATCCCGATTCCCACTGATGAGTTGGTTTACTCCTCGGGTGACCCCGACTAATTCTTCTTTCAGGTTTGGAGGAGAATTTGAGGTACAGTGGGAGGTTTCCAGATTAGATAAATTGGTAACCATTCTGATCTTGGTTAGAGTGCACGCTGAGTGTTTCTATTCTCTCTCTCTGGCAGCGACCATTGACCCGACCCTAAGACTATGACTCAGTGACCAAGTTGACCGAACCTACTTAACACTGGCTTTTGGATTGTCAGAGTTGCAAACCTCATTGCCACTCCTACTTTTACCCTTTTCTCCAGGACACCCCGTTTTACTACGAACGTCCACTTCCATTGGACAAAACCATCGTATGGTTAGATACGAACTCGAAGGAATTCGAGGATGGTTTCCGGTTCTGGAGAAAACGGATAGGATTATTCAGTTGTCTTTTCTTTTCACCCTCTCTCAGGTTGCGAGTACTCCTTAGTTTAGGAGTAGTACACCTATTATGCAAATTGGATAGTCTTCTTCCAAACCTTAGGCTGGTGCCGACCGGTAGGGAATGAAGAAAACCAATTAGCATAACGATGGTGTGCAGAAGGTATTAAGTTTAGACAAAGCAAGGGATTAGTAAGAGGGCAAAGTAAATTGCAACAGATATTCACGACCAAACCAAATATTTCGTTACCACTCCCACATCACCTTTGTATTTCTCCAGGACACTCCGTATCACTACGAAGATCCACAGTTTATTTGGATACTCCATCGTATGGTTATATACGAACTCGAATGGAACTTGTTCCAGTTCGGGGATGGATTCTGGTTCAGGAGAAATAGGAATAAGGTTTATTCGGTTGTCTTTTATCTTCACCCTCTCTCATTGCGAGTGTTCCTAGGATAGGGACAGTACACCCATTATGCTTATTGGATAGTCTTCTTCCAAACCATAGGCTGGTGCCGAACGGTAGGGAAGGAAGAAAACCATTTGGCCTAAAGGGGTGTGCAGAAGGTAAAGACTAAAGACATATGAAGGGATTTGGAGAGGTGGCAAAGAATTAAAAGGTTACAGACGTGAATCTGGAAGAGGCATTACTAGGAATACCAGGATACCCCAACGAAACATTTCAATGTTTCAGTTTCACTGTGTACTATTAAAAGAAAACTGATTTCCCAATTAGACACTTACTCCAGGGTATGTATTTACCAGGTACGATTCTCACATCTGTATGGTTTTACAGATGATGAGTGGGAGTAGGTTATTGGGAATTGGGTGATTATCCTCATAATATCGGGATTCGTTGTAATCGGTGATATTTGAGGAAATCACCTGGCCTGTTTGCCGGTCGGCAAATATTTGGTTTTGAATATCCGCTGTTATGCACCAATTTCAAATTGATATATCTGTACGTCTATTTTCATAGAGTGAGATATACCTTTCTGAAATTATGTCTACGACATTTACCTATATCAGTGGATGGTTAGGTAAGGAGCATTAAACAGCGGTGTAATTCTTCTTAACTATAAGTACAGTTTTCAACCTACGGCACACAGTGAATGAGTTATCAGACTCAAGGGACTTATACAGAGTATTGTATGTTGTCCAGGGTCCATCAGGACAGAGGGGTAGGTCCTCGTACTATATTCGGTTTACTTATGACTTCTCTAGTTTTTAGACCGGTGTTTTCGTGGAAACACAGGGTCCGAATTTTGAGAAGTTACAGGTATTTGAATAGAGTAGAGAACCAGGTGTAGCAAGTATCGGGATTCTTCAAAGAGATCGAAGATGTAGATACTTGTGGTATTCAGTTGAAAGTGATGATTAAAAGAACTTGCTTCTCTTTCAGGTTACTCATAATTGGAAGTGTTCCTAAGTTGAGTAACGCTGATCCGCCTCCTTCCATTTAGTTGACATGCGCTGGGGACAGCTGCATGATTTGAATCTGGTTCAATTAAATCAGTGCCTCTGTTTCTATATTGGATATAGAACAGTTCATATCTTAACGATGTTAAGGTACGGGGAGTTGTCCGGTTCATGATTAAAACCAGACACTGGACAACTCAAGGCACGTTTCTGTAATGGCTGTTTGTGGGTTGACCCAGGCTATGACGAGGGTTGACTATCTACCATCTGGAAGATCAATAGTGATATTGTTCTTCACTCGCCACAATTTTAAAAGAAATAGATTTTTTCAAAAACAGTAGTGGGAGTATGGTAGAACTGGAAGTGATTCCAGAACCGCAAACGATTACTGATGATTTGATAAGGAACCTAAAGATTCAATCTGATTTGACATTCCATTGGCCACTCCGCAGATAAGGTGGGTAACTTCAGGCACCCGAGAGGTACTCCGGTAGCCTCAAGGACGGTGACAGGGAAGTTCTTGTTTACCCACACTTGCCATTGTTGTTGTTCCAGGCTGCGAGACCCGGCAGGAGGATGAGTATAGCGTCGTTCTAAACTAGCTTTAGAAGTGCACGTCTATATGACTTTGCCAGAGGGTTGTCGTAGTCAGTGGGAGCAGCGGAAGCATTGGTGGACATCAGGCTTATGTCTATTCATAGACTAAAGCAGATATAGCGGAGATAGATCATCTATTTCTGATGTGACAGTCATGGGTTTGACGTCATCAGAATAGAGGATGGATCTGTTGAGAAGGTAGTAGGGTGTGATATCCGGGTTTTGGATGACATACACATAGTAGGAAGTGATATTCCTATACTACGATCGGTCATACTTTGGTCGTCACACAGTGTTTTCTCCACGAAGGACTTGGACATTATATCAGACATACTGGTTACTAGATCTATGGTTTTAGATCTAGATTTGGGTGGTTTCCCAATCAGGGTACTTTGACAGCATTCTAAGAGTATTTAGAATGGACGACTCCTGGCACGGTAGTGTACCTGCAGGTGATGAAGTCACCCTCTCTAAAGGTGTCTTATAGACTAAAGTAGAGAGGGATGTGCATGATCGGCAAGATCACTTGCTTAGGCAATTGAGTCAATCATGAGATGTCAAGTACCACACCAGATGTTGTTCTTGCACTAGATGCAATAAGTTGACATTGATCCAATCCTGGAGAAACAGTCGGAAGCAGTTTTTGGAACATAAGTGAATGTTCTAGGGATATGATAACGGCTGCCTCCTTGAGGAGACAGTTATCATTCCAGGCTTCTAAGGTGACCTGGACGACAAGGAGGTTGTCAAAGTTATAGTTTTCCCTCTGACGAGGGGCAGTATTTTGGACAGGTGATCCAAGACAATACTGAGGGAGGCATGGCGCTTGATACTGATTAAGTTCTGTTGACGATACAGTCTAAGAAGTTTGGATTTGGAGTTCATTTATGAGCTCGGTCCCATCAGACATCCAGACAGTCTAAGACTGGTATTGCTCATTTCGGGAGAAGGTTTTCTCCGCGAACTTGAGATATAGAGAGACATAGAAAGAAACATCAGAGCGGATCCACTCGCTGAGGCTATTCCTTGAACGCAAGAGTTTCGCAAACATGCTTTGTGAGACTGACTAGTAGAGGAGTTGGGTGTTCGGTATCACACGGGCTGTGAGTATGCGACATCGCAATAATTAGCCTTGAGTGCAAGTGGGAGATTGTTGGAGATAGTGCCCTCAGAGTCAATTATTGGATCACAGGCACGTGATTGCAATGATTGAGGGAGGACCTATCCCGGTACGACAGTCTTACTCGAGATGATAGTATGCTATCAGGTTTACCTTTATCATCGTGTACTGCTTTAGGTGACCTGACAGGTCGCTATTGCACGTTGATAGAGCCCTAGGATTCATGCTTGACTGCCAGCAGTATGAGGGCGATCATATAAGTGAGAGCTGGAGTCTACAAGCACATCCTTAAAAGGTCCCTAGTCGTGGGAGTTTCGAGATAGGGCATCGATACTCCAGAGTAGACTAGTGTATACAGTCGAGACCCCGACGAGGGGCGGTGGCCGGTCTCACAAGCCACTGGTGTCAGTTGGTTCACCTAAGATGTATACAGGTGCTCATTGGGTTATGAGTACACCGGACAGGACTCGCCGGGAACATGCTAGTTGGTCATATACCAGACGTCAGATGGCAGTTCCCTGGTGACATGTGTGCAGGTTAGTTCATCGACCTGGGGATCGTCATTTGTCTCGTGTGAGTTCCCACTGTACTTTGATTACTACCCTACCACGGCTCAAAGGAGTCGTGCAAACAGGTTTTAGTTGGGTACAGTCCCGAGCCACATGGAGGCAGTGAGCGTATCTTCAGGGGTTCGTCTCTCCCGGTATTGGGGGTGAGGTCGTGCTGTGTCTAGGAGAGCCATTACACAAAGTCCTTGGCCAAGGCAAGGAGATTTACTGGTAGGTATTCCAGTAGTATCTCAGGGTGTTCTGGGCTACACTCCGACACGACTTGTACCGCTTTTGGGGGTCTGACTTTTACCAACCCCCTAGGCCCGCCATGCGATGCTCATAGACGAACGGACCGGACTGCACGGATATTATCACTGACAGGCTCAGTAGGGTGTCAGGATGAGTTCGCTCATCGACGTCCCTTTTAGTCAATAGCTGGTGGCCTGTTACGTATTGGCTTATACCTCTGACGTGCTAGTGGTTAAATCCACAGCCATAGTATTGACGAGTCTTTAGAGTCCACCACACTTTCAGTTACTCAAGTTTCGGGCGAAACGCTGTAGAGGCCGTATGGAGATATGGCAGGGTTCGATCAGATACGTGCGGTATTGCACGGATCAGGATCGGACGGTTTGTACTAGTAGCCATATAGGTATATGGCAGGGTTCGATCAGATACGTGCGGTATTGCACGGATCAGGATCGAACGGATATTACTAGCCGGCTTTGGTTTAAGCCGGTCCTAGTTTAGTACAGTGTAGATTTTGTCTCATTGCATTTGTATCCGGACGGAATACAGATGCGGGTGTGTATGCACAGTGTCGGGGTTTTCCTGTAATTTATTACGGGACCAGTTTTCTGAAGTTGCCAGTTTGCATTCCGTTCCGGTCGGTTTTCCTTTGTTCTTTCCCGGCCGGACTTTTCCGATGGAGGGGGTAATTTGCAGTTTTGCAAATTACTTTTGTGGAGGGGGTTTCTTTGCATATTGTTTGATTATGATACCTTTCATTTCTTTCATCCATGCTTGCATTTATGTGATTTGAGTGGGCATGGGTTTGATGTGAGAAAAAGCATGGTTGTATGTTTTCTTGTCTTGGGTTGTGGTCACCTCCTTCTTCTCCTACACTCACCTCCCTCATATGATACATATTGTTACTTCCTCCACCATTCTCATGGATGATGATGATAAGTTCTTCAAAAGAAAAGAGATAAGAAGAAAAAGAAAGAGAGAAAGAAAAAGAATGAGAGAGTTCATCTATGTTATGGGAGGAATTCTTCATCTCCTTCTTCTTCTTGTTTCGGAAAAAATGAAAGCACCATTTTTCCTAACCCCAATCCTCCATCATGGCAACAAACCCCAAAGTGAGACATCCACTCTACACTACACTTCCTACAGCATATCTTGAGCATGTCGAGTTGCCGGCTTCATGCGCGAGTTGCCTCGGTATTGAGGTGGGAGCCCGTAAAAGTACCCGGCTTCGTGGTGCCCTTTCCGACGAGGAGGAGACGGACGGAGATCCCGCGAGGAGATCGGAGTGGAGATGAAGACCGGAGGACTCGGATCAGTCGGTATATCTCTTCCCTTTCTTATTAGTAGCGTAGACTTGTTAATGGTTACGATCCGGAGTTTAGTGCGCGGTGGTGCCGGTTTGCAAAGTCCGCAAAATTTAAGTTTATCACCGTTTCCGCATTCCGGCGTCGGATTGACGGCCGGGGCGCCGCCGTGCACTTACAGTATAGGTCCTCCCTCAATCATTGCAATCACGTGCCTGTGATCCAATAATTGACTCTAAGGGCACTATATCCAACAATTTCCTACTTGCACTCAAGGCTAATTATTGCGATGTCGCATACTCACAGCCCGTGTGATACCGAACACCCAACTCCTCTACTAATCAGTCTCACAAAGCCCGTTTGCGAAACTATTGCGTTTGAGGAATAGCCTCGGTGAGTGGATCCGCCTGATATTTCTTTCTTTGTCTCTCTTTATCTCAAGTTCGTGGAGAAAACCATCCCCGAAATGAGCAATACCTATCATAGAATATGTCTGGATATCTGATAGGACCTAGCTCATAAATGAACTCCAAATCCAAACTTCTTAGACTGTATCGTCAACTGAACTTAATCAGTATCCTGTGTCATGCCTCCCTCAGTGTCCGCTTAGATCACCTGTCCAAAACACTGCCCCTCGTCAGAGGGAAAATTAAAACTCTGACAGTCACTCTGTCATCCAGGTCACCTTGGAATCCTGGAATGATAACTGTCTCCCGAAGGAGGATGTCGTTATTATATCCCTAGAACATCCACTTATCTTCTAAAACTGCTTCCGATCGTTTCTCTATGATTGGATCAATATCAACATATTGCATCTCGTGCAAAAAACAATATCTGGTGTGGCACTTGACATCTCATGATTAACTCAATTGCCTAAGCAAGTGATCAGCCAATCATGCACATCCCTCTCCCCTTTAGTCTGTAAGACTCATTTAGAGAGGGTGACTCCATTACCTGCAGGTATACTACCATGCCAGGAGTCGTCCATTCTAAAATAGCTGTAGAATGCTGTCTAAGTACCCAGATTGGGAAACTACCTAAATCTAGATCTAAAACAATAGATCTAGTAACCAGAATGTCTGATATAATATCCATGTCCTATGTGGAGAAACCACTGTATGACAACCAAAGTATAACCGACCGTAGTATAGGAATTTCACTTCCTACTCTGTGTATGTCATCCAAAAACCAGGACATTACACTCTACTACCTTCTTAACAGATCCATCCCCTATTCTGATGAAGTAAAACCTATGACTGTCACATCAGAAATAGATGATCTATCTCCGCTATATCTGCTTAAGTCCATAAAAAGACATAAGCTAATTGTCCACCAATGCTTCCGCTGCACCCACTGACTACGACAACCCTCTGGTAGAGTCATATATACGTACACTTCTAAAGCCAGTTCAGAACGACGCTATACTCATCCTCCTGACGGGTCTCATAGCCTGGAACAACAGCAATGGCAAGTCTGGGTAAACAAGAACCTCCCTGTTACCGTCCTTGAGCATACCGAAGTACCTCTCGAGTGCCTAAGGTTACCCACCATATCTGCGGAGTGGCCAATGGAACGTCAATCCAGATTGAATCTTTAGGTTCTTATTAAATTTTCAGTAATCGTTTGTGGTTCTGGAATCACTTCCAGTTCTACCATACTCCCACTACAGTTTTCTGAAAAAAATCCATTTTACTAAATCTGTGGCGATTCAAGAACAACATCACTATTGATCTTCCAGATGGTAGAAAGTTAACCCTCGTCATAGCCCGGGTCAACCCACAAACAGCCATTACGGAAACGTGCCTTGAGTTATCCAAAGTCTGGTTTTAAGCATAAGCCGGAAAACACCCCGTACCTTAACATCGTTAAGATATGAACCGTTCTATATGCAATATAGAAACAAAGGAAATGATTTAATTGGAACCAGATTCAAATCATGCGGCTGTCTCCAGTGCATGTCAACTAAATGGGGAGAGGCCAATCAGCATTACTCAACTTAGGAGTGCATCCAATTATGAGTAACCTTAAAGAGAAGCAAGTTCTCATAATCATTACTATTAACTGAATACCATACACAAGTATCCACATCTTCGATCACCTTGAAGAATCCTGATACTTGCAATACCTGGTTCTCTACTTTATTCATATACCTATAACTTCTCAAAACTTGGACCTTGTGTTTTCTACGAAACACTTTTCTAAAAACTAGATATGTCATAAGTAAAGCGAATATAGTACGAGGACCAACCCCTCTGTCCTAATGGACACTGGACAACATACAATACTCTGTATAAGTCCTTTGAGTCTAATAACTTATTCCCTGTGTGTCGTAGGTTGAAAACTGTACTTATGGTTAAGAAGAATTACACAGCTGTTTAATGCTCCTTACCTAACCATCCACTGATATAGGTAAATGTCATAGACATAATTTTAAAAAGTTATATCTCACTTTATAAAAATAAACGTACAGATATATCAATTTGAAATTGGTGCATTACAACGAATATTCAATACCAAATATTTGCCGTCCGGCAAACAACCCAGGTGATTTCCTCAAATATCACCAATTACAATGAATCCCGATATAATGAAAATGATCACCCAATTCCCAATAACTTACTCCCACTCATCATCTGTAAAATCATATAGATGTGAGAATCATACCTGGTAAATACAATCCCTGGAGCAAGTGTTTGATTGGAAAATCAGTTTTCTATTAACAATACACAGTGAATCTGAAACATGGATACGTTTCAAAGGGGTATCCGGGTATTCTTAGTAATGGCTCTTCCATTATCAGATTCACAACTGTAACCGTATATTTCTTTGTCATCTCTCCAAATCCCTTTATATGTCTTTTGTCATTACCTTCTGTACACCCTCTTAGGCTAAATGGTTTTCTTCCTTCCCTACCGTTCAGCACCAGCCTATGGTTTGGAAGAAAACTATCCAATAAGCATAATGGGTGTACTATCCTAATCCTATGAGTACTCGTTACCTGAGAGAAGGTGAAGATAAAAGACAACTGAATAAATCTTATTCCTATTTCTCCTGAACCAGAATCCATCCCCGAACTGGAACAAGTTCCTTCGAGTTCGTATATAACCATACGATGGAGTATCCAATAAACTGTGGATCTTCGTAGTGACACGGGGTGTTCCGGACAAATACAAAGGTGAAACAGGATTGGCGAAGAAATACTTGGTTTGGTCGTGAATAGCAATCGCAATTTACTTTGCCCTCTTACTAATCCCTTTATTTGTCTTTACATAATATCTTCTGTACACCTTTTAGGCTAAATGGTTTTCTTCATGCCCAACCTTTCGGCACCTGCCTATGGTTTGGATGAAGACTATCCAATTAGCGTAATAGGTGTACCGTCTTAATCCAAGGAGCACTCGCAACCTGAGAGAAAGTAAAAGGAAAAGCCAACTGAATAGTCCTATTCATTTTCTCCAGAACCGGAAACCATCCTCGAGTCTGGAGTAAGTTCCTTCGAGTTCATATATAACCATACGACGGTTTTATCCAATGTAAGTGGATGTTTGTAGTAATACGGGGTGTTCTGGAGAAAAGGGTAAAAGTAGGAGTGGCAATAAGGTATGCAACTCTGACAATCCAAAAGCCAGTCTTATAAGAAGGTTCGGTCAACTTGGTCACTGAGTAATAGTCTAGGGTCAGGCCATGGTCGCTGCCAAAGAGAGAGAGAAAAGAAACACTCAGCGTGCACTCTAACCTAGATCAGAATGGTAATCACTTTATCTAATCAGGAAACCTCCCACTGTAACCTCAAATTCTCCTCCAAACCAGAAAGAAGAATAGTCAGAATCACCCGAGGAGTAAACCAACTCATCAGTGGGAATCGGGATCCAACTATCATCGCATGATAACGTGATGGAATCCACTCACGTTATCACACTCCAGAAGGTATGCGCATACCTGGCTAGTTTCAGTTTCTTTAGAAACTCCCGATGTGATTTTTACCCCCATGCCCTTATGACCTTGACGAAGGCCAATAAATCATAAGTCACATGTCAAGTTCTATCCGTCATTGTCCAGGTTAATTTGAACCCACCCGTACAAGCCCTTGACGAAGGCCAACAAGGCTGTACGACTGTCCTAAACCAACGCATCTATCTATGCAGCAGAAAGGTAACAAGCAGCTACCATACACTATGCCTTGATGAAGGCCAACAAACATAGCATGAATACTAAGTGCTACCCGTCTGAAATGATGAAGGGCTACGAATGGTTTTTGGTGAAAAACCATTAACGTTATGAACTTGAGATTGTTGAAGGAACCGGATAGCTTTTTATAAATATATAGTGGTGAAAACCTTTGCTAAAGAGGTCACTCCCAGTGAAGGGATCTCGGCTCTTTCCCAGGTGCAGGATATTCCAACTGAATACCACGATGCAAAGCAAAAAGTAATCGACTATAGTGAAGTTATTACCCTGACGCAAACTTCTGTCTAAAGGGTCACTCCCGGTGAAGAGATCTCGGCCCTTGCCTCGTCGACTGAGATGCTTGATATTCATAACCGAATACCACTGTGCAAAACAAAAGAGAACGTCCTTGCAATAACAGCTTTTTGAAAAATGTTCCAACAACTTTAGAATAGGTTTGTTTAGCTTGCATTGATCCGAATCAATGCAGTCCCATCAATTGATCACACCAATAAAGAACGAAAATATGATGTACGTATATGCCAACCGCATTCGCCACTGGGTCCCATCATCACCCGTTAGGTTACTTAACAAACGACAGAGCGGGGACTGGACTAGAGCGGATGTAAAACATATACAACATCTACTAGATATATATCAATTTATAATAATCGCTCAAGGCATGATAAATGCAACATCACAGAAATGTAATAAGCATCACAGAACAATACAGATAATCCGGGATCCCCGGGTTTCATAGAGCCGCTACTGAAACCCGACGTTCTCCTGGTCGTGTGGATAGCCTGTGCAATGAGATCCTAGACCCCTATGGGTGCGGCAAGTTACCCGCCAAAACCTAAAGCGAGACAACCCCCTTCAACAAAGTGAATGGACCACCCAGCCCTTCACGGAATCTGGTAACTTGAGCACCCCTCCTTGGGTGAACATATACCCCTACGAGTGCGGCGAATAGCCCGCCAATTCTAGCGTAAAGCCCCCTCCGTCTTAAAGCCACGAGATGCGGGCCCGTTGCCCTCTAGAACCCGGCTATCCGTGCACCCCACCGCGGGGTAATCCAAGTACAGAAAGTAAAATATATACAACGGGTACATCGACCTCAGCCCGGTCGTGCCCCAAAAGAATAATATACAAACAGGCAGTGACGGCAGTCCACATGTCGGACGCTCGCCCCGCAATATCAAATATACAAATATAACCAAATTGTACTACCATTGCATCTAGGCTATCCACCACAACAAATCCGCAACATCACATAACAAAACAGAACATCAACGTGCATGTCACGTTCGCAAATCCATCTAAAAGAGCTTGATCGCACGCTTTTGGCATGTCGGATGTTCAAAGTTCTAAAGTTATAACCGCGATCAGGACGGTGTCGCTATGCAGCTAGCCGGTTGAGCACAGGTCGATCCACAGGGAGATGGTTGTATGTCCGTTCGAGTTTTAGACGAGTCAATAAAGAATGTGTATATGTTTATTCAGTTCTATCCTAAGTGTTCGTATTTATGTTCAAGTAAGCTTGTTAAGGCTAAGGTTGGTTAGTAGAATTAGGATTAGTCTTGTACTTATCTTTTCCAATTCTTAAAACGATGTTGGGATAATTGAAAGTAGCGGGGATTGGGTGGACAAAGGAATGGGATTTGCGAGTTTAAGGAAGCTTTCCAACGCTAAATCCATTCCTAGTGCCCCTTGTCCGTCCACTGAATACGCTTATTTCCAACCCTCGGCCAAACACCCGCAACCATGTATCCAATTAAGTCATAACTACATGTCACATTATAGTGCGCTTAAAGGACTTCTCGACTTAGGTCGCGGCTATTTGTCACGTATAGCGCGCCTAAGTGAGGGGGTTGCATTTGTTTGGTCGGGGTTCGTTTCAAGATATTTGGCGAAGAGAAGCACAAGGGATTTCTCCGTCCCTCATACCACCTTCATTAGCCTTAACAAGTGGGAATTATTCACACATCATAAAAGAATAGAAAACAAAACGAGAAGGAAGAAAGGAAATGAAAATACGGTTTTACAAGTGAAGCAAGCTAACTCTTGGGTCCTCACCTTAGCAAGGAACTCCGTCGAGTATGATCGCTTGAAAATACGGATAAAAGAAGAAAAGAAAAGAGAACAAGAAAAGAAATAACAACAACTAGTTAACAACAAATAATAAAGTTACACTAGAAATTAAATTACAATGCAATGAAATAAAATTACAAGATAAGAAAAATAACCCTCAACTTCATTTCATCATCCACACAATGCTTCAACTACATTTTAATGGAGGAAGACATGAAAAAGAAGAAGAAGCTAAACTAAATCCTAACAAAAAGATATGGAAAAGGACATGAAGAAGACCCTTGGCTTGGCACAAAACTGGGCTATTTATAGGCTGCGTGCTGAAACCCTAGGACAACATTCTGGCCCTAAATGAAATGACCCAACTACCCCTAAAACATCAACAGCCACCGATTTAACTCGGCCGCGGATCAACGGCCGAGTCGCCATGTCGGCCGCGGATCCGCGACCATGTAGGGGAGTTGGCTCATCGTAATTTCTGTGTTTCCCTGTGTTTCTATCTTCTGTTGTTTTACATGTTCCAAATTACAAATTGCTTTCACAATTTCTTCAGATCTGCAACGGTCCAAAATGGCATCAAGAATAATACTTTTGACCTTTTCTCCCTCGAGCTCCGCGCACCTATTGATTCTTGTGCTGCCCCTCTTGTGCTTTGTGCTTGTCCCAGACACGAATGACCACTGTCATTTGTCTTGTCTCTGGAACTGGTACGCGGCATTGGACGGATATAGATGATCGGAATCCGACTTTTATCTGCTGTCAATAGATGTTCTGTATTTTTGTGTAACAGTGGAGATTTTGTATCAATTGCGTTATTTTGGACTAGGAACCTGTAGCTTGTAAAAATGTAGCAAACACGGATTAAAAGCACCTACCTATAAACAGACGAGCATAAGAATGGGCGGTTGCAAATGCAATATTATTGTGTGAACAAATACCACCAAACTTAACTTTTGCTCGTCCCGAGCAAAACCAATTATTCACAAAAACGAATCCTAACCGCACTTTCACAGGGAACGCGATTGCACTGAGCGTGTGCAACAAGCCGTTAAACCTCTAGGTGTCCCTAGTAGGAGGAGTGTTGTCTCCTGAGGGTTCTCGGCGGATACTGTAGGGTTCATGGACACACTCATGAGGTTCTACAACTAATCAACCATGCCAAAATCAAAATTTCCATGTGCCAAAGAACCCTAATGCTAGATCGTTAACTAGATGTAAGGCGAAACTAAGCAAGTTAACTACTTTAACTACAAATGAAAGGGATTACAACCTTTGTAGATCCGGTCCTCCACTTCTTTAGCTCCATGATGACGTCCCTCCGCTGCGATCATCGGGATGCCGGACTCTAGCGTTGGTTTCATCGAAGAAATGATCGGGCTAGGTCGTTGACTTCGATGCTGAAGATGATCTATGTTGAGACGACTCAAACTCAAGCTCCATCTTCACTAGGTCATGAAACTTGTGAAGATAACACCCTATACAACATGGCAAGTGGTAGAGGATGAAGAAATAGGAAGTGGGTTCACTTTGGATTTGGATTTCTCACTTGATTTCATCACTTGAAAATTTTCAAGGAAGCTTTCTTCACTTCATGAAGAAGAAGAAGAAGAAGAGAAAAATGAATTAATGAAAATAATAAATCAAGTGAAGCTTATCATAATGCAACCATGGGTGAGTAAACTCATGTAGAGAGCAAACCATAGTTTAGGTAAATGGTTAGGTCAAAGGATAAAAACAAAATGGTTAAGACTTTGTCAAAGTTGCTTGAAGTATCATGAAACTTCTAGCAAAGTAAGAAAAGCCACCATTTAGTTTTTAACCAAAATAAATAAATAAATAAATTAAAACCCTAACCATTAAGCTAAACATGGTTCAAAGCATACACACACCCAAGTTTGCATGTATCATCAAATATGATACAAACTAGTGCACAAACATATATCATATATACAATGTGCACAATCTAGTGAGAAAAATAATCTTAAGTGAACAAGTACTAGTTAATGTAAAGTAATATATCAAATATATAATTATACATTAAATCATTAAATCAACACTTGATTTAATGATCCGGTCATACTGCATATAACCGACTAATATCTAGTGTATCAATGTATCGAATCAACACTTGATTCGGTAACCCGGCTATATCTCATATAACCGTCCAATAATACAAATCACGAGAATAGAATTCAGCATCACATACTGATATTATTCTCGGTCCCGCACATATCTCATATGCGCTCCTATTGACTTGTTTAAGTATGGATTTTGGTATTTGGTGATTCGTTTCTGTCGGGTGGCGTTTGGACATCAACGACAAGTGGATATTGAACGTGTTTACATGCGAGACGATAGGTTTTTACTTATGCGAGTAGCGTGTGCTATTTTGTTTTCCGATGTGATTTTCATGTGCTTTAGCGTTGTGATATACTTGTAGGTACCCTACGAGATGTTGAGGCAAAGAAGATGAAGATGGCGACATCGGCACCGACACATGAGAAGCAAGGTGAGTAGATTTATATCTACGGGGAGAAGTCGGGTGGATGGCGTATAGCACCTCCGCAGTCCGTGGTGATGTATACGAATACGTATACACACATATATTTATTATGTGTTGTTTGGAATTATTGATGGTAATAATGGTATTATTGGTGATAAGGATGTATTGGTTTAGCATAGTGCGAAACCCTAGAGTAGTGGTTGCACCCACACATACACGTACACATATACTTGCATGCATTCTTTCATTTATCTGTGCACATATAGAGGTGTTTATATCTACACATGGGTATGGGACTATGTGTTCATATACGGGATTGAGGATGATACATGGGATTGAGATCAGTCGATGAGGTTTGATTGAGGCCGCGAGATTCGGCGATATGACAGAGTTCGTATTTGAGATGTGATATGATGGTAGTGATACCGGATATGTGATGAGATGAATGGGATATTGACCCGTACCCAGCTATTGGGATGCCGTACGACGATTTACCGTACGAGCTTTATATTGATGTTAGATCCACTCTCATGACTCGAGGATGTTATATGATATACTGTATCGTACGTGATACTATTGAGGAGAGATCATCGACTATATATATTTATATATATGTATATCGACTTAGATTTAGGTGGTTTCCATACCCCTCCCGATTGACTTGATTGTTGGGTTCGTAGTTCATATAGTAGGCGTTACACTAGACCCGAGTCATACCTATTTCAAAACTAATGAATCGGGGATATTTTAAAGATAGGCAAAAAGGGATTCTACGGATATTTTCAAGCGACGCATCTTTTCTTAAAACACCGTAGCCCTTATTTTACCAAAAACCCAGATTCGTCTTATTTCAAAAGGCAGGGTTGCATGATATATCTATTGAGGCAGGTTCTTTACTGTTGCGTTGATTATTCGATTCCGCATATTCATGCTATTTGCATTGCATCGCTTGTATTGTTGATATATTTCAGTCATGCTGCTAGGACACCAGCACCATTATCGATGATGCGTATGTTTCACGTACACTTGTTTGCCGGCTCACACACTTCATCATCGATAATTGCCATGTCACTACACTGTAGTACTGTTACATTCAGTGTATGTTGCTTACATTTCTTTACATGTCGCATACATCATGCTTTCCGATTATACGCATTGAGATATGTTGTTTCCATGATATTTCTGGTTTTCGGGAACCGTGGCTGTTTCAAAAGGAGAATATGTAATTGTTTTAAAATCCGGTTACCCTTGATATGATATTTCAGTGCGTCCACCATGTGTTTTCTCGGTGCTGAGAGCGACATGTGAAACCCGATTCGAGGAGGCGGATGGGGCCGATTGCGGGTACATGGTGGGCCCGGTTTGGTACCCGGGGCGAGAACGGTTTCGTTGTGTAGTAGACGGTGAGCCTGGCAGAGGGACTACTACCTACCGGTGATTGGTTGGACCTGGCGGTTATCCGGAGGATACTGACCAGAGTCGATAGATAGATATGGGCGTACTGCCGGGGCCGAGGGCCGATACCGCAGACAGAGCCCGTGGGCCGATCTGGACTGACGGAGCCCGATATATGAGGATTTACGTGCCGATGCTGGGCACAGTTTTCATGATGTTTTCGAGTGTCGATGCTGGGCACTCCGGTTCCATGATTTTGACGTGTCGCGAGGGACACAGATGGTTTATATCCTCATATTATTTCCATGCACATGCTTTATGATATTTGCATGCATGATGGTTTTTGTCATTGGGTGACGAGTGGATGGGATCCACGTACATGCAGATTTGATTACATTGATTATACCTCACATTTATGATATGCTATTACCTGAGGCACTGGCACGAGCACTTGGCACTACACTCATGCATAGAGATTACCTTGCCAGTTTTGCATGCTTCAGACTTATTCATATTGAGGTTTATTTATATCTGATCGTATTGACCTAGGATGGGTCATGCATTCGATCTCTGCTTGTAGATATTTTCTATTCACGAGTTGGCAACTCACCCCCGTTGTGCCACAGTTCTTGCAGGTTTTGCCGTACAGATTCCATAGCGGCATTTCTGGCACACTGCTTCCTTATGGGTGACTTGCTTGGGTAGGTGGGTTGTTTTGTATCAGAACCGCCATTGTTCATGTATTATTCATTGTATCTAGACATTCCATCAACCAAAACTTGTATATTGTTTCAGACTTAGAAAACAGTGTTGTATTATTTCTACCTTAGAGTCGCGCTTGTAGTATTACGGTTTTCTGGCTGTTTTGAGTTCTTTTTGGGTTTTGATCCTCGCCCTTTGGCGTTGTATATTATTTTTGCTTGCGTGGTTGTGACCGTCGATTGACGAAGAGCTAGCTCCCGCTTGGGGATGCCTTTTATCATTTCATATATATTATTCTTGTTGTTCCCCGTTCGGGGCCAGTTTTTACAAAGGAAACTCTGCCGAAATTTTCAGGAAAGGTTCACATTTTAAAAGTGCATATTCGGCTTAGTTATTTAAAAACTTTGATTTTCGAAACATGATTTTTTTACTTCTTAAAACCAGTTTTCCTTATTTACTCTTTAAAATGGTTTTAGATTTCTAGGCTTTTGGCTTACTTGGATCAGATGGGGTCCTATAGACTTCATATGGTTCAAGGGCCAGTTACGTGCTCTTTCGGGTCGTGACAACAGACTTGCTTGTTGATCTTCTGAGCGCTCAATACCTGGGTGGCTGTTACGTTTAGCTGACCGCCTGCAGCTTGTGGTTGTTTGATATGATCATCTCCTACTGCCGGCGTATTGACGATTATTTAGAGTCCTACACAGAGGTTTCTTGGCTTAGGAAAAACGAAGTACGACCATATATGTGATATATGCCGGACCGAGGATAATACGATGTGAGATACCGTATTTTATTCTCGCGATATTTGATATCAGCCGGGTCATCGGATCAAGTGTTGATTCGATGAATCGGTAAATGAGATATTAGTCGGTTATATACGATATAGCCGGATTATCGGATCAAGTGTTGATTCGATAATTTAATGTATAATAATATATATGTGATATTAAATTACATTAACTAATATTAGTTCACTAAAAGATTCTTTTTCTCACTCGTGTAATATATTGATATATATGCGATATATGTTAATTGTGTTATTTTATTTTCTTACAATAAATATTATATATGTGATATATAATATTATAACATGATATGATTACTAATGCAACATGTTTTATGGAGATTAAACAAGGTTAGGGTTTGAATTGGGTTAGTTCTTTCATGAACATTCTAGAAGGTTTCTTTTTGTTTTGAGTGAAGATATTATGCTTGATATTTTGTAATGACTCATTCTTAACCCAACCCAAACCCTAGCCCTAGTTAAATCTCTACAAAGGTTTTGTTGACCATGGTTACATTATTAATCATATATTATTTCATTATTCATCACAAAAGAATTGATGCTTCTTCTTCTTCTTCCTTTGATGAAAAAGCTTTCTAGCTTTTTCATTTATGATGTTTATGAGTGAGATAATGAAAATAAATGAGAGCAAAAATCCTACCTCATCATCCTCATCTACCCTTGCCATTTAGATGATGGTGTTCACTTCATTTTGTGAGTGAGAGCTTGTGTTAATGAAACTTCAAGGTAGATCATCTTTGTTATCGAAGATCGGAAGCAAGTTTGCATCATTCTCTTCGTGGAGCCTCTCTAGAGTCCGGATGCACGATGATCGCAGCGAAGGAACCTCAACACGGAGCTTAAGAAGTGAAGGACAGGATCTACAAAGGTTTTAATCTCTCTCATTTAGTGTTAAAGTGATTAACATGCTTTGTTTTCGCCTAAACTCTAGTATAAAAATCTTGTTTAGGGTTGTTCGGCACGTCTAAATTTTGAATCGGGCATGGTTGATGCCTCGTAGACCCTTGTTAGAGTGTCTAGTAACCCTACAGTTGTTTCAGAGCCAAGCTAGAGCTTTAGGCGAAGTCCTGGCGAAGTTTAAAATCCGATCGAACTCCGAATACCCGGTTCAGACCCCTCTCTGGTTTTTTCTAAAAATGTGATTTTTTCTGCATTAAAAATACTCAAAAAAATCAGCAGGGAATTCTAAGATTTATGGTGAAATACAGGTCCACGACACCATCAAGTCGCCGCGGAACCGCGGCAGGAACCTGCTTCCCGCGGCGGTTCCGCGGCCGTACTATGGTGTTGTGGACACGTGTCTTCACAGTTATATCCGTATTTATTTCCGGATGATTCTGGGTGTTTTTAATCTTACTCAAGTGTTGAGTGTTCTGGGTTGTATTGGGGACTCGTTGATTCGATCGGATAATTTAACTTCGTTTAAGTTTTTTCCGGATAATTTTAGAAACTGTTAAAAAGTTCGAACGGATATCAATAACTCACTTTTTCCCTTGTCGGAATTTTTTTCAAAAGTTGGATTTTTCCTCGAGTTTGAAACTTCCGGAAAATCATGCAAGTAACGCGGTGGACCCTCTAGAAGACAACAAACCTTAACTCGATTATGTGACCGTCTGAACCGCCTCTAAACCTTAGGGTTTGTGGCAGTACGGCGTTGCCACATGTGAGGCGTTGGCTTGACCCTTCTACGGCTGGACCATCGGTACTGTGGCATGTGATGGATATTTTTTGAACTCCGCTCAAGTGTTGAGCAATTTGGGAAATCTTGGGTGTTTGATTATTCGATTGGAAAGTTTAACATTGTCTATTTATTTGGAATGTGATACAATATTTGGAATCCACAGGTAGTTATGAGATAACTAATTTGTATGTTATAAATCTAGCAGTTTAGTCTCAAATGATCGGTTGCCACGGGATTTTGATGCGATCAAAAGTCCATCGCAATCACGTAGCGTACGCGGATACTCGCCGGGTAAACTTAATAGATAGCCACACTCCATGGCCCCGACCAAGTGACTGTAGGAGAACCCCGTCGCCAAAAGCATCCGTTCGGGTGCTCGCGGCAGTGGTGTTCCGCCTTAGTGCACTTCGTCGACGGCATCCGGGGGTGCGGCCATCTACTAAAGTTTGCGACGAGCATTCGATCAGGATATCGGGAATCTTGTTGAATTGCCCGACTTGATATTGAAAAGAGTTTTCGATAATGAGACTAAAATGCGGGGTTTATAATTGTTAGGCATGCGATGTCTAAGGAATTCATTTGGTTAGGCATGCGATGTCTAAGGAGGTTGCGGATTCCAACTGTTGTAGTTTTACACTTTCTTTTCTGTGACCGTAAGCGTAGTATGTGGTGTATCGCCGGCTTCGTTGCTATACATCAACGACAATCGGGATACGCATACTTGCTTACGTTGATGATATAAGATATTATGTGTTGCTGTGATATGTTGTATTGGATCGTCGCGTTTTGAATAGCCGGGGTTTTTATGTGAGATGAGGGTTTTTATTTTCATTCATGTAAAATTCATTTGTATGTAATATTCTTTTATCGGGGCACTTCCGGGCTAAGGATGATGTCACCATTGTATATTATTTACTTTTCCGCATTAGGTAGACCCAAGGCGGGGAGCACAAGTAACCGGGTTCTAGGGTCCAGATGGAGACCATCTCGAGGAGTTGAGACCGGGTCTCCTAACCCTAGAATTGGCAGTGTTGCTTGCCGCTCTCGTAGGGGTCTAGGGATGTGGGTTTGGCTATTCATCATGACCGTGGAATTCGTGTTTTATACAGGCTCATACTGAAAACACGGACCTCCTAGTATATCCAATGTTTCATATATGTTCTTCTTCTGGAATGTTCTGTGATGAGATCATATTACTGCCTGAGACGAATGTTTATATTATATATATGAGATATATGTTATATTGCATATTTCGTTTCAAATGAGATGCTTGTGAAGCATAATAAAATGGGACTTCATTAATGAGATTAACGAAACTAAAAGAAACCTAAAGATATTGTAGAAACTTGTCTCCAAAAACAGGTAGCTCTAGTTCTTTCTTTGCATAGCGGTGTTCCTTGTAGAGCATCCAGCACCTTATTCGATAAGGAAAGAGCCGAGATCCCTTCACCGGGAGTGACCTCTTTAGTGAAACTAGCAGATCTACAAACTCGGTTTGTCTTTTGATTGTTTCTATAGTTTTGCTTTGCATAGTGATATTTGTGAAATATCCTGCATCTTATTCGATGAGGAAAGAGCCGACCATCCCTTCACCGAGAGTGACCTCTTTAGCAAAACTAGAAAAGGCCTCAAAAACATTCCATTTAAAATCACTCGATTCTACAACGATATCAAGTTCATTACGCAAAGGGTTTTCTTAAAAACCTGTCGTAGCCCTCCGTCATTTCAGATAGGTACTTCATAGTATTCGTACTACGTTTGTTGGCTTTCGTCAAGGAGTAGTGTGCGGTAGCTATTTATGCTTATCTGTATAAGCATATGATGCGATTGTGTTAGGGTAGTCGTACGACTTTGTTGGCTTTCATCAAGGGTCGTGCGGGTGGGTTTAATTCAATCGGGAAATGACGGGTTGAACTTGACTTGTAGCCTATGGTTTGTTGGCATTCGTCAAGGTCATAGGACGCCAGGGGTAAAATATTATTGGGAATTTCAAGTGTTGAAATTTGCAATGAGATTGCATACCTTCCAGTAGATAGTTGAATCCCGATACCCGCTGCGAGTAAGAGTTACTCCTGGGAGAGTTTTACACATTGCAATTAGCCGATCAAGTAGGTGTCTAGAAAGGTGTTAACGGGGTTACGCCTCTGGGAAAACGAGCTTTACTTTAATTAGGTCCGTCCGAAAGCATGGGGAACCTCCCTCAAAGTACCGGCACTGGCCTGGCTGAAAGATTGGCGAACTTGTAGAGTGTAATTAATCCCGGCTAGTCTTTCCTTTTAGGGTTTGAAGGAAGATTTGACTAAAACAGTGGGAGATATCCTGATTAGATAAATTGATAACCAATCTAATCTTGTAAAAGCGCACGCTGAGTGTTTTTTTCTCTCTCTCTCTCCAGGTAGCGACCATGTCACGCCTTAATCAAGATAACAATATGGATGTATTGACCGAACCCGCTTGTTATACTGCGCTAGGGAACGTTGGTCCCGCTCCAACTTATAATTGTTATAAGACAGAGCAGGAAATTAGGGATTACCAGAATTCCCGTGCCGCCCAAACGAAGAAAGTGCATGCTGATGCATCTTCTTCGGGTGTGTTCATTACAAAGAACTGTTTCTCAGTATCCTTTATGTCCTGGGTATGAGATACCGGATCAGGATCCCACATATGTAATTTCTTACATGGGCTACAGATAGGTAGAGAATTGAGAACGGGTGATAAATTTCATGAGATAGAAACGGTGCAAGTGTTGCAGCCAAGTCTGTTGGTAGTTATCACCCTGTATTAGCAAATACATTGATTCTGAACGAATGTTATTAGATATCGAACCTGATATACAACATTATATCAGTCTCTTTATTAGTAAAGAAGGATATAATTTTTTATTGTTGGATAATGTTTTGAACATTCCCTATATCAAGAGTTGATCGGTTCAGGCACGTTATCTAAAAGCGTTGACGTTCTAAATCAAACCACAGTTCTTAGTATACAGAACACACACAAGAGGAAGAGTTCAGAAATGAACGAATCCTTCTTGAGGCATTGTAGACTAGGTCATATCAATGGGACCCGACTAGCTGAAGTTACATTAAGATGCATATTTAAATTTGTTTGAATTTACATCTTATGAAACTTGCCGGTCATGTCACAAAGATAAGATGACCACAACTCTGTTTATTGGAAACAGAGAAAGAGTTAGTGAACTCTTGGGATTGATACATGATGATGTATGTAAGGTCCCCCATCTACACATGCCAAGACCGGTTCTTTGTACTTCATTACATTCACTGATGATCTCTCCAGATTCAGACATATGTTCCTGTTGAAACACAAGTCCGAAACTTTTGAGATAATCACAGAATATAAGTTAGAAGTAGAGAACCAAAAACGGGTATAAGTATTATATCCTTTGATGAGATCAAGGAGGAGAATACTTGAGCACGGAATTCCTGGACTATTCTAAAGGAGAATAAGATTCTCTCTCAGCATTACTCCTCCGTATACACCACAGCACCTCGGTGTATCGGGGTAGAGCAATAGCACCCTATGTGATATGGTGTGCTCTATGATGAGTACTACTGAGTTTCCTATTTCCTTTTGGGAGTTATGCACTTGAGAAGCTGCATACCTATTGAATAGGGTTCCAATCAAATCAGTTACCTACCACTTCATATGTGATATGGAATGGGAAGAGCCCATATCTTAAGTAAGTTAAGATTTGGGGTTGTCCGGCCTATATCTAAAAACAAAATCCGGACAAGCTCGAGGCAAAGTCAGTTCTGTGGAAGTTTGTTGGATATCCCAAGCATTCGTAAAGGAATATCTTCTACCAAACCGAGGAACAAAATATGTTTTGTTTCTCAGCATGCCACCTTTGTGAAAGGGATTTTCTTGTGAAGAAATTATTGGTCATGAGGTAGAACTGGAAAGAGTTCCAGTTATACAAACTGCAGCTGATGATTTGGTAGAACCAAAGGATTCAATAGTTTCCAACGAACCTCAGCCTCTCCGCCGATCTAGTAGGGTTCCTCACCCACCTGAGAGATACTTCGGTTTCTCTGTGACAGTGGGAGCGAGGAATGCATCATGAGATGATGACCCAACTAGTTTCGAGCTGGCCATCAGGAGTGGGACTCTGTAAGAATGGCTGGATGCTTAGCGATCTGAGATGGAATCCTTATACACCAATAAAGTATGGAATTTGGTTGCTTTATCTGAAGGGTTAAATTCCCATCAGGAGCAAGTATATCTTGAGAATATTACTTGGTGTACATGGAAAAGTTGAGACTTTCAAAGCTATGCTTAAATCCATCCAGATCCTACTTGCCACGGCTACATACCATGACTACGATATCTGGCGGTTGGGTGTCATGACTGCTTTTCTAAATGATGATTTAGAAGAGAGCGTCTATAAGTACACATCCAGAGGGCTTCGTAGACAGTAGGAGCAGCGGAAACGTGAGCAAGATGTTTTATGTGATAAATCAGGCATCGCGGAGTTGGAACGTCTGTTTTGGTGTGGTAGTTAAAGAGTTTGACTTCATCAAAATGGTAGATGAACCTTGTATATACAAAAAAGTAGTAGGGAGTATGGTGGTCCTCGTAGAGTACGTGGATGACATACTCTTGATAGGGAAGGAGTTTCCTATGCTACGCTCGGTCAATCTCCGCTTATCACAAGGATTCTCCATATAGGATCAAAGTGATACCTCCTAAATCCTGGGTTTTGGATCTATGAGATATATCTAATTGGGTATTAGGATTCTCACTAGTTGTAGTGAGAAGGTATCAATCGATCCTGGGGAGAATCACTGGAAAGGTTCCAGGGTGATAAGGATGACTGAATGTCAGTCGCAGGCATTGTCTTTACCCTCAGTGGAGGGACGGTATGTTGGAAGAGTGTAACACTTTGAATTTCCGTTAGAATGTTTTTCGTGATAATTAGTAATTTTACGTGTTATTATATATGTGTACATAGGATTATTAGTTATTTAGTCGTGTTAGCAAATTGGAAAATTTTCCTTTGTATTGTACACTTGCACACTTAGTTTTTTTTTTGTGACTTAGGGGTTTGATAACATGTTAACCATTCTTTTGTGCATGGTTCATTTTAATTCCCCACCATTTTAATCATATCATAACCCTTTTCATAATTCAAAATCCAATTAAACAATGAGGCATGGTGGTTAGGTGAAAGTTTGACTTTTGACCCCCATTTTCCTTCTCTTCTCTCTCTCTTTTCCCCACTTCTGAATTCTGTAGCTTCCAGCAGAAAAACCCTCTCATTTTCTTCATCTCTTCTTCTTCTCTTCATTTCCCTTTGATCCCCAAACAAAACCCTACACAAATCAACACTTTTCCTTCACAAAACCATGGGAAAAGGGGCTTTTTGAGGTGTTTGAAGGCAAATCTGCACACTTGGTGCAAAAGATGAGACTTTTGGTGTTTTATGAGGTGTTTTGGAGGTATTAACTCATGTTAGCACTCCTTTTCCTTTAACTTGCAGTATTGTTTAGCAAAAATCTCATTTTTGTGCATTTTTAGTGATATTAAAGGATATTTGTGATTCACATGTTAGATTAGGGTTTTGTTAGTTGAGTTAGCTCTATTATGTGTTATTAGAGCTATTTTAGGCCAGGTTTTGTTTCAATTTGTACAGAAATACCCTAAAGTTTGATTTTAGTGCAAAAGTGTGGATTTTAACTTGATTTAAGGCTCTGTAGGATCTGCTACTACTCGAGATGTTCCAGAACAAAACTAGATGTTACTGTAGCATGTATGGGGGGTATAGAGTGCACACACCAAACCTGGGAGCCCACCCCCCTATCCAGGCTGCCGGAATATTCATTCTGGCCGCAATTTGCGGCCAGATGGGTGAGTTAGGATTTGGGGTTTGGGCCACTGGAGTCTGCTGCTATGTGGGTTATTTTGGTATATATAGTTTTACAATATCATTTCTGTATCAAAATCTGGAGGTGAATACCTATTTTCCCGTATTTTAATCTTCGCGACACGCGTGATACGTGTGTATGGATTTTGGGTTTCTGCGTATCGCGACGCGTCGGAGCGGCTTCAGGCACGTAATCACACGTTTTAGCGTATCGTGCACACGCGCGCTTGGTTCACGACACGAGTTACTAGTTCGGCCTTAATGTCGTGTTTATGTGACTTCAAGCTTATGTATGATATATTGTGTAATTCTAGGTTTGCAGGCGAGTACGGCGGACGCCGCGCAGAAGGGGAAACAAGTTGTTGGCTATACCTAGCGAGAGACTACGGTGAGTAGATTTAACATCTACGGGGATATCTCCCGCATGGCGTTCTACGTCAGGGCTGATAGGACCTTATAGCTACATTTACATACATTGACTGTGCATGGCTACTATTTACTGTATACTGCATTCCCTGGTATATGGATATAAACTAGAATTGATAGAACACCGCACCATTACTAACGGTCCATGTTGCACGAGCACCATCCTGCATGTTACACACACACCGTTAGTAATTGCCATGACATTCACACTGTAGAATTTCCATCGGATCATTATGTTGTAGCTCGTCTTTACGTGACTTGACATGATATTCATACTTGATGCATATATCACATTGGATCATTATGTTGTAGCTCATCTATATGTGACTTGACATGATATTCATACTTGATACATATATCACATCGGATCATTATGTTGTAGCTCGTCTTTATGTGACTTGACATGATATTCATACTTGATGCATATATCACATCGGATCATTATGTTGTAGCTGATCATTATGTTGTAGCTAGTCTATATGTGACTTGACATGATATTCATATTTGATGCATATATCACATCGGATCATTATGTTGTAGCTCATCTATATGTGACTTGACATGATATTCATACTTGATGCATATATCACATCGGATCACTATGTTGTAGCTCATCTTTATGTGACTTGACATGATATTCATACTTGATGCACATATCATATCGCATCATTGACTTGCATAGTGGTTTGGATTACATGTGATTTCTGGATTTGGGAACCGTAGCTATTTCAAATATGTAATCATTTAAAAACCCGGTTCTCTTGATATGATATTTCGGTGCGTCCACCATGTATTTCCTCGGTGCTAGAGTGATATATGTGAACCCGAATCGAGGAGCTGGTTGAGGCCGATTACGGTACATGGTGGACCCGTTATGGTACCCCGGGGCGAGAACGGTTTCGCTGTGTAGTAGACGGTGTGCCTGGCAGAGGGACTACTACCTACCGGTGATTGGTTGGACCTGACAGCTATCCGGAGGATACTGATCAGAGTCGATAGATGGATGCGGGGTGATCCGTACTGCCGGGGCCGAGGGCCGATACCGCAGACGGAGCCCGTGGGCCGACCCGGACTGACGGGGCCCGATGGATGAGGATTTGCGTGTCAATGCTGGACACGAGTATTTATGATATTTGGGTGCCGATGTTGGGCACTCGGGATTCTCAGAGATTTACAGGATTTGAGGGCCGATGAGGGTGTTGACGCCTGAGCTATTTGGGGGATCTGGGTGCATTGATGGACACCGATTATATATTCCACGTTGACATTCCGTGTAGATGTTATATTGCCCATGCTCAGCATATATATTATTGTACCTCATCCTGTAGTTATATTACCTGATAGAGCACTTGCATGATTATTGCACATACTGCTTATCACATATTGATATCATCGGTTGGCATATGATAGAGTAGCGCAGTACGTGCATGCTCGCGATTACCTTTATATGGTATCTCTATTCACGAGTTGGAAACTTACCCCCGTTGTGCCACAGTGTTTGCAGGTTGCCCTTCGGAGTAGTCGCGGCAGGCTGCGTTTTGCATCTTTTGACACAGATACCCCCATAGTTGGTGTACTAGCTCTTTTGCTGATAGGTGGGTTTTGTGCGGTATCTGTTTATCTTTCAGTTATGTACATTGTTGTATCTAGTATTCTCCATCTATCATATATGTATTTGACTTAGAGACAGTGTGAGGACGATGATGTATATTATTTGTATTCTGGTGTCAAGCTCGTTGTGAGCCGACTGTACTTGCAGTTTATTCTATCTGTGTTGTTCCCACTTGTGGATCTTGATCTTCGCTACGGCGTCGTATATTGCTATCTTGGTGATTGTTTACTTAGATTTCTTAAAGTTAGTAAGTGCTTTCATTTTAAAACTTATAACACTCTATACTTTTACTGGTTTGATTTCTGGGTTTTCGGTTCACTTAGTCGCGTTACGCCTGTAGACGTTACGTGGTTAAGTGCCGGTCACGGGCCAAACTTTGGATCGTAACAAAGTTGGTATCAGAGCGTAGGTTTACCTTTCGGAGTGTAGGACGACCCTGGTATGATGGAGTAGGTAGCTGCAGCAGGGTAGCGTATCGTGTGTATGTTCCGCGGCATACTCACGACACGGTACTCCGCCTACGCGTCCTTAGGACTTGTTGATTTAAATTCCTTCTTGAGTATATACATTCTTGCGATTCGATTTCCGTATCCTTATCGAATCCTATTGTTCCTTTCAGCCATTATGCCGCCAAAGACTACGAGGGCGCAGAGAGCGGCCGCTCGGGCCGAGATTCGAGTTGACTCGTCGGAGACGAGGACTGATCTAGGTAGTACACCGATTGTGCCTGAGCAGGCTGTTCCTGCTGTGACAGATCAGATTGCTATGTTAGGGGCTGGTGTGCAGGAGATACGCCAGACGATGGGATCCAGTATGCAGGAGATGCGCCAGATGATGGGATCTCTAGTTGAGACACTTCGAGCACAGCGACCAGAGGTAGTTCCACCCGTTGCAGAGACCGTGGTGGTACCTACAGTGCAGGCAGTTGCACCTGCGACTACAGAGGTTATTACAGTATCGCTGTCAGAATTTATGAGGCTGAAGCCTCCGGTCTTCACAGGCACCGATGTGGCCGAGGACCCACAGTCTTTCATTGATAGGATGGCGCGGATATGTCGTTCACTTAGATGAGCAGATGCGAGATGGGTTGAGTTCGTGAGATTTCGCCTGGAAGGTCTTGCGCAGAAATGGTGCGAATCAGTCGAGAAGGGTAGAGCAGCAGGTCTTCCTCCTATGACCTGGACAGAGTTCGTGGCGCTATTCCTTGCCCGTTTTCTTCCCCTGAGTGTCATAGATGCTAGAGCACGCAGGTTCGAGTCCTTACGCCAGACTCCGGAGATGTCAGTGGCAGAGTACGATGTGCTGTTCACCGAGCTATCAGTTTATGCTCCGTACCTAGTGGCTACTGAGGAGTTGCGAGTTAAGAGATTTGTTCGAGGCTTGCTCATACCACTGTTCCTTGCGATTAGCACGCAGCACTACGAGACATATGCAGCAGCTGTAGATGCAGCCTTATTGGTTGAGGAGCGCCTTGCTGAGACTTCGGCAGTCCCAGAGCCGAAGATAGTTCGTGCAGATAGGTCAGTGCAGAGACGGCCTTTTCGGCATCGTGACAGGCACCTTGCAGGTGGCAGAGATTCGAGGCGAGGCCGATTGTTTAGCTCCTATCCCCAGGAGGGTCAGCAACCATCATCGGGATGTTACCGTTGCGGGAGTTCTTATCATCGTGTGCAAGATTGTCCTGAGGTACCCCGGAGTGGGGCGGCAGCACCGCATGTTACATTACCACCTTCACCACCCCAGACGGCATTGCCGATAGTACCTACTGTTACTCCGCGTCAGACGCATGCACAGAGAGGTCGTGGTTGCGGAGGATTTGTTCATAGAGGACGAGGTGACCGAGACAGAGGGCAGCCAGCGGCCGGCAGGGGACAGTTAGTTGCAGGTGGAGGACAGGCGCGAGTTTTTGCTTTGACGCATCAGGACGCGCAGGCGTCCAATGCGGTGGTCTCAGGTATCCTTCCTGTATGTTCGGTTGATGCACACGTGTTATTCGATCCCGGATCCATGCACTCGTACGTATCCACACACTTTGTGCCGAGTTTGGGTAGAGAGTCCGGTTTGCTTGACCAGCCGCTTGTTGTGACTACTCCTGTAGGAGAGTCGTTTGTTGCCAGGCACGTGTTCCGATCCTGTACCGTCCGTATTGGCGAGAGAGAGTTGCCTGTCGATTTGATCCTTCTTGAGATGTTGGACTTCGACGTTCTTTTGGGCATGGATTGGCTAGCCATGTGCTATGCTTCTGTTGACTGCCGCGAGAAGACAGTTCGATTTTGTTTTCCCGGCGAGTCGGTTGTTGTTGTGTTAGGGGACCATGGTGTTACCCCTCACAGTGTGATTTCTTCTTTTCGCGCTGGACAGCTTTTGAGGAAGGGATGTCAGGGATTTCTCGCCTATGTTTGCGATACTAGAGCTACAGAGGTTCCGATGGATCAGGTTCCGGTTGTTAGCGAGTTCCCTGATGTGTTCCATGACGAGCTTCCTGGGCTACCGTCCGAGCATGATATTTCTTTCTGTATTGATTTGGTTCCTGGCGCGGGGCCTATTTCTGTACCGCCTTATCGGATGGCCCCGGCGGAACTTCGAGAACTGAAGGGCCAGTTGCAAGATTTGCTGGATAAGGGACTTATTCGACCCAGTGTTTCTCCTTGGGGTACTCCAGTCCTGTTCGTCAAGAAGAAGGACGGCAGTCTGCGTTTGTGTATCGACTACCGCCAGCTGAACAGGGTGACAGTGCGGAACCGGTATCCTTTGCCACGCATCGACGATTTGTTCGACCAGCTTCAGGGGGCAGGATACTTTTCGAGGATCGATTTGCGATCAGGCTACCATCAGCTGCGGGTTCGACAGGAGGACATTTCCAGGACAGCTTTCCGCACGCGCTACGGCCATTATGAGTTTTTGGTGATGTCGTTCGGACTCACCAACGCGCCAGCAGCATTTATGGACTTGATGAACCGTATTTTCCTGCCGTATCTTGATCTGTTCATCATAGTGTTCATTGACGATATTTTGGTGTATTCTCGGAGTAGAGTGGAGCACGAGCAGCACCTGCGGATTACACTGCAGACCTTGAGGGAGCATCAGCTTTTCGCCAAATTTTCAAAGTGTGCTTTCTGGCTAGACAGCGTAGACTTCTTGGGGCACGTGATTACACGAGATGGTATATGTGTAGACCCGAGGAAGATCGAGGCAGTTCGGAGTTGGCCTAGACCCACGTGAGTGACGGAGGTTCGCAGCTTTCTAGGGCTGGCAGGTTACTACAGGCGATTCGTGTAGGACTTCTCTCGCATTGCTACACCTTTGACCGGGTTGACCCGGAAGGGAGTTCGCTTCGATTGGACGGAGGAGTGTGAGCACAGTTTCCAGCAGCTACGGGCTCTACTGACTAAGACACCAGTGCTATCTTTGCCTTCAGGATCAGGCGGATTTGTGGTCTACTGTGATGCTTCACGAGTGGGGCTAGGGTGCGTTTTGATGCAGCATGACAGGGTGTTCGCGTATTCTTCGCGGCAATTAAAGAAACATGAACAGAATTACCCCACTCATGATCTGGAGATGGCTGCAGTGGTCTTTGCACTTAAGATCTGGCGACATTATTTGTATGGAGAGTCGTGCCAGATATTCACTGACCATAATAGCTTAAAGTATATATTTCAGCAGCAATAACTGAACCTTAGACAATGCCGATGGATGGAGTTAGTGAAGGACTACGATTGTGAGATCTTGTATCACCCGGGCAGGGCGAATGTAGTGGCGGATGCTTTGAGCAGGAGGCCCGGGGGTAGTCTATCTTGTTTGAGCGCAGTGCAGAGGCAGTCGTCGGCAGATTGGCAGATCTTATGCGACAGTCGGGTACAGTTCGAGTTTACGCCGATCGGAGGACAGATTGCGCATGTTCGTGCACGCCCACAGTTGCTTGACCGTATACTTGAGGCACAGCACAGTGATGACCGCTGTTCAGAGATCAGGACACAGATGGGATAGGGCAGATTTTCCGAGTTCGTGATCGATGATCAGGGGATACTACGATTTGGAGCTAGACTGTGCGTACCAGATGCTGAGGGATTGCGGCGTGAGATTCTTGAGGAGGCACATCGCTCGGTATATAGTGTTCATCCCGGTTCCACCAAGATGTACCATGACTTGAGAGGTGTTTACTGGTGGGACGGAATGAAGAGAGACATCACAGATTTTGTGTCGAGATGCCTGACTTGTCAGCAAGTCAAGGCTGAGCATCAGAGGCCCGTGGGAGAGCTACAGCTGTTACCCATTCCGGAGTGGAAATGGGAACAGATATCTATGGACTTCATTGTGGGTCTACCCAGGACTAGTCGAGGGTATGACTCCATCTGGGTGATTGTGGATCGTTTGACGAAAGCGGCTCACTTCCTACCGGCGAAGACGACTTTTGGGTTTGCTCAGTATGCCCAGATTTACATTGATGAGATTGTACGACTGCACGGAGTTCCGACATGTATCGTGTCCGATAGAAGCACCCAGTTTACCAGCCGGCTATGGCAGAGGCTTCAGGAGGCTTTGGGCACTCGTTTGAGTTTCAGCACAGCATTCCATCCGCAGACCGACGGACAGTCAGAGCGGACTATTCAGACTCTCGAGGATATGCTCAGAGCATGCGTATTAGACTTCGGAGGTAGCTGGGATCATCATTTGCCCTTAGTAGAGTTCTCCTACAACAACAGCTACCAGGAGACCATTCAGATGGCACCGTTTGAGGCTCTTTATGGGAGGAGATGCAGATCGCCCAACTGTTGGACGGAGCTCAGTGAGAGCAGTATCTTAGGGCCGCAGATTGTAGAGGAGACGACCGCGAAGATCCAGTTGATTCGCGATAGGATGAGAGCAGCCCAGAGTAGGCAGAGGTCTTATGCGGACCGTCGTCGGCGCAGACTTGAGTTTTCTGTTGGTGATCATGTTTTCTTGAGGGTCTCCCCAATGAAAGGCGTGATGAGGTTTGGGAAGAAGGGGAAGCTTAGTCCCAGATATGTGGGCCCCTTCGAGATCCTCGAGTATATTGGTGCGGTTGCGTATCGATTAGCCCTTCCGTCCAATTTTCCAGACGTGCACCCCGTATTTCACGTTTCGATGCTCCGCAGATATCTTCATGATCCTTCTCATGCGATTCAGCACCCGACGATCCAGCTTGAGCGCGACCTTTCCTATGCAGAGCAGCCGGTGATGATCTTGGATCGACAAGTGAAGAAATTAAGGTTGAAAGAGATACCGTCCGTCAAGGTACTTTGGCGTGGCCAGAGCGGCGAGGAGGTCACTTGGGAGACCGAGAGCGAGATGAGGAAGAGGTATCCCCATCTTTTTGAAGGTGCGTATAGTTAGATTTTTAAATTCGGGGACCGAATTTCTTTAAGGGGGTAGATTGTAACACTTTGAATTTCCGTTAGAATGTTTTTCGTGATAATTAGTAATTTTACGTGTTATTATATATGTGTACATAGGATTATTAGTTATTTAGTCGTGTTAGCAAATTGAAAAATTTTCCTTTGTAGTGTACACTTGCACACTTAGTTTTTTTTTGTGACTTAGGGTTTTGGTAACATGTTAACCATTCTTTTGTGCATTGTTCATTTTAATTCCCCACCATTTTAATCATATCATAACCCTTTTCATAATTCAAAATCCAATTAAACAATGAGGCATGGTGGTTAGGTGAAAGTTTGACTTTTGACCCCCATTTTCCTTCTCTTCTCTCTCTCTTTTCCCCACTTCTGAATTCTGCAGCTTCCAGCAGAAAAACCCTCTCATTTTCTTCATCTCTTCTTCTTCTCTTCATTTCCCTTTGATCCCCAAACAAAACCCTACACAAATCAACACTTTTCCTTCACAAAACCATGGAAAAAGGGGCTTTTTGAGGTGTTTGAAGGCAAATCTGCACACTTGGTGCAAAAGATGAGACTTTTGGTGTTTTATGAGGTGTTTTGGAGGTATTAACTCATGTTAGCACTCCTTTTCCTTTAACTTGCAGTATTGTTTAGCAAAAATCTCATTTTTGTGCATTTTTAGTGATATTAAAGGATATTTGTGATTCACATGTTAGATTAGGGTTTTGTTAGTTGAGTTAGCTCTATTATGTGTTATTAGAGCTATTTTAGGCCAGGTTTTGTTTCGGTTTGCACAGAAATACCCTAAAGTTTGATTTTAGTGCAAAAGTGTGGATTTTAACTTGATTTAAGGCTCTGTAGGATCTGCTACTACTCGAGATGTTCCAGAACAAAACTAGATGTTACTGTAGCATGTATGGGGGGTATAGAGTGCACACACCAAACCTGGGAGCCCACCCCCTACCCACGCCGCCGGAATATTCATTCTGGCCGCAATTTGCGGCCAGATGGGTGAGTTGGGATTTGGGGTTCGGGCCACCGGAGTCTGCTGCTATGTGGGTTATTTTGGTATATATAGTTTTACAATATCATTTTTGTATCAAAATCTGGAGGTGAATACCTATTTTCCCGTATTTTAATCTTCGCGACACGCGTGATACGTGTGTATGGATTTTGGGTTTCTGCGTATCGCGACTCGTCTGAGTGGCTTCAGGCGCGTAATCACACATTTTAGCGTATCGCGCACACGCGCGCTTGGTTCACGACACGAGTTACTAGTTCGGCCTTAATGTCGTGTTTGTGTGACTTCAAGCTTATGTATGATATATTGTGTAATTCTAGGTTCGCAGGCGAGTACGGCGGACGCCGCGCAGAAAGGGAAACAAGTTGTTGGCTATACCTAGCGAGAGACTACGGTGAGTAGATTTAACATCTACGGGGATATCACCCGCATGGCGTTCTACGTCAGGGCTGATAGGACCTTATAGCTACATTTACATACATTGACTGTGCATGGCTACTATTTACTGCATACTGCATTCCCTGCTATATGGATATAAACTAGAATTGATAGAACACCGCACCATTACTAACGGTCCATGTTGCACGAGCACCATCCTGCATGTTACACACACACCGTTAGTAATTGACATGACACTCACACTGTAGAATTTCCATCGGATCATTATGTTGTAGCTCGTCTTTATGTGACTTGACATGATATTCATACTTGATGCATATATCATATCGGATCATTATGTTGTAGCTCATCTGTATATGACTTGACATGATATTCATACTTGATACATATATCACATCGGATCATTATGTTGTAGCTCATCTTTATGTGACTTGACATGATATTCATACTTGATGCACATATCATATCGGATCATTGACTTGCATATTGGTTTGGATTACATGTGATTTCTGGATTTGGGAACCGTGGCTATTTCAAATATGTAATCATTTAAAAACCCGGTTCCCTTGATATGATATTTCGGTGCGTCCACCATGTGTTTCCTCGGTGCTAGAGTGATATATGTGAACCCGAATCGAGGAGCTGGTTGAGGCCGATTACGGGTACATGGTGGACCCGGTATGGTACCCCAGGGCGAGAACGGTTTCGCTGTGTAGTAGACGGTGAGCCTGGCAGAGGGACTACTACCTACCGGTGATTGGTTGGACCTGACAGTTATCCGGAGGATACTGATCAGAGTCGATAGATGGATGCGGGGTGATCCGTACTGCCGGGGCCGAGGGCCGATACCGCAGACGGAGCCCGTGGGCTGACCCGGACTGACGGGGCCCGATGGATGAGGATTTGCGTGTCGATGCTGGACACGAGTATTTATGATATTTGGGTGCCGATGTTGGGCACTCGGGATTCTCAGAGATTTACAGGATTTGAGGGCCGACGAGGGTGTCGGCGCCTGAGCTATTTGGGGGATCTGGGTGCATTGATGGACACCGATTATTTATTCCACGTTGACATTCCGTGTAGATGTTATATTGCCCATGCTCAGCATATATATTATTGTACCTCATCCTGTAGTTATATTACCTGATAGAGCACTTGCATGATTATTGCACATACTACTTATCACATATTGATATCATCGGTTGGCATATGATAGAGTAGCGCAGTACGTGCATACTCGCGATTACCTTTATATGCTATCTCTATTCACGAGTTGGCAACTCACCCTCGTTGTGCCACAGTGTTTGCAGGTTGCCCTTCGGAGTAGTCGCGGCAGGCTGTGTTTTGGATCTTTTGACACAGATACCCCCATAGTTGGTGTACTAGCTCTTTTGCTGATAGGTGGGTTTTGTGCGGTATCTGTTTATCTATCAGTTATGTACATTGTTGTATCTAGTATTCTCCATCTACCATGTATTTATTTGACTTAGAGACAGTGTGAGGACGATGATGTATATTATTTGTATTCTGTTGTCGAGCTCGTTGTGAGCCGACTGTACTTGCAGTTTATTCTATCTGTGTTGTTCCAACTTGTGGATCTTGATCTTCGCTACGGCGTCGTATATTGCTATCTTGGTGATTGTTTACTTAGATTTCTTAACAAGTTAGTAAGTGCTTTCATTTTAAAACTTATAACACTCTATACTTTTACTGGTTTGATTTCTGGGTTTTCGGTTCACTTAGTCGCGTTACGCCTGTAGACGTTACGTGGTTAAGTGCCGGTCACGGGCTAAACTTTGGGTCGTGACAAAGAGTTCCAAGCTAGATACCGTGACTTACTAGACGATTAAAGGCAAGATACATCATTACCAAGGATGCTACCAAAGAGGCAGTCTGGATATATATATAAGTTCATGAGATGGACTTCGTTCCGACCATTGTGTGACAATGGAGTTATGGCTTTGGCCTAGGAACGCCCGTCCCATCAGAAATCCAGATATAATTCTTAGGCAGTATCACCTGATCATGGAGATAGTTGATCTCCAGGGAGATCGAGGTTAGGAGAGTAGACACAGAGGACAACAACGCGGATCCACTCACAAAGGCCTTTTTCCCGGTAGAGACTTTTATGGGACGGTTGAGTATGAGATACTTTAACCACAGCTAATTGTTGGGTATGTGATACCACAACAGATGGCCCTAGTGCAAGTGGGAGATTGTTAGTTATATGTATGCCCTAGAGGCCATTACTGTACATATGATGTATATTGTAATGGATGCTTGGACATATATAGGGAGGACTTTCTTGGTCGACATGATAGTATGCTATCTGGTTGTATTTTATCTTAACATGTACTCTGATTGTCTCTATGTTACATGTTGATAAAGCCCTTAGGATATGTACTTGACTACTGGGACTATGATGAGATCATACTAGTGGGGCCACGGTAGTCGACGAGTACATCCTATAACTGTTCCTAGTCGAGGGTGTATCGAGACAGGGCATCGATACACCATAGCAGACTAGCATATACGCATCTTGACCCATGTGATGGGCGATGGATGATCCTATATCCATCGGTGTTTGACATCAAGGATAGTGTACGGGTGCTCAGTGGAGACTGGGTACACTGGACGGACTCGCCGAGAACTCCCAGATGGAATTATACCTCACGTCAGATGGCAGTTCTCCGGTGACACTGGTACAGAGTAGTCTGTTGACCCGAGATCGTCATAGAGTCTTGTGTGATTCCCATTATGCTTTGATTTCCATCATACCACGTCCAAGAGGGCGTGCAAAAAGGTGGCTTTTGTGTACAGTCCCGAATTACATGGAGGCAATGAGCGATAGGAGGGGATTCGTCTCTCCCGGTATAGGGAGTTGATGTTGTGCTGTGTTCGATTGGCTATAACTGGAAATCCCTGGCCAGGGTTACTGAGATTTACTGGTAAGTGTTATCAGTAGTTTCTCGAACTGTTATAGACCTCATATCGACACGACTTATCAAGTTACTGGGGTCTGACGTTTACCATCCCTAGGCGAGATATGCGCCATATCAGACGACGAGACCGGACTGTACGGGAGTGTTACTGATTGGATTCACAGGACAATGTACAGACTTGCTTGTTGATCTTCTGAGTGCTCAATACTTGGGTGGCTGTTACGTTTAGCTGACCGCTTGCAGCTTGTGGGTGTTTGATATGATCATCACCTACTGCCGGCGTATTGACGATTCTTTAGAGTCCTACATAGAGGTTTCTTGGCTCAGGCAAAATGAAGTAGGAGCACATATGTGATATGTGCGGGACCGAGGATAATGCGATATGAGATACCGTATTCTATTCTCGCGATATTTGATATCAGCCGGGTCATCGGATCAAGTGTTGATTCGATGAATCGGTAAATGAGATATTAGTCGGTTATATGCGATATAGCCGGATTGTCGGATCAAGTGTTGATTCGATAATTTAATATATAATAATATATATGATATATTAAATTACATTAACTAATATTAGCTCACTAAAAGATTCTTTTTCTCACTCGTGTAATACATTGATATATATACGATATATGTTAATTGTGTTATTTTATTTTGTTACAAAAAATATTATATATGTGATATATAATATTGTAACATGATATGATTACTAATGCAACATGTTTTGTGGAGATTAAACAAGGTTAGGATTTGAATTGGGTTAGTTCTTTCATGAACATTCTAGAAGGTTTCTTTTTGTTTTGAGTGAAGATATTATGCTTGATATTTTGTAATGATTCATTCTTAACCCAACCCAAACCCTAGCCCTAATTAAATCTCTACAAAGGTTTAGTTGACCATGGTTACATTAATCATATATTATTTCATTATTCATCAGAAAAGAATTGATGCTTCTTCTTCTTCTTCCTTTGATGAAAAAGCTTTCTAGCTTTTTCATTTATGATGTTTTTGAGTGAGATAATGAAAATAAATGAGAGAAAATATCCTACTTCATCATTCTCATCTACCCTTGCCATTTAGATGAGGGTGTTCACTTCATTTTGTGAGTGAGAGCTTGTGTTAATGAAACTTCAAGGTAGATCATCTTTGTTATCGAAGATCGGAAGCAAGTTTGCATCATTCTCTTCGTGGAGCCTCTCTAGAGTCCGGATGCACGATGATCGCAGCGAAGGGACCTCAACACGGAGCTTAAGAAGTGAAGGACAGGATCTACAAAGGTTGTAATCTCTCTCACTTAGTGTTAAAGTGTTTAACATGCTTTGTTTTCGCCTAAACTCTAGTATAAAGATCTTGTTTAGGGTTGTTCGGCACGTCTAAATTTTGAATCGGGCATAGTTGATACCTCGTAGACCCTTGTTAGAGTGCCTACTAACCCTACAGAGGGAATATCGAGACAGGGCATTGATATTCCAGAGTAGACTAGCGTATACGCTTCTTGACCCATATGATGGTCGATGGATGATCCCACATCCATTAGTGTTTGACATCAAAGATGGTATACGGGTGCTAAGTGGAAACTGGTTACACTGAACAAGACTCACCGAGGACTTCTATGTGGTAGTATACCTATCGTCAGATAGCAGTCCTCTGGTGACACTGGTACAGGTTAGTCTGTAGACCCGAGATCGTCATAGAGTCTTATGCGACTCCCACTGTGCTTTGATTTCCTCCCTACCACACTCAAGAGGAGTCGTGCAAATAGGTGGATTTTGGGTACAGTCCCGATTCGTATGGAGGCAATGAGCGATAGGAGGGGTTTCGCCTCTCCCGGTATTGGGGGTTGATGTTGCGCTATGCTTGATTGGCAATAACTGGAAGTCCCTGGCCAGGGCTGATATGGAGATCTACTGATAAGTGTTGTCAGTAGTTTCTCGACCTGTTATGAGCCTCAAATCAGCATGACTTATAAAGTTACTGGGGTCTGACATATACCACTCCTAGACTTCATATGCGACATATCAGACGAAGAGACCGGACTGTACGGTAAGTGTTGCTTGCAGGCACGTTGGGGTTGTGATGAGTTCGCTCGTCGGCCACCTTTTTGTCATGTACCTGGGTAGCCGTTACGCACAGCTAGCCGTTACGCACAGCTAGTGCCGCTGACGTGCTTGTAGTTAAACCCACTGCCAGCGTACTGTCGAGTCTTTAGAGTCCCACACAGAGGGTTCCCTCGTTCAGGCGAAAGATGTAGAGGCCGTAAGTTGTTGCGGCAGCCGTAAGGTGTTGCGGCAGCCGTAAGGTGTTGCGGCAGGGTTTCGATTATGTTCGTGTAATAGTTACAGGAATAATAATCGGAACGATAATACTGGTAGGCTTTGGTTTAAGCCGGATACCGGTATTATATTATTGGATTATTGGTATTCGTATTTTTCAGAATTCGGATACGGGTATATGGTATACGGTATACGGTATACGGAGGAGGGGTATTCTTGTAATTGTTACAAGAATACCTTCTAGAAGATGCCACCTCATAAAGCATTATTTATTTTATGAAAATAAATAAATGAGGTAGAAATTAAGAAAGTCTAAGCATGATTGTAAGAATGGCTTGTATTATATTTTATTGTTTTGGAGTTACTATTGAAGTATGGTGCTAATTTTATAATGCAAGCTTCAATTATTTCATTTGTGCCATAACCTTCATCATGCTTGATTTTCTTCTAATTATTGAAGGGTTACCCTAGTGCCCCGGCCAACTTCCGTGGCCAAATGCGGAACAAAAATTTTCTTGCGAACAAAAACTTGGCACCAGAATAAAACTTAACTGGATCTTTCCATAAAACTAACTAGCTAACTAGGAGAGCTATCTACTATGATGAGGAATTCTTACCGAACGAACCAAGTCCTTCGGTCTTCGTTCTTCATCCTTAGCTCCTACTAGCCACCTTGAACTTGCTTGATCTTCTTTCCTTGCTCCGTCGGTTCTCCGGGATCGAGCTTGTTCTCCGGTCTTCTTTGGTCCTTGATGATCCACCCGGGGAGTATGATCCATGGCTCTAGCTCCTAACTATGTAACAAAATGAGCAACTAGAAAACTTGGTTTGCTAAACCAAGTAGTCTAGGATGTAGTGATGGTGTCTAAGTATTTTCTATCTATTTTCTAACCTCTTCACTTGTTTCTCAACTCATGAGAATGTTAGTGAAGAGAAAGAAGAAGAAGGTGGATCAAAGCAAGAGGAGGGAGGAGATGAGAGCAAAAGAGAGCTCAAGGAAAATAATGAATCAACCATGAAAGAGAAAATATACACAATGGTTTTGTATATCAATTCTTTCATTAAACAACTAGCAACCATGCTTCAATAGTAAACCCAAAATGAATTATAAATTCATTTGACTACTATTGAAGCATGGTCACCTCTTTTCCTCCCATACTCTTACTTTACACCTCATTTCCATTTATGAAATAAATGGAAAATACAAAATGAGGTGGCCACCTTCTAGAAGGAAAACTGTAATAAATACGGATTTCCAACTACTGTACAAATATACCGGCAATCAGATAAAAATCCGAACGCCCAAAAGAGATAGAATAACATGAAGAATGTAATACTAGAATATATATATCGAAATACATATACGTAAATTATTAAATCAATACCTGATTTAATAATCCGGCTCATACCCGAGCCGGCTAGTATTACAAACTGTTCGATCGAAAATCCGAGTACCAAGTACATCAATCGATCGAACCCTACATGTATCCAATATGGCTACTACATCGTTTTGCCTGGATCAGGGAAACCCTCTGTGTGGGACTCTAAAGACTCGACAGTACTCTGGCAGTGGGTTTAACCACAAGCACGTCAGCGGCACTAGCTGTACGTAACGGCTGCCCAGGTACCTGTCGAAAAGGAAGGCCGACGAGCAAGCTCGTCCGAACTCCTACTGAGCCTATCCGTGACAATATCCATACAGTCCGGTCTCTTCGTCAAAGAGTATCCAATACCGGGTCTAGGGGATGGTGAACGTCAGACCTTAACAACCTGATAAGTCGTGCCGATGTGGCTCAGGACCAATACGGGAAACTACTGATCAACCTATCAGTAAATCCCAAGTGCTTTGGCCAAGGTCTTATGGTCCTGACCAATCGAATCACAGTACGATATCGACTCCCTATACCGGGAGAGACGAATCCCCAAGAATCGCTCACTGCCTCCATGTGGCTCGGGACTGAACAAAACCTAAACCTGTTTGCACGACTCAGTAGAGCCGTGGTAGGGTAGTGATCAAAGCTCAGTAGGAACTCACACGAGACAAATGCCGATCTCGGGTCCAAAGGCTAACCTGCATACATGTCACCTGAGAACTTCCATCTGACGATAGGTATAGTACCACATGGAAGTTCTCGGCGAGTCCGTTCAGTGTACTCACACCCAGTGAGCATCTGTATACGATCTTAGGTGCATCAGACCAATGGCTGCGGGACCAACCATCCCCCGACGGGGTAGAAACGTATACACCAGTCTACTCTGGATTATCAATGCCCAGTCTCGATACTCACGCGACTAGGGACCATTTAAGGATGTGCTTATGGACTACCCTGCTCCCACAAGTATGATCGCCATCATAACGCAGGTAGTCAAGCAAGATCCTAGGGGCTTTATCAACATGTAACCGCAATATATAATAACGAGTATGACATATGCCATGTTAAGATAAAGACAAACCACAATAGTATACTACCGTATCGAGCCTTTATCAATATGTGCAAACCAGATATAATAACAATAAATACACATATCCTGATAAAGACAAGTCAAATAATATACTATAAAACCGAGCAAGATTGTTCTGTACATACATATCCCTAGTATCCATATATATACATATACAATACTGGCCTCTACGGCATATACATCCAACAATCTCCCACTTGCACTAAAAGCCAGTGATTGGTGTACCGAATACCCAACGTCTGCCGGCTGCTGGCGTACCGCATACCCAACATCCCAAAAAATCGCTCGAACTGTGCTTGAGGGAAGGCCTTTGTAAATGGATCCGCCGTGTTGTCCTTCGTATCCACTCTCCGGACCTCGATCTCCTGGCGATCTATGATCTCCCTGATCAGGTGATGCCGCCTTAAGATGTGCCTGGATTTCTGAAGGGACCGTGGTTCCTTCGCTAAAGCTATAGCCCCATTGTTGTCACAATACACTGGTATTGGATCAACAATGAACGGAACCACCTGAAGTTCGGCTATGAACTTCTTTATCCAAGCCGCCTCTTTTGCGGCATCGCTTGCAGCAATGTATTCAGCCTCCATCGTCGAGTCTGCGACGGTATCCTGTTTGGAACTCTTCCAACATACCGCCCCTCCGTTGAGGGTAAACACAAAACCCGAGACAGACTTGCTGTCATCCTTGTCACTCTGGAAACTTGAGTCGGTAAAGGACTCAACCCTGAGGTCTCCATTACCGTAAATCAGGAACATCTCCTTAGTCCTTCTCAGGTACTTGAGAATGTTCTTTACTGCTGTCCAGTGGTCCTCACCTGGGTCTGACTGATACTGCCTCACCACGCTTAGCGCATAAGCTACATCTAGTCTTGTACATAGCATCGCATACATTATAGATCCTACCGCCGAAGCGTAGGGTATAGTGCTCATGCGAACCCTCTCCTCTTCAGTCTTGGGAGACATCTCCTTGGAGAGGGTGATTCCATGCAATGCGGGTATGTTACCGCGCTTGGAATCTTCCATACTAAATCTCTTTAGTACGGTCTCTATGTACCTGGACTGCGAAATTCCCAGTAATCTCTTGGATCTATCTCTGTAGATCTTGATCCCCAGAATGTACGAGGCATCACCTAGGTCTTTCATAAAGAACCTTTGTGATAAGAATAGCTTGACCGATTGTAGCATAGGAATGTCATTTCCTATCAAAAGAATGTCGTCCACGTACAAGACTAGGAACACGACAGTTCGTCCTACAATCTTCTTATAAATACAAGGCTCATCTTTGTTCTTGATGAAGTCAAAGTCTTTGACTGTCTCATCAAAACAGATGTTCCAGCTCCGCGATGCTTGCTTCAATCCATAAATGGATTTGAGTAACTTGCACACCTTTCCGCTGCTCCCACTGTCTACAAAACCTTCTGGCTGATCCATATAAACGCACTCTTCTAAACTTCCGTTTAGAAAAGCCGTTTTTACGTCCATCTGCCAGATCTCATAGTCATAGAAGGCAGCAATGGCAAGCAGGATCCTAATGGATTTGAGCATAGCCACTGGAGAAAAGGTTTCGTCATAGTCCACTCCTGGTCTTTGACGAAAACCTTTTGCAACGAGTCTAGCCTTATAGGTTTCCACCTGCCCATCTACACCAAGTATCTTCTTGTAGATCCATTTGCATCCAACGGGTTTTACCCCAGGTGGAGCAACTTCCAGGGTCCACACTTTATTGGTGTACATGGACTCCATTTCAGATTACATAGCATCCAGCCACTTATCAGAGTCCCTACTGATAACGGCCTGCCTGAAACTAGTAGGATCATCTTCTTCCAAGATGCAATCCTCTCGATCCCCATCTATGAGAAAACCGTAGTATCTCTCGGATGGATGAGAAATCCTACTAGATCTGCGGAGTGGTTGAGGTTCGTCTGGGTTTATTGAATCTTTTGGTTCCTCCAAACCTTCAGCTATAGATTGTTCTTCTGTAATTTCTTTCAGTTCTACCGTGCTCCCACTAATTTCTTTTGCAAGAAATTCCTTTTCTAAGAAGACAGCGTGGCGAGCAACAAACACCTTCTGTTCCTCAGTGTGGTAGAATAGGTATCCATGCGAATGCATTGGATATCCAACAAACTTACATAAGACTGACCGTGCCTCTAGCTTGTCCGGTTTCTGTGTTTTTACATAGGCCGGACATCCCCATATCTTAATACCCTTAAGACATGGCACCTTTCCTTTCCATATTTCATACGGAGTTTTAGGCACTGATTAGGAAGGAACTTGATTCAAAAGATATGCCGCTGTTTGAAGCGCATGTCCCCAAAATGAAAGAGGCAACTCAGCATCACTCATCATGGAGTGAACCATGTCCAATAGGGTACGATTCCTCCTCTCCGACACACCATTGTGCTGTGGTGTATACGGAGGAGTAAGCTGAGAGAGAATTCCATTCTCTTTTAAGTATTCTAGGAATTCCGTGCTTAAGTACTCTCCTCCTCTATCAGATCGGAGGATCTTGATACTTTTGCTAGTCTGGTTCTCTACTTCGTTTCTGAATTCTTTGAATTTCTCAAAAGCTTCATATTTGTGTTTCATAAGATACACATATCCGAATCTAGAGAGATCATCAGTGAATGTGATGAGGTACGAGAACCCACCCCTTGCATGTACAGACATCGGACCACACACATCACTATGTATGAGCCCCAAGAGCTCTGCTGCTCTTTCTCCATGCCCGGTGAACAGAGATTTAGTCATCTTTCCTTTGAGATAAGACTGACAAGTTTCATAAGATGAAAATTAGAACGTATTCAAGAGTCCATCTTTATGCAACTTACTTAGTCTTTTCTCTCCGATATGACCAAGTCTACAATGCCACAAGTAGGATTCGTTCGTATCTGAACTCTTCCTCTTGCGTACGTTTTGTATATTGAGAACTGTGTTTTGATTTAGAACATAGATACCATTACACAGTGTACCTTCTGCAACCAGTACCTTATCAAGGTAAATGTTCATGATATTTCTATCAAGAACAAAGTTATATCCATCTTTATTAAGTAAAGAAACGGATATGATGTTGCAAAGCATGGAAGGCACATAGTAGCAATTTTTCAAAATCATAGTATTGCTATTTGGCAATACTAGGTGATATTCACCGATGGCTGCAGCATTAACTTGTGCTCCGTTCCCTACTCTAAGGGAAATATCACTAGGTCCAACTATCCTACTTTTTCTCAGTCCCTGCAATAAATTACAGATATGAGATCCTGATCCTGTATCGAGTACCCAGGAGGTAGGACTGACCGAAAAACAGTTCTCAATAACAAGAACGACTGAAGAAGATGCAACAGTATGTTTCTTCTTCGATGGGGTTATCAGGGAATTCAAACTTTCCTCTTTCCTTTGCTCATAGTTATGACAGTTGTCGTAAGTTAGAGCCGAACCGACGTTCCCCAGCCCCGAATAAGAATTCGGATCGGTCAAGCGATACATTTTATTATCTTGATTAGGGCATGAAATGGTTGCTACCTGGAGAGAGAGGGAAAACACTCAGCGTGCGCTCTTGCAAGATTAGATTGGTTATTGATTTATCTAATCAGGATGGCTCCCACTGTTTCCTCAAATTCTTCTTCAAACCCTAAAAGAAGAACTAGTCAGGATTAATCGCACGTCACAATACTTGCTTAACCTTTCAGCCAGGCCGGTGTTGGTACTTCGAGGGAGGTTTTCCAACGCTTTCGCGAAGTTCCTTAATTAAATAACCTCTTTTCCCTGGAGGCGTAGCCCCGCTAACACCTTTCTAGACACCTACTTGGTTTATAGCATTGATTGTTAAGTGTAATAATCTCCCGAGAGTAATCCTACTCATCAGTGGGATCGGGATCCAACAATCATTGTGTGATGCACTAGATGGAATCCACTCTAGTCACCACACTCCAGAAGGTATGCTAAATCTGTAAGTTTCCTGTATATTTGGAACTCTCGATGTGGTTTTTTCCCCTAGCGGTTTATGACCTTGACAAAGGCCAACAAATCATAATCCACTACTCAAGTTCAACCCGTCGTTATCCTGGATTAATCTAGACCCACCCGTACATACCCTTGACAAAGGCCAATAAGGTTGTACGACTGTCCTAGATAATTGCATCTTACTATGCAACAAACAAGCAATATCTAGCTACCGTACACTACGCCTTGATAAAGGCCAAAAAACGCAGCACGAATACTAGGTACAACTCATTTGAAAAGACGGAAGGCTACGGTTGGGTTTTTGGCGTAAAACGCATTAACGTAACGAACTTGATATCGTTGAAGGAACCTGAGTAGTTTTGTAAATTTATATAATGGCAAAAACCTTTGCTAAAGATGTCACTCCCTGTGAAGGGATCTCGGCTCTTTCCTCGTCGAATGAGGTGCGGGATATTCCAAACTGAATACCACGATGCAAAGCAAAAATAGTCGACTATATTAAAGTTATTACCCTGACGCAAACTTTTACTCAAGGGGTCACTCCCGGTGAAGGGATCTCGGCCCTTGCCTCATCGAATGAGGTGCAGGATATTCCAAACTGAATACCACTATGCAAAGCAAAAGAGAACATCTGTAATGTCAGTTTTTAAAATCTGGTTCCAACAACATCTTTTTAGGCTTTTATCTTGCATTAATTAAAATTAATGCGGCCCCATCAAATTTGTAACCTATCACACCAGAAAAGACGAAAATAAAATGTACGTATATGCCATCCGCATTCGCCACGGGGCCCCATCATCACCCGTTAGGTTACTTAACTAACGACAGAGCGGGGGCTGGACTAGCGCGGGTGCAAAACGTATACAACATCTACTAGTATATATATAAGTATATATAACATTCGTCCTAGGCATGATAATAAACAACATCACAGATAACATTACAGAATGATGGATAGTCTTGGAGCCCCGGGTTTCATTTGAGCCGCAAATAAAACCCGACGTTCCCTGTCGTGTGGATAGCCTGTGTAATGAAAACCTGTACCCCCTACGAGTGCAGCGAATAGCCCGCCAGTTCTAGAACGAAGCCCCCTCCATCTCAGCGCCTTGAGATGCGGGCTTGTTGCCTTCTAGAACCCGGCTATTCGTGCACCCCATCGCAGGGTAATCCTAATACAGAAAATGAAAATAATATATACAACCGGTGACATCGACCTCATCCCGGTCGTGCCCCAAAATAATATACAAACGGCAAAGACGGCAGTCCACATGTCGGACGCTCGCCCCGCAATAACAAATGTACAAATGAATTATAAACTGTATTCTAACATTGCACCACATGCTATCCACCACGACAATCCAACCACAATCACAGCACAATCACACAACATCAACGCGAATGTCACGTTCGCAAAACCCGTCTAAAGGAACATATAGCAATCAGATGAGTTTTACCCATCGAATGACATTCCCGGTCGCAGATAAAAGTGAATGTACTGAAAATAAAATACATATTTTAAAATTACGATCGACTAAACTTTCCAAGTGGGCCCCAAGTATTAAACCAACACTGTAACAAAACTGGGCCCAAAAAGAAAATATTCCAGAAACTACAATTATAAAAATAAGAGGCCCAGAAAAAATTTGATCACGTGGGCTCCCAAAATGGCCGCGGATCCACCGCCAATAGGGGTTGGCGCGGCGGATCCGCGGCAGTTTAGAGGGCTCACGTGCCAAATTTTCTTCTGTCGTCTTAAAAAAGCCTTCATGAATTTCTGAGAGCAAAAAATTGATTTTTCGAGCACTTTAAAAATCGACAGAAACATCATGTGAGGAAATGCAGTTTTTGAAAAATCCCGTCGATCGTTATTCTAAACACGATTTAACAAGCTAGTATAGGTTTTATGGGTGGCTCTGATACCATGAAGGGTTACCCTAGTGCCCCGGCCAACTTCCGTGGCCAAATGCGGAACAAAAATTTTCTTGCGAACAAAAACTTGGCACCAGAATAAAACTTAACCGGATCTTTCCATAAAACTAACTAGCTAACTAGGAGAGCTATCTACTATGATGAGGAATTCTTACCGAACGAACCAAGTCCTTCGGTCTTCATCCTTAGCTCCTACCAGCCACCTTGAACTTGCTTGATCTTCTTTCCTTGCTCCGTCGGTTCTCCGGGATCGAGCTTGTTCTCCGGTCTTCCTTGCTCCTTGATGATCCACCCGGGGAGTATGATCCATGGCTCTAGCTCCTAACTATGTAACAAAATGAGCAACTAGAAAACTTGGTTTGCTAAACCAAGTAGTCTAGGATGTAGTGAGGGTGTCTAAGTATTTTCTATCTCTTTTCTAACCTCTTCAATTGTTTCTCAACTCATGAGAATGTTAGTGAAGAGAAAGAAGATGAAGGTGGATCAAAGCAAGAGGAGGGAGGAGATGAGAGCAAAAGAGAGCTCAAGGAAAATAATGAATCAACCATGAAAGAGAAAATATACACAATGGTTTTGTATATCAATTCTTTCATTAAACAATTAGCAACCATGCTTCAATAGTAAACCCAAAATGAATTATAAATTCATTTGACTACTATTGAAACATGGTCACCTCTTTTCCTCCCATACTCTTACTTTACACCTCATTTCCATTTATGAAATAAATGGAAAATACAAAATGAGGTGGCCACCTTCTAGAAGGAAAACTGTAATAAATACGGATTTCCAACTACTGTACAAATATACCGGCAATCAGATAAAAATCCGAACGCCCAAAAGAGATAGAATAACATGAAGAACGTAATACTAGAATATATATATCGAAATATATATACGTAAATTATTAAATCAATACCTGATTTAATAATCCGGCTCATACCCGAGCCGGCTAGTATTACAAACTGTCCGATTGAAAATCCGAGTACCAAGTACATCAATCGATCGAACCTTGCACGTACCCAATACGGCTACTACATCGTTTTTCCTGGATCAGGGAAACCCTCTGTGTGGGACTCTAAAGACTCGACAGTACTCTGGCAGTGGGTTTAACCACAAGCACGTCAGCGGAACTAGCTGTACGTAACGGCTGCCCAGGTACCTGTCGAAAAGGAAGGCCGACGAGCAAGCTTGTCCAAACTCCTACCGAGCCTATCCGTGACAATATCCGTGCAGTCCGGTCTCTTCGTCAAAGAGTATCGCATACCGGGTCTAGGGGATGGTGAACGTCAGACCCTAACGACCTGATAAGTCGTGCCGATGTGGCTCAGGACCAATCCGGGAAACTACTGATCAACCTATCAGTAAATCCCAAGTGCCTTGGCCAAGGTCTTATGGTCCTGACCAATCGAATCATAGTGCGATATCGACTCCCTATACCGGGAGAGACGAATCCCCAACAATCGCTCACTGCCTCCATGTGGCTCGGGACTGAACCCAACCAAAACCTGTTTGCACGACTCAGTAGAGCCGTGGTAGGGTAGTGATCAAAGCTCAGTGGGAACTCACACGAGACAAATGCCGATCTCGGGTCCAAAGACTAACCTGTATACATGTCACCTGAGAACTTTCATCTGACGATAGGTATAGTACCACATGGAAGTTCTCGGCGAGTCCGTCTAGTGTACTCACACCCAGTGAGCATCTGTATACGATCTTAGGTGCATCAGACCAATGGCTGCTGTCACGACCCAAAATTTGGCCCATAATCGGCACTTAAACTACGTAACGTCTACAGGCGTACGCAACTCAAGTAAGCCAAAACCCAGAAATCTAAACCACCCAAAACTGGATCAACGGAAAAAAAATCACAGTTTTAAACATTCGTAAATTTTCAAGTAAAAATCTTTAAGTTTAGTTTTCGTTCTTAAAAATTTCGGCAGCACCTCCTTTGTAAAAACTAACCCCGAAAACGGGTACAACATAGATAATAATAAAAGCATCCCAAACGGGAGCAAATCACGCCCAACGGCGGAGACAACCACCACAACATATATACGACGCCGAAGCGAAGAAATATAAAAGAAAACTGCATAAAGAAGTAAAAATTTTCAACAAAACCGGCTCCCACGAGCACGGCACCCAAAGTCACCACAAAATATAACACTGAATCCTCACAAGTCGTCTCTAAGTCATATACAACAGTGGTAGATGGAGAATACTAGATCCAACAAAAAATATACAATGTACAAACATATAACCGCAACCCACCTAAAAGCAAGGCCTCACAGCCAACCTAGCGGTATTCGCAAAAGTAGAGATGATAAGACGCCCTGCCGCGACTACTCAGAGGGTAAGTCCTGCAAAACACTGTGGCACAACGGGGGTGAGTTGCCAACTCGTGAATAGTAAATAACATCATACAGTAATCCGATAGCATAAGTATGATAAGTGAATATGCAACAATCATGTAAAGGTACATCAGCAGGGTACTACAACTACATGAAGCAATGCATATCAATAATAATCCTGAGTGTGTGGGATGATACAATAAAATCTCATGCAAAATCATTAGCGTGGAAAAACACCAGTGTCGCTCACTGACACATCAAATCCCAAATCCTCAGGCACCGCATCCTCAGATCGGCCCTCACATCCTGTAAGTCTTATGGAACCTGAGTGTCTATCATCGACACCCGAAACATCATGAAAACATGTACCTATAAGTATATATATATATATATATATATATATATATATGAGGATATCAACCCCGTATGTCTACCGACTATACGTAAAAATCATGGAAACCTGAGTGTCTAACACCGACACTCGAAACATCATGAAACCCGTGTCTAGCATCGACACGTAAATCCTCATAACTCAGGTGCTGTCACCACGACTGGCCTTGACGATATGTCGTACATCACTCCGGTCGGTATCCCTACGATAACCGCTGAGTCCAAATACAATCACCGGTAGGTAGTGGTCCCACCGCCAGGCTTATCGTCTACACCACGAAATCACTACTCGCCCCGGGGTACCATACCGGGTCCATCATGTACCCGCAGACGGTGCCTCCCGCTCCTCGAATCGGGTATCACAAGCCAAATCTCAGAACCGAGAAATCACGTGGTGGACGCACTGAAATATCATATCAAGAGAAACCGGGTTTTCAAACAATACATAGTTTTCTTGAAAATATCCCCCACGGTCCTCAAATCCATAATCACATGAAATCTATATCTTAATGCGTAAAATTCACGTAAAACTGATATATGCAACATAAAACATCAATATGAGCATATAAAGAGAAAACCTCTCTTTAAATTGAATCTAGCTTTAAAACATATCATGCGGTCCCCAATTCCTTCGAAAACAAATGCAGTATCATATGAAGTGTACATGTAAGTGTAGCAAGGTTTAAGTATCTACATGTAATCAAGTATGTGGGTGTACATGTCAATATATAAGCATGATGTATAAGTAACTATAGCAAGATATACGTGAAGTGGAATAAGGGTCACTACCTCAACTATTCCTGCCCAATGCAATATCACGTATGTATGTGTCCACAGTATTTCATATGCACGATAGAATAAGAGTTACTACTCCAATCATTCCTATCCACTACCATATCACATATGTAGGTGTTTGTGCGTGTCATGGCAATTACAGACGGTGTGGGTGTAGCATACAATTTAGTGCTCGTGCAACATGAACCGTCAGTAATGTGTTATATCTAAAGGTACGAGTCAAGTACAACAGATAATTCTAAACAATGACATTCATATGAAAGTAACTAATATGCAAATACATGCAGCTATCATATCATATTCGCCCCGACGCATAACGCCATACGGGCGATTTCCCCGTAGATGTTAAATCTACTCACCGATGGTCTCGAGCTAAGAAAATCCGACCACCTGCTTCCCCTTGTCCGCAACACCTGAAATCCTTGCTTGCGAACCTAAAATTTCATAAATACAACACATAAGCTAAATATCCTATAATGACGAAAAGACAACGAAACGCGATGAAAACGCCCGGAAAATTACACTGCGCGCTTAGCGCATCTATTGCGCACGATTCCGGCCAAAACCCTAATTGGGGTCGCTAAACTACAAAACACCAAGCCTAGACCCCGATCGTCCCGATCGCGCAACACAACACAAAATATTACGAGGAATACAATAGATATAATCTCGCAACGACCAAACGAACCCACGTCGGAAAAACCACGAAATCTAGTAAGCAACCTATCGCAATATTTCGCACTAGTTTCAAGATAACGCATATCTAACGATTACAAATACCTTAAAATAGCCTAACTAAGCTATCTAAACCATTCCTATATTTTTAACACTTGCTAATTATGTTTTAGTAAAAACCTAGTAAGCAACTTTGCTTAATTAAACAAAATATTCATTAGAAAAAAAATTAACATTTCCTACTAGGTTAATCTTTTCCAAAACACAATTTAACACTTTAAAAGAACACTAATCACTTAAACAAACTTTAACCCTAACATGAATTTCTTAAAACAATTATAAATGAATTAATCATGATTTAAAAGCTAAACGAAACACATAAATAGCAAACTAAATTAGCTAGATTAAGATTAAAACAATTAATTATGGATTAAGGTAAGAAATTATACCTCCTCAAGAACACCAAAATGAAATTAGATCCATCATTTTAGCCTCCAAAAGTGATGTTTTCATGAAGATCAAAGTGAGATTTGTAAAGAAGAATGATGGGTTTTTATTTGCTTAGGAGTTTTGTGGGATTATTTAAGGATTTTTAAGGATTTAATGATCTTGGAATTGTAGAAAATGGGGCAAGAACAATTTGGGACTGTTAGTTATATGTATGCCCTAGAGGCCATTACTATACATAGGATGTATATTGTAGTGGATGCTTGGACATATATAGGGAGGACTTTCTTGCTCGACATGATAGTATGCTATCTGGTTACTCTTTACCTTAACGTGTACACTGATTGTCTCTCTGTTACATGTTGGTAAAGCCCTTAGGATGTGTACTTGACTACCTGGACTATGATGCGGATCATACTAGTGGGCACTTGGTAGTCCATAAGTACATCCTTCAAGGTCCCTAATCATGGGTATATCGAGACGGGGCATCGATATACCAGAGTAGACTAGCGTATACCTTCTCCCCCGATACAGATGGACGATGGATGATCCCATATCCATTGGTGTTTGACATCAGAGATGATATATGGGTGCTCAATGGAGACTGGGTACACTGGACGGACTCGCCGAACTCCCAGATGGTATTATACCTTACGTCAGATGGAAGTTCTCTGGTGACACTGGTACAGAGTAGTCTGTTAACCCAAGATCGTCATAGAGTCTTGTGTGGTTCCCACTGTGCTTTGATTTCCACCTTGCCACGTCTAAGAGGGCGTGCAAAACGGTGGTTTTTGGGTACAGTCCCGAATCACATGGAGGCAATGAGCGATAGGAGGGGATTCGTCTCTCCCAGTATAGGGAGTTGATGTTGCGCTGTGTTCGATTGGCTATAACCGGAAATCCCTGGCCAGGGTTGCTGAGATTTACTGGTAAGTGTTACCAGTAGTTTCTCGAACTGTTACAGACTTCATATCGACACGACTTATCGAGCTATTGGGGTCTGACGTTTACCACCCCTAGGCAAGATATGCGATATATCAGATGATCAGACCGGACTGTACGGTAAGTGTTACTGGTTGGATTCACATGAGTGTGAGCGGGATTGCTCGTCGATCTTCTGATCGCTCAATACCCGGGTGGCCGTTATGTTTAGCAGACCGCTTACGGCTTGTGGGTATTTGATATGATCATCACCTGCTGCCGGCGTATTGACGAGTCTTTAGAGTCCTACACAGAGGTTTCCTGGCTCAAGCGAAACGAAATAGGAGCGCATATGAGATATGTGCGGGACCGAGAATAATGCGTGTATGTGATACCGTATTCTATTCTCGAGATTTGTATCATCGGCAGGTTATATGTGATATAGCCGGGTTACCGAATCTAGTGTTGATTCGATACATTGATACACTTGATACTAGTCGGTTATATGCGATATGACCGGATCATTAAATCAAGTGTTGATTTAATGATTTAATGTATAATTATATATTTGATATATTACTTAGCGTTAACTAGTATTGGTTCACAGTAAATGGATTTTCTCACTTGGAGTGCACATTGTATATGTGATATATTTTTGTACACTTGTTTGTATCATGTTTGATGATACTTGCAACCTTGGGTGTGTGTATGCTATACACTATGTTTAGTGAATGGTTAGGGTTTCATTTCTTTTATTTATCTATTCTTTTTTGATTAAAAGAAAAGGAAAACAAAATGGTTGCTTTTAGAACTTTCTTGATGCTTCATGCATCTTTGACTAAAAATGACCATTTTGTCTTCATCTCCTAAACCTAACCATTCAACTAACCTTAGTTCATTCTCTACACTTAACTAAGGTTGCAATATGATAAGAATGAAGGGTTTTTTCTTTTTAACTTAATCTTTTTATTCTTATCATATTCTTTTCTTCTTCTTCTTCTTCTTGAACAATGAAGAAAAGCTTGCTACCATTAATGGCAACTTGAGAAAAAGAGTGAGAAATCTAATTCTAAAGTGAACCCACTTCCTATTTCTTCATCCTCTACCTCTTGCCAAGTAGTATAGGGTGTTTTCTTCACAAGTTTCATGACTTGGTGAAGTGGGAGCTTGATCTTGTGTTGCATCGATGTAGATCATGTTCGGCATCGAAGTCGACGACCTAGCCCGATCATTCTTTCGATGAAACCACCGCGAGAGTCCGGGATCCGATGCGTACAGCGGAGGGACTTCATCACGGAGCTATGGAGGTGGGGACCGGATCCACAAAGGTTGTATTTCCGTTCACTTAGTTAAGTTGTTAACTAGTTGCATGTTTCACCTAAACTCTAGTCAACGATCGCATTAGGGTTTCTCGGCACTGTAATTTTTTGAAATTGGCATGGTTGATGCCTTGTGAGACCTCCTTAGTGTGCCTAGGAACCCTACAGTGGTATCAGAGCCTAGCTAGAGCCTTAGGCGATGAGTAGACGAAGTTAGAAACCCGATCGAACCCGAAACCCTAATCCCAATTTGCTCTCTGTACATTTTTTAAAACAGTGAGATTTTCTATATTAAAAATATGCAGAAAATTAAGCAGGGTCTTATATGAATTACTGTGAAATACGGGGGCCTAATTCGACTAAACCGCCGCGGAACCGCGGCAATAGCGTGACATGTGCGGCGGTTCCGCGGCCGTACGGTCTCCTCATGCATTGAATTTTGCACAGTAATTCCTATTTTGTGGTGCTGAGTTTTCTGGGAATTTTTAATTTGCACTCAAGAGTTGAGTTTTCTGGGATGCTTTGGGGCTTCGCTGATTCGATCGGAATTTTTGATTTTGTCTATGTGTTTTTCCAGGTAACTTTAGAATATGTTAAAAAGTTCGACCGGATATAAATACCCACTTTTTCCCCTGCCGGGAAATTTCCAAGTGTTGGATTTTTCCGTAGTTTAATGACGTTCTAAGTACTGCAACTAGCGCGATGGTCCCTCTAGAAGACAACAATCCTTAACTCGATTATGTGACCGTCTTGAACTGCCCTTTGAATCTTAGGGTTTGGGGCAGTACGGCGTGCCACATGTGAGGCATTGGCTTGACCCTTCTACGGCTGGACCGTTGGTACTGAGGCATGAACTGGATGTTTTTAAACTTGTTTCATGTGTTGATCTGTTTCGGGAAAACTTGGGTGTTTGATTGTTCGATCGGAAAGTTTAACATTTTCTATTTATCCGGAATGTGATACAATAATTGGAATTCACAAATAGTTATGAGATAACTGAATGAATGTTATAAACACAGCACTTTAAGTCTCACTTGATCGGTTGCCACGGAATTTTGATGCGATCAAAAGTTCATCGCAATCACGTAGCGTACGCGGATACTCGCCGGTAAACTTAATAGATCGCCATGCCCTATAGCCCCGACCAAGTGACTGTAGGAGAACCCCGTCGCCGAAAGTATCCGTTCGGGTGCTCGCGGCAATGGTGTTCCGCCTTGGTGCACTTCGTCGACGGTATCGGGGGTGCGGCCGTCTACTAAAGTTTGCGACGAGTATTCGGTCAGGATGCCGGGAATCTTGTTGAATTGCCCGACTGGATATTGAAAAGAGTTTTTGATAAATGAGACTAAAATGCGGGGTTTATAATTGTTAGGCATGCGATGTCTAAGGAATTCATTTGATTAGGCATGCGATGTCTATGCAGGTTGCGGATTCCAACTGTTGTAGTTTTACACTTTCTTTTCTGTGACTGTAAGTGTAATATGTGATATCGCCGGTTTCGTTGCTATATGTCAACGACAATTGGGATGCGCATATTTACTTACGTTGATGACATATGATGTTATGTGTTGCTGGATATGTTATATTGGATCGTCGTGTTTGAATAGCCCGGGGGGGTTTATGTGAGATGAGTGTTTTTCATTTTCATTCATGTAAAAACTTGTATGTAATATTCTTTTATTGGGGCACTTCCAGGTTGCGGAAGATGTCACCTTTTGTATATTATTTACTTTTCCGCACTAGGATAGACCCAAGGAGGAGGGCACAAGTAACCGGGTTCTCGAGTCCAGTGGGAGACCAACTCGAGGAGTCGAGTCCGGGTCTCCTAACTCTAGAATTGGTAGGGTTGCTTGCCGCTCTCGTAGGGGTCTAGGGGTGTGGGTTTGGCTATTCATCGCGACCGTGGAATCCGTGTTTTATACTGGCTCGTATTGAAAACACGGACGTCCTGGTATATCCAATGTTTCATATGTTTCTTCTGCTGCGTTATCTGTGATGTGATCATTTGATATGTTCTGTGATAAATACTGCATATAGTATATATGATATATTATATAGACGTTACTTATGTTTTACACCCGTGCTAGCCCTGCCCCGCTCTGCCGTTAGTTACCTAACCTAACGGTGCACGAGGGGACATCGAGGCGAACACGGATGGCATAAGTGTTAGTTATATGTATGCCCTAGAGGCCATTACTGTACATAGGATGTATATTGTAGTGGATGCTGGGACATATATAGGGAGGACTTTCTTGCTCGACATGATAGTATGCTATCTGGTTACCCTTTACCTTAACGTGTACACTGATTGTCTCCCTGTTACATGTTGGTAAAGCCCTTAGGATCTGTACTTGACTACCTGGACTATGATGCGGATCATACTAGTGGGGACATGGTAGTCCATAAGTACATCCTTCAAAGTCCCTAGTCGTGGGTGTATCGAGACGGGGCATCGATATACCAGAGTAGACTAGCGTGTACCTTCTCGACCCATATAGATGGGCGATGGATGATCCCATATCCATTGGTGTTTGACATCAGAGATGATATACGGGTGCTCAGTAGAGACTGGGTACACTGGACGGACTCGCCGAGAACTCCCAGATGGTATTATACCTCACGTCAGATGGCAGTTCTCTGGTGACACTGGTACAGAGTAGTCTGTTGACCCGAGATCGTCATAGAGCCTTGTGTGGTTCCCACTGTGCTTTGATTTCCATCTTACCACGTCCAAGAGGGCGTGCAAAACGGTGGTTTTTGGGTACAGTCCCGAGTCACATGGAGGCAATGAGCGATAGGAGGGGATTCGTCTCTCCCGGTATAGGGAGTTGATGTTGCGCTGTGTTCGATTGGCTATAACAGGAAATCCCTGGCCAGGGTTGCTGAGATTTACTGGTAAGTGTTACCAGTAGTTTCTCGAACAGTTATAGACCTCATATAGACACGACTTATTGAGCTATTGGGGTCTGACGTTTACCACCCCTAGGCGAGATATGCGACATATCAGACGATCAGACCGGACTGTACGGTAGTGTTACTGGTCGGATTCACTGGAGTGTGAACGGGCTTGCTCGTCGATCTTCAGATCGCTCAATACCCGGGTGGCCGTTACGTTTAGCAGACCGCTTGCGGCTTGTGGATGTTTGATATGATCATCATCCGCTGCCGGCGTATTGACGAGTCTTTAGAGTCCTACACAGAGGTTTCCTGGCTCAAGCGAAACGAAATAGGAGCGCATATGAGATATGTGTGGGACCGAGAATAATGCGTGTATGTGATACCGTATTCTATTCTCGCGATAAATATATCGAATGGTTGTATGCGATATAACCTAGTTATCGATTCAAGCGTTGATTCGATAAGCCGATACATTAAATACTAGTCGATTGTGTGCGACATGACCGGATCATTGAATCAAGTGTTGATTTGATGATTTAATGCACAAATATATATTTGATATATTAGTTTGCATTAACTAGTATCGGTTTACTTAAGACGGATTTTCTCACTTGGATTGTGCACATTGTATATGTGATATATTTTTGTGCACTTGTATGTATCATGTTTGATGATGCATGCTAACTTGTGTTTTGTGTGAAGAATAAACCATGGTTGTGAGAGTGGTTAGGGTTTTATTTTCCATTACTTATTTATCCATTTATTTATTTGTTTATTTATTTTGGAAAAGAGGAGAAAAGAATGGTGGCTTAATTTGGAGTTTAGTTGAAGCTTCATGAAGCTTTGTTCAAGTCAACCATTCTTATCTCATTCTTAACCCTAACCATTCCCACTAACCATGATTCATTCTCTACACTTAACTAGAGTTAAAAGTATGATAAGTTTTGATTATTCTTTACTTTTTCGAATAACTTATCATAACAATTTCCTTCTTCTTCTTCCTTGCTTCAAGTGAAGAAGCTTGAGGTCATCAATGGTGGATTGATGATTTGAGTGAGAAATCCAATTCTAAAGTTAACCCACTTCCTATTTCTTCATCCTTTACCTCTTGCCAAGTAGTAGAGTGTGTTTCCTTCACAAAATTTTAGGGTTTGGTGAAGGTGGAGCTTGATCTAGCGATGCCTCGACGTAGATCATCTTCGGCATGGACATCGACGACCTAGCTTGCCCATTCTCCGACGAAGCCGACTCTAGAGCCCGGATTAGATTTGGACAGCGAAGACGACCTCGTTGCGGAGCCGTGGAGGTGGAGGACCGGATCTACAAAGGTTGTATTTCCGTATTCTCATTAGTTAATTTGTTAACTAGTTCTTTTCGCCTAGACATCTAGTTATCGATCCGTACACTAGGGTTTGTAGGCACCATAATTTTTGAAATTGCCATGGTAGATGGCTTGGGAGACCTCACTAGTGTGCCTAGGAACCCTACAGTGGTATCAGAGCTTAGCTAGAGCCTTAGGCGAAGTCCAGACGGAAATTGAAGTCCGAACGAACCCGAAACCCCGATTCAAACATGCTCTCTGTCCAATTTTCAAAAATTGGGATTTTTCTATATTAAAAATATTCAGTAAAATCAGCAGGAGATTATAAGGGAAAATGTAAAATTCGTCAGCCTGATTCAATCATTGCGCCGCGCTTCCGCGGCACGAGCATGGCTCGTGCGGCGGAAGTGCGGTCGATTTGTCGTTTTGCGTGACTAATTTTGTACAGTAATTCCTCTTATTCTATGCTGGTTTTCCTGGGAATTTTTAATTGTTTTTCAAGAGTTGAAAAATCTGGAGTTGTTTTGGGGATTCGGTATTTCGATCGGGGTATCAAATTTTGTCTGTGTGGCTTTCCGGATAAATTTTGGGATATGTTAAAAGGTTCGACCGGATATAAATACCCAATTTTTCCCCTGTCGGGAAATTTCCAAGTGTTGGATTTTTTCCGTAGTTTAACGACGTTCTAAGTAGTGCAAGTAACGCGATGGTCCCTCTAGAAGACACAAACCTTAACTCGATTATGTGACCGTCTTGAACTGCCCTTTGAACCTTCGGGTTTGGGGCAGTACGGCGTGCCACATGTGAGGCGTTGGCTTGACCCTTCTACGGCTGGACCGTTGGTACTGAGGCACGAACGGAATGTTGTTATACTTGTTTCATGTGTTGATCAGTTTCGGGAAAACTTGGGTGTTCGATTGTTCGATCGAAAAGTTTGACATTTTCTGTTTATCTGGAATGGGATACAATAATTGGAATTCACAATAGTTATGAGATAACTAAATGAATGTTATAAACATAGCACTTTAGTCTCACTTGATCGGTTGCCACGGAATTTTGATGTGATCAAAAGTCCGTCGCAATCACGTAGCGTACGCGGATACTCGCCGGGTAAACTTAATAGACAGCCTCACTCCATAGCCCCGACCAAGTGACTGTAGGAGAACCCCGTCGCCGAAAGCATCCGTCCGGGTGCTCGCGGTAGCGGTGTTCCGCCTTGGTGCACTTCGTCGACGGTATCGGGGGTGCAGCCGTCTACTGAAGTTTGCGATGAACATTCGATCAGAGTGTCGGGAATCTTGTTGAATTACCCGACTTGGTATTGAAAAATGTTTTCGATTTTGAGACTAAAATGCGGGGTTTATAATTGTTAGGCATGTGATGTCTAAGTAATTCATTTGGTCAGGCATGCGATGTCTGAGGAGGTTGCGGATTCCAACTGTTGTAGTTTTACACTTTCTTTTCTGTGACCGTAAGTGTAATATGTGATATCGCCGGTTTCGTTGCTATATGTCAACGACAATTGGGATGGACATATTTACTTACGTTGATGACATGTGATGTTATGTGTTGCTGGATATGTTATATTGGATCGTCGTGTTTGAATAGCCGGGGGTTTTTATGTGAGATGAGTGTTTTTCATTTACATTCATGTAAAAACTTGTATGTAATATTCTTTTATTTGGGGCGCTTCCAGGTTGCGGGAGTTGTCACCTGTTGTATATTATTTACTTTTCCGCACTAGGATAGACCCAAGGAGGAGGGCACAAGTAACCGGGTTCTGGAGTCCAGTGGGAGACCAACTCGAGGAGTCGAGTCCGGGTCTCCTAACTCTAGAATTGGTAGGGTTGCTTGCCGCTCTCGTAGGGGTCTAGGGGTGTGGGTTTGGCTATTCATCACGACCGTGGAATCCGTGTTTTATACTGGCTCGTATTGAAAACACGGACGTCCTAGTATATCCAATATTTCATATGATTCTTCTGCTGCGATATCTGTGATGTGATCATGTGATGTTCTGTGATAGATACAGTATATAGTATATATGATATATTATATAGACGTTACTTATGTTTTACACCCGCGCTAACCCTGTCCTGCTCTGCCGTTAGTTACCTAACCTAACGGTGCACGAGGGGACATCGAGGCAAATGCGGATGGCATAAGTATACGTCGTATTTATCTGTGATGTTTAGGTACTTAAATGATGGGACATCATTAATGTTATTAATGAAATAAAAGAAACCTAAGATGTTGTAGAATCGAATTTCAAAATAAAACAGGTAGCTACAGTTCTTGCTTTGCACAGTGGTATATGTGATATATCCTGCACCTCATCCGACGAGGAAAGGACCGAGATCCCTTCACCGGGAGTGACTCCTTTAGCAATAACTGGCAGATGCTACACACTCGGTTTGTCTTTTGATTGGTTTTTAGAGTTTTTGCTTTGCACAGTGATATATATGATATATCCCGCACCTCATTCGACGAGGAAAGGACCGACGATCCCTTCACCGGGAGTGACTCCTTTAGCAAAACAAGAAAAGCCTCAAAAGCACTACATTTCAAAATTCATTCGATCCTACAATGATATCAAGTTCATTACGCAATAGGTTTTCAGAAAAACCTGTCGTAGCCCTCCGTCATTTCAGATAAGTGCTGTTTAGTATTCGTGCTGCGTTTGTTGGCCTCCGTCAAGGCGCAGTGTGCGGTAGCTAACCAGTATTTATCTGCTTATGCATATGATGCAGATTGAGTTAGGGTAGTCGTGCGACCTTGTTGGCCTCCGTCAAGGGTCGTGCGGGTGGGTTTGATTCGATCAAGAAATGACGGGTTGAACTTGACTAGTAGCCTATGGTTTGTTGGCCTCCGTCAAGGTCATAGGGTGCTAGGGGCAAAATATTATCGGGAATTTCAAGTGTTGAAATTTGCAATGAGATTGCATACCTTCTATGAGATAGTTAGATCCCGATACCCGCTGCGAGTAAGTGTTACTCCTGGGAGAGTTTTATACATTACAATTAGCCGATCAAGTAGGTGTCTAGAAAGGTGTCAACGAGGTTACGCCTCTGGGAAAACGAGGTTTACATTAATTAGGTTCGTGCGAAAGCACGGGGGACCTCCCTCAAAGTACCGACACTGGCCTGGCTGAAAGATTGGCGAACTTGTAGTGTGTAATTAATCCCGGCTAGTCTTTCCTTTTAGGGTTTGAAGGAAGATTTGATAAAAAGCAGTGGGAGCCATCCTGATTAGATAAAATGATAACCAATCTATTCTTGACAGAGCGCACGCTGAGTGTTTTCTTCTCTCTCTCTCCAGGTAGCGACCATATCACGCCTTAATCAAGATAATAATACGGATTATTGACCGAACCCGCTTGTTATACTGAGCTGGGGAACGTTGGTCCCGCTCCAACTTATAATTGTTATAAGACAGAGCAGGAAATTGGGGATTACCAGAATTCCCGTGCCGCCCAAACGAAGAGAGTGCATGATGATGCACCATCTTCGGGTGTGTTAGTTATACAGAACTGTTTCTCTGTATCCTCTACGTCCTGGGTATGTGATACCAGATCAGGATCCCAGATATGTAATCTGTTACATAGGGCTACAGATAGGTAGAGAACTGAGAACGGGTGATAAGTTTCATGAGGCAGAAAATGGGGCAAGAGTTGCAGCCAAGTCTGTTGGTCACTGTCACCCTGTATTACCGATACATTGATTCTGAACGAATGTTGTTAGATACCGAACCTGATATACAAAATCATATCAGTCTCTTTATTAGTAAAGAAAGGATATAATTTTGTATTGTTGGATAATGTTTTGAACATTTCCTATATCAAAAGTTGATCGGTTCAGGCACGTTATCTAAAAGCATTCATGTTCTAAATCAAACTACAGTTCTTAGTATACAGAACACACACAAGAGGAATAGTTCAGAAATGAACGGATCCTTCTTGAGGCATTGTAGACTAGGTCAGATCAATGTGACCCGACTAGCTAGAGTTACATATAGATGCATATTTAAATCAGTTTGAATTTACATCTTGTGAAACTCGCCAGTCATGTCACAAAGATAAGATGACCATAGCTCTGTTTACAGGAAACAGGGAAAGAGTTAATAAACTCTTGGGATGATACATGTTGATGTATGTAGGTCCCCTGTCTACACATGCCAGGACTGATTCTTTATACTTCATTACATTCTCTGATGATCTTTCGAGTTTCAGACCTATGTTCCTGTTGAAACACAAGTCTGAACCTTTTGAGATATTCACGGAATATAAGTTAGAAGTAGAGAACCAAAATACGGGTATAAGTATTATGTCCTATGATGAGATCAAGGAGGAGAATACTTGTGCATGGAATTCCTGGACTATTCTAAAGGAGAATGAGATTCTCTCTCAGCATTACTTCTCTGTATACACCATAGCACGATGGTATATTGGGGCGGAGCAGATACACCCTATTTGATAAGGTGTGCTCTATGATGAGTACTACTGAGTTACCTATTTCCTTTTGGGTGTTATGCACTTGAGAAGCTGCATACCTATTGAATAGGGTTCGAATCAAATCAATGCCTACCACTTCATATGTGATATGGAAAGGGAAGAGCCCATGTCTTAAGCTAGTTAAGATTTGGGGTTGTCCGGCCTATGTCTAAAAGCAAAATCCGGACAAGCTCGAGGCAAAGTCTGTTATGTACAACTGGAAAAGTTCCAGCTATACGAACTACAGCAGATGATTTGATAGAACCAAAGGATTCGATAGTTACCAACGAACCTCAGCCTCTCCGCCGATCTAGTAGGGTTCCTCACCCACCTGAGAGATACTTCGGTTTCTCTATGACAGTGGGAGCGAGGATTGCATCATGAGATGATGACCCAACTAGTTTCGAGCTGGCCATCTGGAGTGGGACTCTGTAAGAATGGCTGGATGCTTAGCGATCTGAGATGGAATCCTTATACACCAGCAAAGTATGGACTTTAGCTGCTAGATCTGAAGGGTTAAATCCCCATCAGGAGCAAGTATATCTTGAGAAAATTACTTGGTGTAGATGGAAAAGTTGAGACTTTCAAAGCTAGACTTGTTAAAGGTTTGCATCATTGACCAGGTGTGGATCATGATGAAACTTTTTCTAAGGATCTATGCTTAAGTCCATCCAGATCCTACTTGCCACGGCTACATACCATGACTACGATATCTGGCGGTTGGGTGCCATGACTGCTTTTCTAAATAATGTTTTAGAATAGTGCGTCTATAAGTACACAGCCAGAGGGCTTCGTAGACAGTGGGAGCAGCGGAAACGTGTGCAAGATGCTTTATAGGATAAAGCAGGCATCGCGGAGTTGGAACATCTGTTTTGATGAAGCGGTCAAAGAGTTTGACATCATCAAAATGGTAGATGAACCTTGTATAAACAAAAAGGTAGTAGGGAGTATGGTGGTGATCCTCGTAGAGTACGTGGATGACATACTCTTGATAGGGAAGGAGTTTCCTATGCTACGCTCGATCAATCTCCGCTTATCACTATGATTCTCCATAAAGGATCAAGATGATACCTCCTAAATCCTGAGTTTTGGATCTATGAGATAGATTTAATTGGATGTTAGGATTCTCACTAGTTGTAGTGAGATGGTATCAATCGATCCTAGGGAGAATCACTGAAAGTGTTCCAGGGTGATAAAGACGACTGAGTGTCAGTCACAGGCATTGTCTTTACCCTCAGTAAAGGGACGGTATGTTGGAAGAGTTCCAAGCTAGATACCGTGACATACTAGACGATAAAGGCAGGATACATCGCTACTTAAGATGCTACCAAAGAGGCAGTCTGGGTGTATATTAGTTCATAAGATGAACTTTGTTCCTCCCATTGTGTGACAATGGAGTTGTGGCTGATGCCGAGGAACGCCGGTCCCATCAGTGATCCAGACATATTCTAAGGCAGTATCACCTGATCATGGAGATGGTTGATCTCCAGGGTGATCGAGGTTTGGAGAGTAGACTCAGAGGACAACACAGCGGATCCACTCACAAAGGCCTGTTCCCAGAGAGAGACTTTTATGGGATGGTTGAGTATGAGATACTGCAACCACTGCTACAGATGGCCCTAGTGCAAGTGGAAGATTGTTAGTTATATGTATGCCCTAGAGGCCATTACTGTACATAGGATGTATATTGTAGTGGATGCTGGGACATATATAGGGAGGACTTTCTTGCTCGACATGATAGTATGCTATCTGGTTACCCTTTACCTTAACGTGTACACTGATTGTCTCCCTGTTACATGTTGGTAAAGCCCTTAGGATCTGTACTTGACTACCTGGACTATGATGCGGATCATACTAGTGGGGACATGGTAGTCCATAAGTACATCCTTCAAAGTCCCTAGTCGTGGGTGTATCGAGACGGGGCATCGATATACCAGAGTAGACTAGCGTGTACCTTCTCGACCCATATAGATGGGCGATGGATGATCCCATATCCATTGGTGTTTGACATCAGAGATGATATACGGGTGCTCAGTAGAGACTGGGTACACTGGACGGACTCGCCGAGAACTCCCAGATGGTATTATACCTCACGTCAGATGGCAGTTCTCTGGTGACACTGGTACAGAGTAGTCTGTTGACCCGAGATCGTCATAGAGTCTTGTGTGGTTCCCACTGTGCTTTGATTTCCATCTTACCACGTCCAAGAGGGCGTGCAAAACGGTGGTTTTTGGGTACAGTCCCGAGTCACATGGAGGCAATGAGCGATAGGAGGGGATTCGTCTCTCCCGGTATAGGGAGTTGATGTTGCGCTGTGTTCGATTGGCTATAACAGGAAATCCCTGGCCAGGGTTGCTGAGATTTACTGGTAAGTGTTACCAGTAGTTTCTCGAACAGTTATAGACCTCATATCGACACGACTTATTGAGCTATTGGGGTCTGACGTTTACCACCCCTAGGCGAGATATGCGACATATCAGACAATCAGACCGGACTGTACGGTAGTGTTACTGGTCGGATTCACTGGAGTGTGAGCGGGCTTGCTCGTCGATCTTCAGATCGCTCAATACCCGGGTGGCCGTTACGTTTAGCAGACCGCTTGCGGCTTGTGGATGTTTGATATGATCATCATCCGCTGCCGGCGTATTGACGAGTCTTTAGAGTCCTACACAGAGGTTTCTTGGCTCAAGCGAAACGAAATAGGAGCGCATATGAGATATGTGTGGGACCGAGAATAATGCGTGTATGTGATACCGTATTCTATTCTCGCGATAAATATATCGAATGGTTGTATGCGATATAACCTAGTTATCGATTCAAGCGTTGATTCGATAAGCCGATACATTAAATACTAGTCGGTTGTGTGCGACATGACCGGATCATTGAATCAAGTGTTGATTTGATGATTTAATGCACAAATATATATTTGATATATTAGTTTGCATTAACTAGTATCGGTTTACTTAAGACGGATTTTCTCACTTGGATTGTGCACATTGTATATGTGATATATTTTTGTGCACTTGTATGTATCATGTTTGATGATGCATGCTAACTTGTGTTTTGTGTGAAGAATAAACAATGGTTGTGAGAGTGGTTAGGGTTTTATTTTCCATTACTTATTTATCCATTTATTTATTTGTTTATTTATTTTGGAAAAGAGGGGAAAAGAATGGTGGCTTAATTTGGAGTTTAGTTGAAGCTTCATGAAGCTTTGTTCAAGTCAACCATTCTTATCTCATTCTTAACCCTAACCATTCCCACTAACCATGATTCATTCTCTACACTTAACTAGAGTTAAAAGTATGATAAGTTTTGATTATTCTTTACTTTTTCAAATAACTTATCATAACAATTTCCTTCTTCTTCTTCCTTGCTTCAAGTGAAGAAGCTTGAGGTCATCAATGGTGGATTGATGATTTGAGTGAGAAATCCAATTCTAAAGTTAACCCACTTCCTATTTCTTCATCCTCTACCTCTTGCCAAGTAGTAGAGTGTGTTTCCTTCACAAAATTTTAGGGTTTGGTGAAGGTGGAGCTTGATCTAGCGATGCCTCGACGTAGATCATCTTCGGCATGGACATCGACGACCTAGCTTGCCCATTCTCCGACGAAGCCGACTCTAGAGCCCGGATTAGATTTGGACAGCGGAGACGACCTCGTTGCGGAGCCGTGGAGGTGGAGGACCGGATCTACAAAGGTTGTATTTCCGTATTCTCATTAGTTAATTTGTTAACTAGTTCTTTTCGCCTAGACATCTAGTTATCGATCCGTACACTAGGGTTTGTAGGCACCATAATTTTTGAAATTGCCATGGTAGATGGCTTGGGAGACCTCACTAGTGTGCCTAGGAACCCTACAATAAGTGTACGTCGTATTTATCTGTGATGTTTAGGTGACTTAAATGATGGGACTTCATTAATATGATTAATGAAAGAAAAGAAACCTAAAGATGTTGTAGAATTGAATTTCAAAAATAAAATAGGCAGCTACAGTTCTTGCTTTGCACAGCGGTATATATGATATATCCTGCACCTTATTCGATGAGGAAAGGGCCGATGATCCCTTCACCGGGAGTGACCCCTTTAGCAATAACTGGCAGATGCTACACACTCGGTTTGTCTTTTGATTGCTTCTATAGTTTCTGCTTTGCACAGTGATATATATGATATATCCCGCACCTCATTCGACGAGGAAAGGGTCGACGATCCCTTCACCGGGAGTGACCCCTTTAGCAAAACTAGAAAAGCATAAAAAACACTCCATTTCAAAATCATTTGATTCTACAACGCTATCAAGTTCATTACGCAATAGGTTTTCAGAAAAACCTGTTGTAGCCCTCCGTCATTTCAGATAAGTACTAGTTAGTATTCGTGCTGCGGTAGTTTGGCCTCCGTCAAGGCGTAGTGTATGGTAGCTAACTAGTGCTTATCTGCCAGCATATGATGCGATTGGATTAGGGTATTCGTACGGCGTTGTTTGGCCTCCGTCAAGGGTCATGCGGGTGGGTTTAATTCAATCAGGAAATGACGGGTTGAACTTGACTAGCGGACTATGGGTAGTTTGGCCTCCGTCAAGGTCATAGGACGCTAGGGGCAAAATTATCGGGAATTTCAAGTGTTGAAATTTGCAATGAGATTGCATACCTTCTATGAGATAGTTGGATCCCGATACCCACTGCGAGTAAGAGTTACTCCTGGGAGAGTTTTACACATTACAATTAGCCGATCAAGTAGGTGTCTAGAAAGGTGTTAACGAGGTTACGCCTCTGGGAAAACGAGGTTTACATTAATTAAGTTCGTGCGAAAGCACGGGGGACCTCCCTCAAAGTACCGACACTGGCCTGGCTGAAAGATTGGCGAACTTGTAGTCTGTAATTAATCCCGACTAGTCTTTCCTTTTAGGGTTTGAAGGAAGATTTGATAAAAACAGTGGGAGCCATCCTGATTAGATAAAATAAATAACCAATCTAATCTTGCAAGAGCGCACGCAGAGTGTTTTCTTCTCTCTCTTTTCAGGTAGCGACCATATCACGCCTTAATCAAGATAATAATATGGATGTATTGACCGAACCCGCTTGTTATACTGAGCTGGGGAACGTTGGTCCCGCTCCAACTTATAATTGTTATAAGACCGAGCAGGAATTAGGGGAATACCAGAATTCCTATGCTGCCCAAACGAAGAAAGTGCATATGATGCATCTCCTTCGGGTGTGTTCATTACAAAGAACTGTTTCTCAGTATCCTCTGCATCCTCGGTATTTGATACCGTATCAGGATCCCAGATATGTAATCTGTTACATAGGGCTACAGAAAGGTAGAAAACTGAGAACAGGTGATAAGTTTCATGAGACAGAAAACGGGGCAAGTGTTGCAGCCAAGTCTGTTGGTCACTGTCACCCTGTATTACCAAAATACATTGATTCTGAACGAATGTTATTAGATACCGAACCTGATATACAAAATCATATCAGTCTCTTTATTAGTAAAGAAATGATAAAATTTTGTATTGATGGATAATGTTTTGAACATTTCCTATATCAAAAGTTGATCGGTTCAGGCACGTTATCTAAAAGCATTAATGTTCTAAATCAAACTACAGTTCCTAGTATACAGAACACACACAAGAGGAAGAGTTCAGAAATGAACGAATCCTTCTTGAGGCATTGTAGACTAGGTCATATCAATGCGACCCGACTAGCTGAAGTTACATTTTAGATGCATATTTAAATCAGTTTGAATTTACATCTTGTGAAACTTGCCAGTCATGTCATAAAATTAAGATGACCATAGCTCTGCTTATTGGGAATAGAGAAAGAGTTAATGAACTCTTGGGACTGATACATGATGATGTATGTAAGGTCTCCTGTCTACACATGCCAGGACCGGTTCTTTGTACTTCATTACGTTCTCTGATGATCTCTCAAGATTCAGACATATGTTCCTGTTGAAACATAGGCCCGAAGCTTTTGAGATATTCACAGAATATAAGTTAGAAGTAGAGAACTAATAACCGGGTATAAGTATTATGTCTTATGATGAGATCAGGGAGGAGAATACTTGTGCATGGAATTCCTGGACTATTCTAAAGGAGAATGAGATTCTCTCTCAGCATTACTCCTCCGTATACACCATAGCACGATGGTATATCGGGGCGGAGCAATCACACCCTATATGATATGGTGCGCTCTATGATGAGTACTACTGAGTTTCCTATTTCCTTTTAGGGAGTTATGCACTTATGAAGTTGCATACCTATTGAATAGGGTTCGATTCAAATCAGTGCCTACCACTCCATATAAGATATGGTATGGGAAGAGCCTATCTCTTAAATAAGTTAAGATTTGGGATTGTCCGTCCTGTTTCAAAAGCAAAATCCGGACAAGATCGAGGCAAGGTCAGTTCTGTAGAACTGGAAAGGTTCCAGCTATACAAAACTGTAGCTGATGATTTGACAGAACCAAAGGATTCAATAGTTCCCGATGAATCTCAGCCTCTCCGCCGATCTGGTAAGGTTTCTCATCCGCTTGAGAGATACTTCGGTTTCTCGATGACAGTGGGAGCGAGGAATGCATCATGAGATGATGACCCAACTAGTTTCGAGCAGGCCATCAAGAGTAGGGACTCCGTAAGAATGGCTGGATGCTTAGCGATCTGAGATGGAATCCTTATACACCAACAAAGTATGGACTTTGGTTGCCATATCTTAAGGGTTAAATCCCCATCAGGAGCAAGTATATCTTGAGAAGATTACTTGGTGTAGATGGAAAAGTTGAGACTTTCAAAGCTAGACTTGTTAAAGGTTTTCGTCATCGACCAGGCGTGGATAATGATGAAACCTTTTCCAGTGGCTATGATTAAGTCCATCCGGATCCTACTTGCCACGGCTACATACCATGACTACGATATCTGGCGGTTGGGTGTCATGACTGCTTTTCTAAAATGATGTTTTAGAAAAGAGAGTCTGTAAGTACACAGTCAGAGGGCTTCATAGACAGTGGGAGCAGCGGAAACATGTGCAAGATGCTTTATAGGATAAAGCAGGCATCGCGGAGTTGGAACGTCTGTTTTGATGTAGTAGTCAAAGAGTTTGACATCATCAAAATGGTAGATGAACCTTGTATAAACAAAAAGGTAGTAGGGAGTATGGTGACGATCCTCGTAGAGTACGTGGATGACATACTCTTGATAGGGAAGGAGTTTCCTATGCTACGCTCGATCAATCTCCACTTATCACAAAGATTCTCCACATAGGATCAAAGTGATACCCACTAAATCCTGGGTTTTGGATCTATGAGATAGATCTAAATGGATGTTAGGATTCTCACTAGTTGTAGTGAGATGGTATCAATCGATCCTGGGGAGAATCACTGGAAGGGTTCCAGGGTGATAAGGACGACTGAAAGTCAGTCACAGGCATTGTCTTTACCGTCAGTAAAGGGACGGTATGTTGGAAGAGTTCCAAGCTAGATACCGTGGCATACTAGACGATTAAAGGCAAGATACATCGCTACTTAAGATGCTACTAAAGAGGCAGTCTGGGTGTATATTGGTTCATGAGATGAGCTTAGTTCCCCCCATTGTATGACAATGGAGTTGTGGCTTATGCCAAGGAACGTCCGTCCCATCAGTGATCCAGACATATTCTGAGGCAGTGTCACCTGATCATGGAGATGGTTGATCTCCAAGGGATCGAGGTTAGGAGAGTAGACTCAGAGGACAACACGGCGGATCCACTCACAAAAGCCTTTTCCCAGAGAGAGACTTTTATGGGATGGTTGAGTATGAGATACTGCAACCACTGCTATCAGATGGCCCTAGTGCAAGTGGGAGATTGTTAGTTATATGTATGCCTTAGAGGCCATTACTATACATAGGATGTATATTATAGTGGATGCTTGGACATATATAGGGAGGACTTTCTTGCTCGACATGATAGTATGCTATCTGGTTACTCTTTACCTTAACGTGTACACTGATTGTCTCTATGTTACATGTTGGTAAAGCCCTTAGGATGTGTACTTGACTACCTGGACTATGATGCGGATCATACTAGTGGGGACATGGTAGTCCATAAGTACATCCTTCAAGGTCCCTAGCCATGGGTATATCGAGACGGGGCATCGATATACCAGAGTAGACTAGCGTATACCTTCTCGACCCATACAGATGGGCGATGGATGATCCCATATCCATTGGTGTTTGACATCAGAGATGATATACGGGTGCTCAGTGGAGACTGGGTACACTGGACGGACTCGCCGAGAACTCCCAGATGGTATTATACCTTACGTCAGATGGCAGTTCTCTGGTGACACTGGTACAGAGTAGTCTGTTAACCTGAGATCGTCATAGAGTCTTGTGTGGTTCCCACTGTGCTTTGATTTCCACCTTACTACGTCCAAGAGGGCGTGCAAAACAGTGGTTTTTGGGTACAGTCCCGAATCACATGGAGGCAATGAGCGATAGGAGGGGATTCGTCTCTCCCGGTATAGGGAGTTGATGTTGCGCTGTGTTCGATTGGCTATAACTGGAAATCCCTGGCCAGGGTTGCTGAGATTTACTGGTAAGTGTTACCAGTAGTTTCTCGAACTGTTATAGACCTCATATCGACACGACTTATCGAGCTATTGGGGTCTGACGTTTACCACCCCTAGGCAAGATATGCGACATATCAGACGATCAGACCGGACTGTACGGTAAGTGTTACTGATTGGATTCACAGGAGTGTGAGCGGGCTTGCTCATCGATCTTCTGATCGCTCAATACCCGGGTGGCCGTTATGTTTAGCAGACCGCTTGCGGCTTGTGGGTGTTTGATATGATCATCACCTGCTGCCGGCGTATTGACGAGTCTTTAGAGTCCTACACAGAGGTTTCCTGGCTCAAGCGAAACGAAATAGGAGCGCATATGAGATATGTGCGGGACCGAGAATAATGCGTGTATGTGATACCGTCTTCTATTCTCGAGATTTGTATCATCGGCAGGTTATATGTGATATAGCCGGGTTACCGAATCAAGTGTTGATTCGATACATTGATACACTTGATACTAGTCGGTTATATGCGATATGACCGGATCATTAAATCAAGTGTTGATTTAATGATTTAATGTATAATTATATATTTGATATATTACTTAGAGTTAACTAGTATTGGTTCATATTAAATGGATTTTCTCACTTGGAGTGCACATTGTATATGTGATATATTTTTGTACACTTGTTTGTATCATGTTTGATGATACTTGCAACCTTGGGTGTGTGTATGCTATACACTATGTTTAGTGAATGGTTAGGGTTTCATTTCTTTTATTTATCTATTCTTTTTTGATTAAAAGAAAAGGAAAACAAAATGGTTGCTTTTAGAACTTTCTTGATGCTTCATGCATCTTTGACTAAAAATGACCATTTTGTCTTCATCTCCTAAACCTAACCATTCAACTAACCTTAGTTCATTCTCTACACTTAACTAAGGTTGCAATATGATAAGAATGAAGGGTTTTTTATTTTTAACTTAATCTTTTTATTCTTATCATATTCTTTTCTTCTTCTTCTTCTTCTTGAACAATGAAGAAAAGCTTGCTACCATTAATGGCAACTAGAGAAAAAGAGTGAGAAATCTAATTCTAAAGTGAACCCACTTCCTATTTCTTCATCCTCTACCTCTTGCCAAGTAGTATAGGGTGTTTTCTTCACAAGTTTCATGACTTGGTGAAGTATGAGCTTGATCTTGTGTTGCCTCGACGTAGATCATCTTCGGCATCGAAGTCGACGACCTAGCCCGATCATTCTTTCGATGAAACCACCGCGAGAGTCCGGGATCCGATGGGTACAGTGGAGGGACTTCATCACGGAGCTATGGAGGTGGAGGACCGGATCTACAAAGGTTGTATTTCCGTTCACTTAGTTAAGTTGTTAACTAGTTGCATGTTTCGCCTAAACTCTAGTCAACGATCGCATTAGGGTTTCTCGGCACCGTAATTTTTTGAAATTGGCATGGTTGATGCCTTGTGAGACCTCCTTAGTGTGCCTAGGAACCCTACAGGGACAGAAATGGGGAGGGCTCGGCCAAGGCTTGGAAAATGGTGGGATTTTTGTGAAAGTGTGGAGTTTTCTAGCTAGAATTTGTAATAAATGCCATTTAATGCCAAATTGCCACCTTTTCACCTTTTCTTTTCTTTTTAAAATAGAAACCCTTAGTCACCAAAAAATATCTAGATATTTAAAATTAACCTTCTAAAATAATTCTAGTGACAAAATTAATTTATTCATAAGAGAATTTTTTTTCCGATTTACGTGCACAAAATACCGCTTAAAATAATATTTTATTTGGGAAAAATTCTATCTGAACCAAAACCTCCCAAATACTCCCAAAGTTCATGCACAAGCTTTATTTTAGCTAAACTAGGTGCCGGTAAGCTTATACGGACGTTTGATCGAAATCGGGTTAAAACGGGAAAAACCGACAATTTTGCCCTAAAACGGGAAAATTCGCAAAACGATTTCTAAAACGTTACAGCTGCAGGACCAACCATCCCCCGACGGGGTAGAAACGTATACACCAGTCTACTCTGGAGTATCAATGCCCAGTCTCGATACTCACGCGACTAGGGACCATTTAAGGATGTGCTTATGGACTACCCTGCTCCCACAAGTATGATCGCCATCACAACACAGGTAGTCAAGCAAGATCCTAGGGGCTTTATCAACATGTAACCGCAATATATAATAACGAGTATGACATATGCCATGTTAAGATAAAGACAAACCACAATAGTATACTACCGTATCGAGCCTTTATCAATATGTGCAAACCAGATATAATAACAATAATAAATACACATATCCCGATAAAGACAAGTCAAATAATTGTTAGTTATATGTATGCCCTAGAGGCCATTACTGTACATAGGATGTATATTGTAGTGGATGCTGGGACATATATAGGGAGGACTTTCTTGCTCGACATGATAGTATGCTATCTGGTTGAACTTTACCTTAACGTGTATACTGGGTGTCTCTCTGTTACATGTTGGTAAAGCTCTTAGGATGTGTACTTGACTACCTGGACTGTGATGCAGATCATACTAGTGGGGACATGGGAATCCATAAGTACATCCTTCAAAGTCCCTAGTCGTGGGTGTATCGAGACGGGGCATCGATATACCAGAGTAGACTAGCGTATACCTTCTCGACCCATACAGATGGGCGATGGATGATCCCATATCCATTGGTGTTTGACATCAGAGATGATATACGGGTGCTCAGTAGAGACTGGGTACACTGGACGGACTCGTCGAGAACTCCCAGATGGTATTATACCTCACGTCAGATGGCAGTTCTCTGGTGACACTGGTACAGAGTAGTCTGTTGACCTGAGATCGTCATAGAGTCTTGTGTGGTTCCCACTGTGCTTTGATTTCCATCTTACCACGTCCAAGAGGGCGTGCAAAACGGTGGTTTTTGGGTACAGTCCCGAGTCACATGGAGGCAATGAGCGATAGGAGGGGATTCGTCTCTCCCGGTATAGGGGGTTGATGTTGCGCTGTGTTCGATTGGCTATAACAAGAAATCCCTGGCCAGGGTTGCTGAGATTTACTGGTAAGTGTTAGCAGTAGTTTCTCGAATTGTTATAGACCTCATATCGACACGACTTATCGAGCTATTGGGGTCTGACGTTTACCACCCCTAGGCGAGATATGCGATATATCAGACGATCAGACCGGACTGTACGGTAGTGTTACTGGTTGGATTCACTGGAGTGTGAGCTGGCTTGCTCGTTGATCTTCAGATCGCTCAATACCCGGGTGGCCGTTACGTTTAGCAGACCGCTTGCGGCTTGTGGGTGTTTGATATGATCATCACCTGCTGCCGGCGTATTGACGAGTCTTTAGAGTCCTACACAGAGGTTTCCTGGCTCAAGCGAAATGAAATAGGAGCGCATATGAGATATGTGCGGGACCGAGAATAATGCATGTATGTGATACCGTATTCTATTCTCGCGATGAATGTGTCGAATGGTTATATGCGATATAACCTAGTTATCGAATCGAGGGTTGATTCGATAAGCCGATACATTGGATACTAGTCGGTTGTATGCGATATGACCGGATCGTTAAATCAAGTGTTGATTTAATGATTTAATGCATAATTATATATTTGATATATTACTTTGCGTTAACTAGTATTGGTTCACTTTAAATGGATTTTCTCACTCGGATGTGCACATTGTATATGTGATATACTTTTTGTGCACTTGATTGTATCATGTTTGATGATACATGTTTGCTAGGGTTTTTGTATAAAGATCAAACTATGGTTACATGTTAATGGTTAGGGTTATGTTTTATTCACTTATTTATTTATTTATTGATTTTTGGAAAAATGATAAGCATAAAGGAAAATGGTGGCTTTGTTTGTTTTCTAGTTGAAGCTTCATGAAGCTTTGACCAAAGTGACCATTTTGTCTCATGCTTAACCCTAACCACTCCATTAACCCTAGTTTAATCTCTACACTTGACCATGGTTCATGATATGATAAGTATTGATTTTCTTTTCATTTTATTATTCTTATCATAACATTATTCTTCTTCTTCTTCATTTCTTCAAGTGAAGAAAGCTTGCCTCCATCAATGGCAAGTGGTGAAAAAGAGTGAGAAATCCAAATCTAAAGTGAACCCACCTCCTATTTCTTCATCCTCTACCTCCTGCCAAGTAGTAGAGTGTGTTTCCTTCACAAGTTTTCATGGCTTGGTGAAGGTGGAGCTTGATCTAGCGATGCCTCGACGTAGATCATCTTCGGCATGGACATCGACGACCTAGCCCGCCTATTCTCCGATGAAGCCGACGCTAGAGCCCGGAATTTGTTTTGGACAGCGAGACGACTTCATTGCGGAGCTATGGAGGTGGAGCACCGGATCTACAAAGGTTGTATTTCCGTATTCTCTTAGTTAAGTGTTAACTAGTTTGCCTTTTCGCCTAGTTTTCTAGCCAACGATCCGTAGTCGGGTTTCTCGGCACCGTTAAAATTTGAAATTGGCATGGTTGATGCCTTGTGAGACCTCTTGAGAGTGTCTAGGAACCCTACAGTGGTATCAGAGCCTAGCTAGAGCCTTAGGCGATGCGTAGACGGAGTTAGAAGTCCGATCGACCCGAAACCCCGACTTGAAAGTGCTCTCTGGACATTTTCTGTTTTCGTGGATTTTTGAGAATTAAAAATATGCAGAAAAATCAGCAGGAAATTCTAAGAATTACGGTGCAAAAAGTAACTAATGATCCCTCAAAAGTGCGGCGGAACCGCGGCATTAGCATGCTAATGCGGCGGTTCCGCGGCCGTTTTGTTTTATTAGGCATTAAATTTTGCACAGTAATTCCTATTTTGCAGTGCTGGTTTTCCTGGGAATTTTTTTTTATCTGAAATCAAGAGTTGAGTTTTTTGGGTTGTATTAGGAGTTCGTACATTCGATCGGATTGTCTAATTTTGTCTATGTGTTTTTCGGATATTTTAGAATATGTTAAAAATTTCGACCGGACATAAATACCCACTTTTTCCCCTGCCGGAAAATTTCCAAGTGTTGGATTTTTCCGTGGTTTAAGGACGTTCTGAGTAGTGCAGGTAATGCGATGGTCCCTCTAGAAGACAACAAACCTTAACTCGATTATGTGACCGTCTTGAACTGCCCTTTGAACCTTAGGGTTTGGGGCAGTACGGCGTGCCACATGTGAGGCGTTGGCTTGACCCTTCTACGGCTGGACCGTTGGTACTGAGGCATGAAGTGAATGTCTTTGAACTTATTTCATTCGGTTGATCGGGAAAACTTGGGTGTTCGATTGTTCTATCGAAAAGTTTAACATTTTCTATCTTATCCGGAATGTGATACAATAATTGGAATTCACAATAAGTTATGAGATAACTGAATGAATGTTATAAACATAGCACTTTAGTCTCACTTGATCAGTTGCCACGGAATTTTGATGTGATCAAAAGTCCGTCGCAATCACGTAGCGTACGCGGATACTCGCCGGATAAACTTAATAGACAGCCTCACTCTATAGCCCCGACCAAGTGACTGTAGGAGAACCCCGTCGCCGAAAGCATCCGTTCCGGTGCTCGCGGCAGCGGTGTTCCGCCTTGGTGCACTTCGTCGGAGGCATCGGGGGTGCGGCCGCCTACTGAAGTTTGCGACGAGTATTCGATCAGCATGTCGGGAATCTTGTTGAATTGCCCGACTTGATATTGAAAAGAGTTTTCGATAATGAGACTAAAATGCGGGGTTTATAATTGTTAGGCATGCGATGTCTAAAGAATTCATTTGGTCAGGCATGCGATGTCTGAGGTGGTTGCGGATTCCAACTGTTGTGGTTTTACACTTTCTTTACTGTGACCGTAAGTGTAATATGTGATATCGCCGGTTTCGTTGCTATATGTCAACGACAATTGGGATGCGCATATTTACTTACGTTGATGACATGTGATGTTATGTGTTGCTGGATATGTTATATTGGATCGTCGTGTTTGAATAGCCGGGGGTTTTTATGTGAGATGAGTGTTTTTCATTTTCATTCATGTAAAAACTTGTATGTAATATTCTTTTATTGGGGCACTTCCAGGTTGCGGAAGATGTCACCCTTTGTATATTATTTACTTTTCCGCACTAGGATAGACCCAAGGAGGGGAGCACAAGTAACCGGGTTCTGGAGTCCAGTGGGAGACCAACTCGAGGAGTCGAGTCCGGGTCTCCTAACTCTAGAATTGGTAGGGTTGCTTGCCGCTCTCGTAGGGGTCTAGGGGTGTGGGTTTGGCTATTCATCGCGACCGTGGAATCCGTGTTTTATACTGGCTCGTATTGAAAACACGGACGTCCTACTATATCCAATATTTCATATGTTTCTTCTGCTGCGATATCTGTGATGTGATCATGTGATGTTCTGTGATAGATACAGTATATAGTATATATGATATATTATATAGACGTTACTTATGTTTTACACCCGCGCTAGCCCTGCCCCGCTCTGCCGTTAGTTACCTAACCTAACGGTGCACGAGGGGACATCGAGGCGAACACGGATGGCATAAGTGTACGTCGTATTTATCTGTGATGTTTAGGTGACTTAAATGATGGGACTTCATTAATATGATTAATGAAAGAAAAGAAACCTAAAGATGTTGTAGAATTGAATTTCAAAAATAAAATAGGCAGCTACAGTTCTTGCTTTGCACAGCGGTATATATGATATATCCTGCACCTTATTCGATGAGGAAAGGGCCGATGATCCCTTCACCGGGAGTGACCCCTTTAGCAATAACTGGCAGATGCTACACACTCGGTTTGTCTTTTGATTGCTTCTATAGTTTCTGCTTTGCACAGTGATATATATGATATATCCCGCACCTCATTCGACGAGGAAAGGGTCGACGATCCCTTCACCGGGAGTGACCCCTTTAGCAAAACTAGAAAAGCATAAAAAACACTCCATTTCAAAATCATTTGATTCTACAACGCTATCAAGTTCATTACGCAATAGGTTTTCAGAAAAACCTGTTGTAGCCCTCCGTCATTTCAGATAAGTACTAGTTAGTATTCGTGCTGCGGTAGTTTGGCCTCCGTCAAGGCGTAGTGTATGGTAGCTAACTAGTGCTTATCTGCCAGCATATGATGCGATTGGATTAGGGTATTCGTACGGCGTTGTTTGGCCTCCGTCAAGGGTCATGCGGGGCAAGTGTTGCTGCCAAGTCTGTTGGTCACTGTCACCCTGTATTACAATACATTGATTCTGAACGAATGTTGTTAGATACCGAACCTGATATACAAAATCATATCAGTCTCTTTATTAGTAAAGAAATGATAAAATTTTGTATTGTTGGATAATGTTTTGAACATTTCCTATATCAAAAGTTGATCGGTTCAGGCACGTTATCTAAAAGCATTGATGTTCTAAATCAAACTACAGTTCTTTAGTATAAGGAACACACACAAGAGGAATAGTTCAGAAATGAATGAATCCTTCTTGAGGCATTGTAGACTAGGTCATATCAATGCGACCCGACTAGCTGAAGTTACATGAAGATGCATATTTAAATCAGTTTGAATTTACATCTTGTGAAACTTGCCAGTCATGTCACAGAGATAAGATGACCATAACTCCGTTTACTGGAAACAGAGAAAGAGTTAGTGAACTCTTGGGATGATACATGTTGATGTATGTAAGCTCCCTTGTCTACACATGCCAAGATCGGTTCTTTATACTTCATTACATTCTCTGATGATCTTTCGAGATTCAGACCTATGTTCCTGTTGAAACACAAGTCTGAACCTTTTGAGATATTCATAGAATATAAGTTAGAAGTAGAGAACCAGAATACGGGTAAAAGTATTATGTCCTTTGATGAGATCAAGGAGGAGAATACTTGAGCACGGAAATCCTGGACTATTCTAAAGGAGAATGAGATTCTCTCTCAGCATTACTCCTCCGTATACACCATTGCACGATGGTATATCGGGGTGGAGCAATCACACCCTATATGATAAGGTGTGCTCTATGATGAGTACTACTGAGTTACCTATTTCCTTTTTAGGAGTTATGCGCTTGAGAAGCTGCATACCTATTGAATAGGGTTCGAATCAAATCAGTTGCCTACCACTTCATATTTGATATGGAAAGGGAAGAGCCCATGTCTTAAGCTAGTTAAGATTTGGGGTTGTCCGGCCTATGTCTAAAAGCAAAATCCGGACAAGCTCGAGGCAAGGTCTGTTATGTAGAACTGGAAGTGTTCCAGCTATACAAACTACAGCAGATGATTTGGTACAACCAGAGGATTCAGTAGAAACCAACGAACCTCAGCCTCTCCGCCGATCTAGTAGGGTTCCTCACCCACCTGAGAGATACTTCGGTTTCTCTATGACAGTGGGAGCAAGGATTGCATCATGAGATGATGACCCAACTAGTTTCGAGCTGGCCATCAAGAGTGAGACCCTGTAAGAATGGCTGGATGTTTATCGATCTGAGATGGAATCCTTATACACCAACAAAGTATGGACTTTGGTTGCTATATCTGAAGGGTTAAATCCCCATCAGGAGCAGGTATATCTTGAGAAGATTACTTGGTGTACATGGAAAAGTTGAGACTTTCAAAGCTAGACTTGTTAAAAGTTTGCATCATTGACCAGGTGTGGATAATGATGAAACCTTTTCAAGTAGCTATGCTTAAGTCCATCCAGATCCTACTTGTCACGGCTACATACCATGACTGCGATATCTGGTGGTTGGGTGTCTTGACTGCTTTTCTAAATGATGATTTAGAAGAGAGCGTCTATAAGTACACAGCCAGAGGGCTTCGTAGACAGTGGGAGCAGCGGAAACGTGTGCAAGATGCTTTATAGGATTAAAGCAGGCATGGCGGAGTTGGAACATCTGTTTTGATGGATTAGTCAAAGAGTTTGACATCATCAAAATGGTAGATGAACCTTGTATAAACAAAAAGGTAGTAGGGAGTATGGTGGTGATCCTCGTAGAGTACGTGGATGACATACTCTTGATAGGGAAAGAGTTTCCTATGCTACGCTCGGTCAATTTCCGTTTATCACAATGATTCTCCATATAGGATCATAATGATACCTACTAACTCCTGGATTTTGGATCTATGAGATAGATCTAAATGGATGTTAGGATTCTCACTTGTCGAAGTGAGATGGTATCACATGATCCTGGGGAGAATCACTGGAAGGGTTCCAGGGTGATAAGGACGACTGAATTTCAGTCACAGGCATTGTCTTTACCTTCAGTGGAGGGACGGTATGTTGGAAGAGTTCCAAGCTAGATACCGTGACATACTAGACGATAAAGGCAGCATACATCGCTACTTAAGATGCTACCAAAGAGGCTGTTTGGGTGTATATTGGTTCATGAGATGAACTATGTTCCTCTCATTGTGTGACAATGGAGTTATGGCTTATGCCAAGGAACGCATGTCCCATCAGTGATCCAGACATATTCTAAGGCAGTATCACCTGATCATGGAGATGGTTGATCTCCAGGGTTATCGAGGTTAGGAGAGTAGACTCAGAGGACAACACGGCGGATCCACTCACGAAGGCCTATTCCCAGAGAGAGACTTTTATGGGATGGTTGAGTATGAGATACTACAACCACTGCTACAGACGGCCCTAGTGCAAGTGGGAGATTGTTAGTTATATGTATGCCCTAGAGGCCATTACTGTACATAGGATGTATATTGTAGTGGATGCTGGGACATATATAGGGAGGGCTTTCTTGCTCGACATGATAGTATGCTATCTGGTTGAACTTTACCTTAACGTGTATACTGGGTGTCTCTCTGTTACATGTTGGTAAAGCCTTTAGGATGTGTACTTGACTACCTGGACTGTGATGCGGATCATACTAGTGGGGACATGGTAATCCATAAGTACATCCTTCAAAGTCCCTAGTCGTGGGTGTATCGAGACGGGGCATCGATATACCAGAGTAGACTAGCGTATACCTTCTCGACCCATACAGATGGGCGATGGATGATCCCATATCCATTGGTGTTTGACATCAGAGATGATATACGGGTGCTCAGTAGAGACTGGGTACACTGGACGGACTCGCCGAGAACTCCCAGATGGTATTATACCTCACGTCAGATGGCAGTTCTCTGGTGACACTGGTACAGAGTAGTCTGTTGACCCGAGATTGTCATAGAGTCTTGTGTGGTTCCCACTGTGCTTTGATTTCCATCTTACCACGTCCAAGAGGGCGTGCAAAACGGTGGTTTTTGGGTACATTCCCGAGTAACATGGAGGCAATGAGCGATAGGAGGGGATTCGTCTCTCCCGGTATAGGGGGTTGATGTTGCGCTGTGTTTGATTGGCTATAACAAGAAATCCCTGGCCAGGGTTGCTCAGATTTAATGGTAAGTGTTACCACTAGTTTCTCGAATTATTATAGACCTCATATCGACACGACTTATCGAGCTATTGGGGTCTGACGTTTACCACCCCTAGGCGAGATATGCGACATATCAGACGATCAGACCGGACTGTACGGTAGTGTTACTGGTTGGATTCACTGGAGTGTGAGCTGGCTTGCTCGTTGATCTTCAGATCGCTCAATACCCGGGTGGCCGTTACGTTTAGCAGACCGCTTGCGGCTTGTGGGTATTTGATATGATCATCACCTGCTGCCGGCGTATTGACGAGTCTTTAGAGTCCTACACAGAGGTTTCCTGGCTCAAGCGAAATGAAATAGGAGCGCATATGATTTATGTGCGGGACAGAGAATAATGCATGTATGTGATACCGTATTCTATTCTCGCGATGAATGTGTCGAATGGTTTTATGCGATATAACCTAGTTATCGAATCGAGGGTTGATTCGATAAGCCGATACATTGGATACTAGTCGGTTGTATGCGATATGACCGGATCGTTAAATCAAGTGTTGATTTAATAATTTAATGCATAATTATATATTTGATATATTACTTTGCGTTAACTAGTATTGGTTCACTTTAAATGGATTTTCTCACTCGGATGTGCACATTGTATATGTGATATACTTTTTGTGCACTTGATTGTATCATGTTTGATGATACATGTTTGCTAGGGTTTTTGTGTAAAGATCAAACTATGGTTACATGTTAATGGTTAGGGTTATGTTTTATTCACTTATTTATTTATTTATTGATTTTTGGAAAAATGATAAGCATAAAGGAAAATGGTGGCTTTGTTTGTTTTCTAGTTGAAGCTTCATGAAGCTTTGACCAAAGTGACCATTTTGTCTCATGCTTAACCCTAACCAATCCATTAACCCTAGTTTAATCTCTACACTTGACCATGGTTCATGATATGATAAGTATTGATTTTCTTTTCATTTTATTATTCTTATCATAACATTCTTCTTCTTCTTCTTCATTTCTTCAAGTGAAGAAAGCTTGCCTCCATCAATGGCAAGTGATGAAAAAGAGTGAGAAATCCAAATCTAAAGTGAACCCACCTCCTATTTCTTCATCCTCTACCTCCTGCCAAGTAGTAGAGTGTGTTTCCTTCACAAGTTTTCATGGCTTGGTGAAGGTGGAGCTTGATCTAGCGATGCCTCGACGTAGATCATCTTCGGCATGGACGTCGACGACCTAGCCCGCCTATTCTCCGATGAAGCCGACGCTAGAGCCGGGAATTTGTTTTGGACAGCGAGAGGACTTCATTGCGGAGCTATGGAGGTGGAGCACCGGATCTACAAAGGTTGTATTTCCGTATTCTCTTAGTTAAGTGTTAACTAGTTTGCCTTTTCGCCTAGTTTTCTAGCCAACGATCCATAGTCGGGTTTCTCGGCACCGTTAAAATTTGAAATTGGCATGGTTGATGCCTTGTGAGACCTCTTGAGAGTGTCTAGGAACCCTACAATAATATACTATAAAACTGAGCAAGATTGTTCTGTACATATATATCCCTAGTATCCATATATATACGTATACAATACTGGCTTCTAGGGCATATACATCCAACAATTATGAAAAACACTTTCTCTCTCCTTCTTCTCTCCTCCTTCTTCTTCCTTGCTTTAACACTCACATGAGATGTGAATCAAAAGCAAAGGATCAAAGATAATTCAATACCCTAATCTCTATATCATCCTAGTGACCATTTTTAGCAAACTTGATCTCTAGGTTTAACTCTTGTGAAGAGTTTGTAGCTTGCATGATAGCTCTCGCGTGGATCATCTAGGTCTTGAGGTGGCCGGAGATCGAGGACATCGGCAATATCCAAAGGAGCTAAGGAGTTCATCAAAAGAGAAGGCAAGGAGCAAAGGAGTTGCACCAAAGAGAAGACCCGAAGGACCGTATCATCAAGGTATAATCCCTAACATAGTAGATAAGATCTCTAGTTAGGGTTTTCTAGTTATGGTTTAGACAAGATCCAAGGTAAAATGCGTGTTGTATGCAAAGAAAATTTTTGTTTACCGCTTCCGCCGCTTCACAAGAGTTGTGGGAGCATGCAACATGCACCAACAGATGTGAGAATTGAAATTGGTAAATACATATCCTGGAGTCAGAATCTAAATGGGAAATCAATTTTCAATTAACACTGCACAGTGAAACTGAAACATGAGAATGTTTCGAAGGGGTATCCGGGTATTCTTAGTAATGCCACTTCCACTATCCTGATTCATGACTGTAACCGTATATTTCCTTACCATCTCTCCAATTCCTTTATATGTCTTTACTTATTACCTTCTGTACACCACCTTTAGGCTAAATGGTTTTCTTCCATCCATACCTTTCGGCACCAACCTAAGGTTTGGAAGAAGACTATCCAATAAGCATAATAGGTGTACTCTCCTAAAGCTAGGAGCCCCCGCAATCTGAGAGAAGGTAAAGAGAAAAGACAACCTGAATAATCCTATTCGATTTCTCCTGAACCGGAAACCATCCTCGAACTGGAACAAGTTCTTTCGAGTTCGTATGTAACTATGCGATGGCATATCCAATAAATGTGGATCTTCGTAGTGATACGGAATGTTCCGTAAAAATGCAAAGGGTAAAAGTAGGAGTGGCAATGATATATGCGACTCAAACAATCCAAAAGCCAAAGTGTTTTAAGAAGGTTTGGTTAACTTGGTTCATGAGTTTTAGTTTAGGTCGGGTCAAGGTCACTGCCAAAGAGAGAGAGAGAAAAGAAACACTCAACGTGCACTCTAAACTAGATTAGATTGGTTATTTATTTATCTAATCAGGATGTCTCCCACTGTTTCATCAAATTCTCCTCCAAACCCAAAATGAGGAATTAGTCGGGATCATCTAAAATCTGTTAGTTATACATATGCCCTAGAGGCCATTGCTGTACATATGATGTATATTGTAATGGATGCTTTGACATATATAGGAAGGACTTTCTTGCTCGATATGATAGTATGCTATCTAGTTGTACTTTATCTTAACATGTACTCTGATTGTCTCTATGTTACATGTTGAAAAAGCCCTTAGGATATGTACTCGACTACGGGGACTATGATGAGATCATACTAGTGGGGCCACGGTAGCCGACGAGTACATCCTATAACTGTTCCTAGTCGAGAGTGTATCGAGACAGAGTATCGATACACAAGAGTAGACTAGCATATACGCATCTTGACCCATATGATGGGCGATGGAAGATCCTATATCCATTGGTGTTTGACATCAAGGATGGTGTACGGGTGCTCAGTGGAGATTGGGTACACTGGACGGACTCGCCGAGAACTCCTAGATGGTATTATACCTCACGTCAGATGGCAGTTCTCTGGTGACACTGGTACAGAGTAGTCTGTAAACCCGAGATCGTCATAGAGTCTTGTGTGATTCCCGCTGTGCTTTGATTTCCATCATACCACGTCCAAGAGGGCGTGCAAAAAGGTGGCTTTTGGGTACAGTCCCGAATCACATGGAGACAATGAGCGATAAGAGGGGATTCGTCTCTCCCGGTATAGGGAGTTGATGTTGTGCTGTGTTCGATTGGCTATAACTGGAAATCCCTGGCCAGGGTTGCTGAGATTTACTGGTAAGTGTTATCAGTAGTTTCTCGAACTGTTATAGACCTCATATTGACATGACTTATCAAGCTACTGGGGTTTGACGTTTACCACCCTTAGGCGAGATATGCGACATATTAGACGAAGAGACCGGACTGTACGGGAGTGTTACTGATTGGATTCGCAGGAGATTATACAGGCTTGCTTGTTGATCTTTTGATCGCTCAATACCTGGGTAGCTGTTACGTTTAGCTGACCGCTTGCAGCTTATGGGTGTTAGATATGATCATCACCTACTGCCGGCGTATTGACGATTCTTTAGTGTCCTATGCAGAGGTTTCTTGACTCAGGCAAAACGAAGTAGGAGCACATATGTGATATGTGCGGGACCGAGGATAATACAATATGAGATACCGTATTCTATTCTCGCGATATTTGATATCAGCCGGGTCATCGGATCAAGTGTTGATTCGATGAATCGGTAAATGAGATATTAGTCGGTTATATGCGATATAGCCGGATTGTCGGATCAAGTGTTGATTCGATAATTTAATGTATAATAATATATATGATATATTAAATACTATTAACTAATATTAGCTCACTAAAACATTCTTTTTCTCACTCGGGTAATACATTGATATATATGCGATATATGTTAATTGTATTATTTTATTTTTTTACAATAAATATTATATATGTGATATATAATATTGTAACATGATATGATTACTAATGCAACATGTTTAGTGGAGATTAAACAAGGTTAGGGTTTGAATTGGGTTAGTTCTTTCATGAACATTCTAGAAGGTTTCTTTTTGTTTTGAGTTAAGATATTATGCTTGATATTTTGTAATGAGTTATTCTTAACCCAACCGAAACCCTAGCCCTAGTTAAATCTCTACAAAGGTTTAGTTGACCATGGTTACATTATTAATCATATATTATTACATTATTCATCACAAAAGGATTTTAATTGATTATTCTTCTTCTTCTTCCTTGAGTTCTTCATGGAAAAGCTTTCTAGCTTTTTCAAAGGTGATGAAAATGTGTGAGAAATAGAAAACAAATGAGAGCATAAATCCTACTTCATCATCCTCTTCTATCCTTGCCAATTAGATGTGGATGTTCACTTCATTTTTTGAGTGAGAGCTTGTGTTAATGAAACTTCAAGGTAGATCATCTTTGTTATCGAAGATCGGAAGCAAGTTTGCATCATTCTCTTCGTGGAGCCTCTCTAGAGTCCGGATGCACGATGATCGCAGCGAAAGGACCTCAACATGGAGCTTTAGAAGTGAAGGACCGGATCTACAAAGGTTGTAATCCCTCTCACTTAGTGTTAAAGTGTTTAACATGCTTGTTTTCGCCTAATCTCTAGTTTAAAGATCTTCGTTAGGGTTGTTCGGCACGGCTAAATTTTATATCGGGCATGGTTGATGCCTTGTAGACCCTTATGCGTGTTCCTAGTAACCCTGCAGTGGTATCAGAGCCAAGCTAGAGCTTTAGGCGAAGTCTGGGCGAAGTTTAAAGTCCGATCGAACTCCGAATACCCGTAAAACCCTAGTTTCTGGAAATTTTTCAATACTGTTGATTTTTCCATATTAAAAATACTTAAAAAAATCAGCAGGGAAATACAAGAATTACTGTGAAACACGTGCCTTTAATACCATTAAAGCGCCGCGGAACCGCGGCCGTACCATGGCTTGCGCGGCGGTTTCGCGGCCAAATAGTTGAATCATGACACGTGTTTACACAGTAATGTCCGTAGGTGTTTCCTCATTTTTCTGGGTATTTTTAATTATACTCAAGTGTTGAGTTTTCTGGGGTGTATTGGGGACTCGTTGATTCGATCGGATAATTTAACTTCGTTTAATTTTTTTCTGGATAATTTTAGAAACTGTTAAAAAGTTCGAACGGATATCAATAACTCACTTTTTCCCCTGTCGGAAAATTTTTCAAAGGTTGGATTTTTTCGCGAGTTTGAAATTTTCGGAAAATCATGCAAGTAACGCGGTGGACCCTTTAGAAGAACAAAAACCTTAACTCGATTATGTGACCGTCTGAACCGCCTCTGAACCTTAGGGTTTGGGGCAGTACGGCGTTGCCACATGTGAGGCGTTGGCTTGACCCATCTACGGCTGGACCATTGGTACTGTGGCATGTGATGGATACTTTTTGAACTCCGCTCAAGTGTTGAGCTATTAGGGAAAACTTGGGTGTTTGATTATTCGATCGGAAAGTTTAACACTGTCTTTTTATCTGGAATGTGATACAATATTTGGAATCCACTGTAAGTCCACGTTGCCCACCCCGGTGCTTGCGGGGAGGCGGAAAACGGAATAAAAATCGGATTTTTACTACTCTAGGCAACATGGACTAGACAAAGTCGGGATCTTTACTAAACAAAACTAACTAAAAGCTAACTAGAAATTAGCTACAAGGAAGAATGGTTATACCTAGGGCTTTATGTCCTTCTCTCCTTGCTCCTTGGAGTGTAAGAAAGAGATCGCCTTGTCGCCTTCTCGAGTCGAAGAAGGATCCACCGGAAAGCCTCAACCTTTGCCTTCAACTTCAAGCTAGAAGTAACTAAGGTGCTAAAAGTGCTAATCCTAGAACCCTAGATGAGAGTAGAGATTATCTAGAAGAGGTTTTCTCTCAAGCTCAAGTGTTTCTCAATACATGAGAGGGGAGAGCTTGAGGAAGAGGAAGAGGAAGAGAGAGAAAGTGTACGATAGAATGAGAGAATAATAAGCCATTCTCACAAATATGTGTGAATTATAAAAAATAGATAATTAGCTAGATAATTGTCATGGTTAATCAAGACTTGACCATTATCATTTCACATTAAATGAAAATTGCAAGGATCAAAGAGCATCTTTTAAATGGAATGATGATGGTCAACATGTCAACTAAGGTCAACAAGTCAAGTATGGTCAAAATGTCAACAACCCTAACCATGCACAATTATATATAGCTAATATCAATTAATTATAATACACACATAAGCATTAGGGTTAATAAAATGACAATGGTCATTAACCCTAATCAAAGTCCTCTTCCTCTGTCTCAATCAACTGCACATACGCACCCGCATTCGTGATCCGAGGAACACGAATACAAAGAGATAAAACCAATCCCAAATCATATACTAGGATCTGGCTTAAACCAAAGCCCGCTAGTATAAGCTGTCCGGACAGCAAACGTGCTCAAGTGCGCGGATGTGAACGAACCCTGTCGCAAAACCATGCGACCTCTACTCATTTTGCCTAAAAGCGAATAGCTCTCTGTGTGGGACTCTAAAGACTCGACACTACGCTGGCAGTGGGTTTAACCACAGACCGTAAGCGGCACTAGCTGTACGTAACGGTCCCCAGGTAGATGCCGATAAGAAGACTGACGAGGTGACCCCATCTGAACTCCTACTGAGACTGTATGTGACAGTCTCCGTACAGTCCGGTCTGTTCGTCTGATACATCGCATAGTGGGCCTAGGGGGGTGGTGAACGTCAGTCCCCTAATAGCGGTACAAGTCGTGTCGGAGTGTACCCCAGAACACTCTGAGATAACACTGGAAACCTACCAGTATATCTCGCTTGCCCTGGCCAGGGACTACTCGTGTAATGGCTCTCCTGGACACAGCGCGATGTCAACCCCAATACCGGGAGAGACGAATCCTGTCTAACCGTCACTGCCTCCAAGTGCTTCGGGACTGCACCCAAAAACTACCTGTTTGCACGACTCCTTTGAGCCGTGGTAGGGTAGTAATCAAAGTGCAGTGGGAACACACTCGAGGCGAAGTGACAGTATCAAGTCAGCGGACTAAGCTGTACTCATTTCACCTGGGAACTGATAACTGACGATTGGTATAATAATAACCAACAGTTCCCGACGAGTCCTGTCCAGTGTACTCGTAACCTAACGAGCACCCGCATACTATCTCAAGTACGACGTACTGACGATTGTGGGACAGACCGTCTCCCACGCTGGGATGAGAAGCGCATACGCTAGTCTACTCCGGAGTATCGATGCCCTGTCTCGATAGTCCAACGACTAGGGACCTGTATAAGGATGTGCTTATGGATTACCCAGCCCCCACGAGTGTGAGCGCCATCACAACGCTGGTTATCAAGCAAAGATCCTAAGGGCTCTACTAATATGTATATAAGCGATATGCTAAAAGAAACACATGCACATATTGAAGTAGAGACAAACCAAGTAGCATACTACCATTTCGAGCAAGATTGTATATACAACTGTGAATATCCCAAGCTTCCATCAAGTAATATACATACTAGTATGATACAGTAATGGCCTCTAGGGCATATACACTAACATCCACATGTAGTTATGAGATAACTAATTTGAATGTTATAAATCTAGCAGTTTAGTCTCAGATGATCGGTTGCCACGGGATTTTGATGTGATCAAAAGTCCGTCACAATCACGTAGCGTACGCGGATATTCGCCGGGTAAACTTAATACACAACCACGCCCCATAGCCTCGACCAAGTGACTGTAGGAGAACCTCGTCGCCAAAAGCATCCGTTCGGGTGCTCGCGGCAGCGGTGTTCCGCCTTAGTGCACTTCGTCGACGGCATCCGAGGGTGTAGCCGTCTACTAAATTTTGCGACGAGCATTCGATCAGTATGTCGGGAATCTTGTTGAATTGCCCGACTTGATATTGAAAAGAGTTTTCGATAAAGAGACTAAAATGCGGGGTTTATAATTGTTAGGCATGCGATGTCGAAGGAATTCATTTGGTTAGGCATGCGATGTCTGAGGAGGTTGCGGATTCCAACTGTTGTAGTTTTACACTTTATTTTCTGTGACCGTAAGCGTAGTATGTGGTGTATCGCCGGCTTCGTTGCTATACATCAATGACAATCGGGATACGCATACTTGCTTACGTTGATGATATGAGATATTATGTGTTGCTATGATATGTTATATTGGATCATCGCGTTTTGAATAGCCGGGGGTTTTATGTGAGATGGGAGTTTTTCATTTTCATTCATGTATAATTCATTTGTATGTAATATTTTTTTATTGGGGCACTTCCGGACTGAGGATGACGTCACCATTGTATATTATTTACTTTTCCGCATTACGTAGACCCAAGGCGGGGAGCACAAGTAACCGGGTTCTAGGGTCCAGTGGGAGACCATCTCGAGGAGTCGAGACAGGGTCTCCTAACCCTAGAATTGGCAGTGTTGCTTACCGCTCTCATAGGGGTCTAGGGATGTGGGTTTCGCTATTCATCGCGACCGTGGAATCCGTGTTTTATACAGGCTCGTATTAAAACACAGATGTCCTAGTATATTCAATATTTCATATATGTTCTTCTGCTGCAATGTTCTGTGATGAGATCATATTACTGCCTCAGACGAATGTTTATATTATATATATGAGATATATGTTATATTGCAGATTTCGTTTCAAATGTAATGCTTGTGAAGCATAATAAAATGGGACTTCATTAATGAGATTAATGAAACTAAAAGAAACCTAAAGATGTTGTAGAAACTTGTTTAAAAACTGGTAGCTCTAGTTCTTGCTTTGCATAGCAGTGTTCCTTGTAGAACATCCAGCACCTTATTCGATAAGGAAAGAGCCGAGATCTCTTCACCGGGAGTGACCTCTTTAGTGAAACTAGCAGATGCTACAAACTTGGTTTGTCTTTTGATTGTTTTTATAGTTTTTACTTTGCATAGTGATATTTGTGAAATATCCTGCACCTTATTCGATAAGGAAAGAGCCGACGATCCCTTCACCGGGAGTGACCTCTTTAGCGAAACTAGAAAAGCCTAAAAAACACTCCATTTAAAATCACTCGATTCTACAACGATATAAAGTTCATTACGCAAAGGGTTTTCTTAAAAACCTGTCGTAGCCCTCTGTCATTTCAGATAAGTAGTTTTTAGTATTCGTGCTGCGTTTGTTGACTTAGTCAAGGCGTAGTGTGCCGTAGCTGATTAATGCTTATCTGCAAAGCATATGATGCGATTGGATAAGGGTAGTCGTGCGGCCTTGTTGACTCAGTCAAGGGTCATGCGGGTGGGTTTAATTCAATCGGAAAATGACGGGTTGAACTTTACTTGCGGTCTATGGTTTGTTGACTTAGTCAAGGTCATAGATCGCTTGGGGAAAATATTATTGGGAATTTCAAGAGTTGAAATTTGCAATGTGATTGCATACCATCTATGAGATAGTTGGATCCCGATACCCGCTGCGAGTAAGAGTTGCTCCTGAGAGAGTTTTACACATTACAATTAGCCGATCAAGTAGGTGTCTAGAAAGGTGTCAACGGGGTTACGCCCCTGGGAAAACGAGGTTTACTTTAATTAGGTCCGTGCGAAAGCACGGGGAACCTCCCTCAAAGTACCGGCACTGGCCTGGCTGAAAGATTGGCGAACTTGTAGGGTGTAATTAATCCCGGCTAGTCTTTCCTTTTAGGGTTTGAAGAAAGATTTGACTAAAACAGTGGGAGACATCCTGATTAGATAAATTGATAACTAATCTAATCTTGTAAAAGCGCACGCTGAGTGTTTTCTTCTCTCTCTTTCCTGGTTACGACTATGTCACGCCTTAATCAAGATAATAATACGGATGTATTGACCGAACCCGCTTGTTATACTGCGCTAAGGAACGTTGGTCCCGCTCCAACTTATAATTTTTATAAGACAGAGCAGGAAATAGGGGATTACCAGAATTCCCGTGCCGCCCAAACGAAGAAAGTGCATATTGATGCATCTTCTTCGGGTGTGTTCATTACACAGAACTGTTTCTCAGTATCCTTTACGTCCTGGGTATTTGATACCGGATCAGGATCCCACATATGTAATTTGTTACATGGGCTATAGATAGGTAGAGAACTGAGAACGGGTAATAAATTTCATGAGATAGAAACGGTGCAAGTGTTGCAACCAAGTCTGTTGGTATTTATCACCCTGTATTACCAGAATACATTGATTTTGAACGAATGTTATTAGATACCGAACCTGATATACAACATCATATCAGTCTCTTTATTAGTAAAGAAGGGTATAATTTTGTATTGTTGGTTAATGTTTTGAACATTTCCTATATGAAGAGTTGATCGCATCAGGCACGTTATCTAAAAGTATAGACGTTCTAAATCAAACCACAGTTCTTAATGTACAGAACACACACAAGAGGAAGAGTTCAGAAATGAACGAATCCTTCTTGAGGCCTTGTAGACCAGGTCATATCAATGCAACCCAACTAGCTGAAGTTACATATAGATGCATATTTAAATTAGTTTGAATTTACATCTTGTGAAACTTGCCGGTCATGTCACAGAGATAAGATGACCACAGCTCCGTTTATTGGAAACAAAGAAAGAGTTAGAGAACTCTTGGGATTGATACATGCTGATGTATGAAAGTCCCCTGTCTACACATGCCAGGACCGGTTCTTTGTACTTCATTAAATTTACTGATGATCTCTCAAGATTCAGACATATGTTCCTGTTGAAACACAAGTCCGAAACTTTTGAGATAATCACAGAATATAAGTTAGAAGTAGAGAACCAAAAACGGGTATAAGTATTATGTCCTTTGATGAGATCAAGGAGGAGAATATTAGTTATATGTATGCCCTAGAGGCCAATGTTGTACATATGATGTATATTGTAATGGATGCTTGGACATATATAGGGAGGACTTTCTTGCTCGACATGATAGTTGCTATCTGGTTGTACTTTATCTTAACATGTACTCTGATTGTCTCTATGTTACATGTTGATAAAGCCCTTAGGATATGTACTCAACTACTGGGACTATGATTAGATCATACTAGTGGGGCCACGGTAGTCGACGAGTACATCCTATAACCGTTCCTAGTTGAGGGTGTATCGAGATAGGGCATCGATACACAAGAGTAGACTAGCGTATACGCATCTTGACCCATATGATGGGCAATGGAAGATCCCATATCCATCGGTGTTTGACATCAAGGATAGTGTACGGGTGCTCAATGGAGACTGGGTACACTGGACGGACTCGCCGAGAACTCCTAGATGGTATTATACCTCACGTCAGATGGCAGTTCTCTGGTGACACTGGTACAGAGTAGTCTGTTGACCCGAGATCGTCATAGAGTCTTGTGTGGTTCCCACTGTGCTTTGATTTCCATCTTACCACGTCCAAGAGGGCGTGCAAAACGGTGGTTTTTGGGTACAGTCCCGAGTCACATGGAGGCAATGAGCGATAGGAGGGGATTCGTCTCTCCCGGTATAGGGAGTTGATGTTGCGCTGTGTTCGATTGGCTATAACTGGAAATCCCTGGCCAGGGTTGCTGAGATTTACTGGTAAGTGTTATCAGTAGTTTCTCGAACTGTTATAGACCTCATATCGACACGACTTATCAAGCTACTGGGGTCTGACGTTTACCACCCCTAGGCGAGATATGCGACATATTAGACGAAGAGACCGGAATATACGGGAGTGTTACTTATTGGATTCGCAGGAGAATAAACAGGCTTGCTTGTTGATCTTCTGATCGCTCAATACCTGGGTGGCTGTTACGTTTAGCTGACCGCTTGCAGCTTGTGGGTGTTTGATATGATCATCACCTACTGCCGGCGTATTGACGATTCTTTAGAGTCCTACACAGAGGTTTCTTGACTCAGGCAAAACGAAGTAGGAGCACATATGTGATATGTGCGGGACCGAGGATAATGCGATATGAGATACCGTATTCTACTCTCGCGATATTTGATATCAGCCGGGTCATCGGATCAAGTGTTGATTCGATGAATCGGTAAATGAGATATTAGTCGGTTATATGCGATATAGCCGGATTGTCGGATCAAGTGTAGATTCGATAATTTAATGTATAATAATATATATGATATATTAAATTACATTAACTAATATTAGCTCACTACAAGATTCTTTTTCTCACTCGGGTAATACATTGATATATATGCGATATATGTTAATTGTATTATTTTATTTTGTTACAATAAATATTATATATGTGATATATAATATTGTAACAAGATATGATTACTAATGCAACATGTTTAGTGGAGATTAAACAAGGTTAGGGTTTGAATTGGGTTAGTTCTTTCATGAACATTCTAGAAGGTTTATTTTTGTTTTGAGTTAAGATATTATGCTTGATATTTTGTAATGACTCATTCTTAACCTAACCCAAACCCTAGCCCTAGTTAAATCTCTACAAAGGTTTAGTTGACCATGGTTACATTATTAATCATATATTATTACATTATTCATCATAAAAGGATTTTAATTGATTATTCTTCTTCTTCTTCTTTGAGTTCTTCATGGAAAAGCTTTCTAGCTTTTTCAAAGGTGATGAAAATGAGTACGAAATAGAAAAAAAAATGAGAGCATAAATCCTAATTCATCATCCTCATCTATCCTTGCCATTTAGATGAGGGTGTTCACTTCATTTAGTGAGTGAGAGCTTGTGTTAATGAAACTTCAAGGTAGATCATCTTTGTTATCGAAGATCGGAAGCAAGTTTGCATCATTCTCTTCGTGGAGCCTCTTTAGAGTCCCGATGCACGATGATCGCAGCGAAGGGACCTCAACACAGAGCTTTAGAAGTGATGGACCGGATCTACAAAGGTTGTAATCCCTCTCACTTGGTGTTAAAGTGTTTAACATGCTTGTTTTCGCTTAATCTCTAGTTTAAAGATCTTGGTTAGGGTTGTTCGGCACGGCTAACTTTTAAATCGGGCATGGTTGATGCCTTATAGACCCTTGTTCGTGTGCCTAGTAACCCTGCAAAATCACCCGAGGAGTAATACCTACTCATCAGTGAGAATCGGGATCCAACTATCATCGCATAATAACTTGATGGAATCCACTCAAGTTACCACACCCCATAAGGTATGCGCATGCCTGGCAAGTTGTTAGTTATGTATATGCCCTAGAGGCCATTATTGTACATTTGATGTATATGTTGGATATAGTGCCCTTAGAGTCAATTATTGGATCACAGGCACGTGATTGCAATGATTGAGGGAGGACCTATACCGGTAGGACAGTCTTACTCAAGATGATAGTATGCTATCTGGTTTATCTTTATCATCGTGTACTGCTTTAGGTGACCTTACAGGTCGCTATTACACGTTGATAGAGCCCTTAGGATTCTTGCTTGACTGCCAGCAGTATGATGGCAATCATATACGTGGGAGCTGGGGTCTATAAGCACATCCTCAAAGTTGTCCCTGGTCGTGGAAGTTTCGAGACTGGGCATCGATACTCCATTAGTAAACTAGTGTATACAGTCGAGACCCCGACGAGGGGCGGTGGCTGGTCTCACAAGCCATTGGTGTCAGTTGGATCACCTAAGATGTATATAGGTGCTCATTGGGTTATGAGTACACCGGACAGGACTCGCCGGGAAAATGCTAGTTGGTATTATACCTGACATCAGATAGCAGTTCCCTGGTGACATGTGTACAAGTTAGTTCATCGACCTGAGATTGTCATTTGTCTCGTGTGAGTTCCCACTGTGCTTTGATTACTACCCTACCACGGCTCAAAGGAGTTGTGCAAACAGGTTTTAGTTAGGTACAGTCCCGAGCCATATGGAGGCAGTGAGTGGATCGGCAGGGGTTTCGTCTCTCCCGGTATTGGGGGTGAGATCGCGCTGTGTCTTGGAGAGCCATTACACGAAGTCCTTGGCCAAGGCAGGAGATTTATTGGTAGGTATTCCAGTAGTATCTCAAGGTGTTCTGGGCTACACTCCGACACGACTTGTACCGCTTTTGGGGGTCTGACTTTTTACCAACCCCCTAGGCCCGACATGCGATGCTCATAGACGAACGGACCGGACTGTATGGATATTGTCACTGACAGGCTCAGTAGGGTGTCAGGATGAGTTCGCTCATCGACCTCCCTTTTGGTCAATACCTGGTAGCCCGTTACGTACGGCTAGTTCCTCTGACGAGCTAGTGGTTAAATCCACAGCCAAAGTATTGACGAGTCTTTAGAGTCCCCCACAGACAGTTTTCAAGTTTCGGGCGAAACGTTGTAGATGCCGTATGATATATGGCAGGGTTCGATCATATACGTGCGGTAGTGCACGGATCATGATCGGACGGATCATACTAGTGGGCTTTGGTTTAAGCCGGATCCTAGTATTAGATTTGTTGGATTACTTGAGTCTCATCGCATTCGCATTCAGTCGGAATGCGGATGAAGGTATGTATATACAGGTGATGGGTATCCTTGTGATCCGTCATGAGTTTACTTTAGATGTTGATTGTTGTAAACATTTGGATTAATGTTTACAAATGGAAATTATGAGCTAGAAATCATCATGAGGTGCATTTAATGTGACACATGCAACCTAGTGACTCATGGTCTCTTTTATTGTGCATATGTCACATTATGTGATTGATATATGTGATGAAATGATAAGAGGAGAGAGAAGGGCAGCCATATGATGGTGGGTTAGCTCTTGTATTTGATATTCTTGCTCTCATTCTTATCATCTCAACACAAAAAGAAAAGAAGAGAAAAGTTCTTCTTCTTCCTCTTCTTTCTTGAGCTCACCATTTCCATTGATGGCTTCATCTTCAACCTCCATCCATACAATGGATGCAGGAGACAAAGTCGTCACACACATTCTCTACTTCACCTTGGACAAGTCGGCTAGGGAACTTCGTGCCCGAGTTGCTTCGGATGAAGCGGGAGCCCGTAAAAAGACTCGAAGATGTGGTTCCCTTTCTGACGAGGAGATCGAGACCGGAGATGCCGTGAGGAGCTTGGGATGGTGGCCAAAGACCGAAGGACACAGATCAATCGATATAGCTTTCCAACCCTTTCTCTAGTTGCTAGTTGTAGGTTAATGGTTCGATCCGGATTTAAAGTATACGATAGCGCCGGTTTCTAGTTTGAAAAAGTTTTCGTTTCCGCATTTTTGCCTCAGACAGACGACCGGGGCGCTACCGTAGACTTACATGGTATCAGAGCCACGCCATTAACCTTTACTAGGTTGCTCTAACGTGTTTAGAATATCGATCGAATGAAATTTCCAAAAACTGCATTTCCAATTCTGAGTTTCTGTCGAATTTTTTTCTATCATCAAAAAATTATTTTGAGTATTGCAGAAAATCAGGCAGGCAATTTTAAGAAATCTGAGAAAAATTGGTTTATTGATTCCACTGTAGCAGCACGTGTAACGTTTCCAAAATAATAAAATATTATTTTCGGGAATTTTTATAATTTAATATTATTTTAATGAATATGTTAATAATCGGGTATAATTAAATACAAATAAATGGGGAAAATTTTTGGAAAATTCAAAAATAGGGTATTTTATAGAATCATGCCATTTTAAAGTTTTTAAGACTAGTTATATGCTAATTTAGTGTCAATCGCGATTAAAAATAAAACTGAGTTGACAGTGAGATGTGCAGGCACCATGGAACTACCACACCAAACCCTAGCCCCCAACTCCAAAGTACGGCCGCCAATTAATTCCTTCTGGCCGCAAATTGCGGCCAGAGCAGGAGGGAACTGTCTCGATTTTTGTGCATGGCCCTATTTCCTCTAGTCTTGACCCTGGGTATGTCTAGTTTTGACTGATTCCAGTTAGGGTAAAATCTGGGTTGATTTTCCTATGTTGGCACATGATTTACGACTCGATTTAGCATGGATTTTGGTATTTGGTGATTCGTTTCTGTCGGGTGGCGTTTGGACGTCAACGACAAGTGGATATTGATCATGTTTGCATGCGAGACGATATGTTTTTACCTATGCGAGTAGCCTGTGCTATTTTGGTTTCCGATGTGATTTTCATGTGCTTTAGCGTTGTGATATACTTGTAGGTACCCTACGTGATGTGAGGCAAGGAAGATGAAGATGGCGACATCGGCACCGACACATAAGAAGCAAGGTGAGTAGATTTATATCTACGGGGAGAAGTCGGGTGGATGGCGTATAGCACCCCCGCAGTCCGTGGTGATGTATACGAATACGTATACACACATATAATTATTATGTGTTGTTAGGATTATTGATGGTAATAATGGATTATTGATGATAAGAATGTATTGGTGTAGTATAGTGCGAAACCATAGAGTAGGGGTTGCACACCCACACATACACATACACATATACTTGCATGCATTCTTTTATTTATCTGTGCGTATTTAGAGGTGTATATCTACACATGGGTATGAGACTATGTGTCCATATATGGGATTGAGATGAGTCGATGAGTTTGACTTGAGGTCGTAAGATTCGGCGATATGACAGAGTTTGTATTTGAGATGCGACATGGTGGTTTTGGCAGGCCTTTGGGCATGTGTTTTACCCCGCATTCATATTTATATAGATGGTATCGATGGTACTAGACTTAGATTTGTACCCTAGATTATGTGATATGATGGTGGTGATACCTGATATGTGGTGAGATGAATGTGATATTGACCCGTACCCAGCTATTGGGATGCCGTACGACGATTTACCGTACGAGCTTTATATTGATGTTAGATCCGCACTCATGACTCGAGGATGTTATATGATATACTGTATCGTACGTGATACTTTTAAGGCGAGATCACCGACTATATATATATGTATATCGACTCAGATTTAGGTGGTTTCCATACCCCTGCCGATTGAACTTGATTGTTGGGCCCGTAGTTCGCATAGTAGGCGTTAGGCTAGACTGAGTCATACCTATTTCAAAACTAATGAATCGGGGATATTTTGAAGATAGGCAAAAGGGATTCTACGGATATTTTCAAAACGACACATCTTTTCTTAAAACACCGTAGCCCTTACTTTACCAAAAACCCCGGTTCGACTTATTTCAAAAGGCAAGGCTGCGTGATATATTTATTGAGGAAGTTTTTTTACGGCTGCGTTGATTACTCTATTCCGCATATTCATGTCATTTGCATTGCATTGCTTGCGTTTATTGATATATTACAGTCATGCTGCTAGGACACCAACACCATTATCGATGATGCGTATGTTCCACGTACACTTGTTTGCCGGCTCACACACTTCATCATCAATAATTGCCATGTCACTACACTGTAGTACTGTTGCATTCTGGATATGATTCTTGCACGACAGACTGATATGCTTACATTTACATATCGCATGGATCATGCTTTCTGATTATACGCATTGAGATATGTTGTTTCCATGATATTTCTGGATTTGGGAACCGTGGGTATTTCAAAAGAGAATATATAATTGTTTTAAAAACCCGGTTACTCTTGATATGATATTTCAGTGCGTCCACCATGTGTTTTCTCGGTGCTGAGTGTAAGTCCGCGGTAGCGCCCCGGCCGTCTAACAATCGCCGATATGCGGAATAAAACTTTTACGACTGGCGCTATCGCGTACAATATCCCGGATCGTCCATTAAAGCTTAACTAACAAATTGTAAAGAGGGTAGAATTGTTATACCGAATGATCCGAGTCCTTCAGTCTTCAACCAACATCCCACGCTATGTTGCAACTGATCCGAACTTGCTTGATCTCCGGTCTCGTCGTCCAGGTGGCACCACGTCGACGGATCTTTAAACGGGCTCCCGCCTCTGAACCGAGGCAACTCGGTCGTCAAGTTTGCTAAAAGAGACGACCAAGATGAAGTAGAGAATTAGTAGAATACTTTGTCTCGTTACGTCCAAGGCTATGGACGAACGGTTAATAGAAGTTGCCAATTGGAATCGGGTAAATGGAAATCGGGTAAATGAAATTTCCATATACTAAACTATCATAATCTTTTTGCCAAATTGAAAACTCAATGCCACAAGAGGGGCCGGCCATATTATATGAAGAGGAGAGTGAGTGTAGGAGCTAGCAAGAGGGTGACCATATCCATCATACTTATCATAACCTAACAACAAAGCATGAATCACTAGAAATCAATAAATGCAAACCAATCACATTAAACCTAGTCATCCTCCATCATTAATGAACCATTAATGACACAAATGAGTCACAAGCCTAATCATCACTTCTAGAACCTTCTAGAAGCATGACCCACTCTGAAGACGAAAAGACAAATCCGTATTTAACCGAATATCAAAATACGGCTGATAGAAAACTGGAAACTGGCAACTTCCAAAAAGTGATCCTGAAACGAATTTCAGGATAACCCCGTAACAGTATAAACATACCCGCATTTATATTACGACCGAATATAAATGCAACTGAGACAAAGATATTATATCTACACAGTATAATACTGGGATCCTGCTTTAACCAAAGCCTACCAGTATTATCTGCCCGAAAAATGACACGTGCGAAAACGCACGTGCTCTTTCCGAACCTTGCCATAAACCCATACGGCCTCTACAACGTTTCGCCCGAACTTGGGAAAGTGTCGGTGGGGGACTCTAATGACTCATCAACACACTGGCACTGGATATAACCACTAGCACGTCAGAGGTACTAGCTGTACGTAACGTTTTGCCTATGTGTTGATTGGAAGGGAAGCTGACGAGAGAACTCATCTATAAACCCTACTGAGCCTGACAGTGACAATATTCGTACAGTCCGGAACATTCATCTATGAGTATCGCATATACGGCCTAGAGGGTCGGTAAACGTCAGACCCCCAATAGCCGCATAAGTCGTGTCAGAGAGCAGCCCAGAACACTCTGAGATTCTACTGGAATACCTACCAGTAAATCTCGATTACCCTGACCATGGATTCGTGTAATGGCTCTCCTAAACACAGCGCGATCTCACCCCCAATACCGGGAGAGACGAATCCCCGAAGATCCGCTCACTTGCCTCCAATGTGGCTCGGGACTGTACCCAAAATATACCTGTTTGCACGACTCTTTTGACCCGTGGTAGGGTATAAATCAAAGCACAGTGGGATTTCACACGAGACAAATGACGACCTCAGGTCGATGAACTAACCTGTACACATGTCACCTGGGAACTGCTGTCTGACGATATGTATAATACCAACTAGCATGTTCCCGGCGAGTCCTGTCCGGTGTACTCATAACCCAATGAGCACCTGTATACATCATAGGTGATCCAACTGACACCAGTGGCTTGTGAGACCGGCCACCGCCCCTCGTCGGGGTCTCGACTGTATACACTAGTCTACTCCGGAGTATCGATGCCCTGTCTCGAAACTCCCACGACTAGGGACACTTTAAGGATGTGCTTATAGACCCCAGCTCCCATAAATATGATCGCCATCATACTGCTGGTAGTCAAACAAGAATCCTATGGGCTCTATCATGATGATAAAGACAAACCAGATAGCATACTATCATCTCGAGTAAGACTGTTTTATCGGTATAGGTTCTCCTTCAATCATTGCAATCACGTACCTGCGATCCAATAATTGACTTAGAGGGCACTATATCCAACAATCTCCCACTTGCACTTAAGGCTAATTATTGCGATGTCGTGTACTCACAGCTCGTGTGATACCGAACATCCAACTCCTCTACTAATCAGTTTCACAAAGCTCGTTTGTAAAACTCTTGTGTTCGAGAAATAGCCTCAGTGAGTGGATCCGCTTCGGTGTTTCTTTCTGTATCTCTCTATATCTCAACTTCGCGGAGAAAACCCTTCTCCCGAATTGAGTAATACCTGTCTTAGAATATGTTTGGATATCTGATGGGATCTAGTTCATAAACGAACTCAAAATCCAAACTTCTCAGACTGTATAGATCACTGAAACTAATTAGCGTTGCACACCATGCCTCCCACAGTATCCTCTTGGACTGTCTGTCCATAATACTGTCCCTCGTCAGAGGGAAAACTATAACTCTAACAATCATTCCGTCATCCATGTCACTTGTGAAGCCAGGAATAATAACTGTCTCCCGAAGGAGGCTGCCGTCATCAAATCCGTAGAACATTCACTTATGTTCTAAAACTGCTTCCGTATGTTTCTTCAGGATTGGATTAATATAAACTTATCGCATCTAGTGCAAAAACAACATCTGGTGTGGTACTTGACATCTCATGATTGACTCAATTGCCTAAGCAAGTGATCTGCCAATCATGCACGTCCCTCTCCCCTTTAGTCTGTAAGACACCTTTAGAGAGGGTGACTCCATCACTTGCAGATACACCACCATGCCAGGAGTCAACTATTCTAAAATACTATTAGAATACTGTCCAAGTACCCACATCGGGAAACTACCTAAATCTTGATCTAAAACAATAGATTTAGTAACCAGAATGTCAGATATTATATCCATATCCTTTGTGGAGAAATAACCGTGTGACGACCAAAGTACAACCGATCGTAGTATAGGAATTTTACTTCCTATTCTGTATATGTCATCCAAATACCAGGACATTATACCCTACTACCTCCTTAACAGATCCATCACCTATTCTGATGAAGTCAAACCCATGACTGTTACATCAAAAATAGATGATCTATCTCCGCTATTCTGCTCAAGTCTATAAATAGACACTAGCTTCTTGCCCACTACGCTTCCGCTGCTCCCACTGACTACGACAAACCTCTGGCAGAATAATATATATGTATACTTCTAAAACTAGTTTAGAACGACGCTATATATTTCCTCCAGCCGGGTCTCATAGTCTGGAACATCAGTAGTGTCAAGTCTGGGTAAACAAGAACCTCCCTGTCATCGTCCTTGAGGCTACCGGAGTACCTCTCGGGTGTCTGAGGTTACCCACCATATCTGCGGAGTGGCTATTGGAATGTCAAACCTGATTGAATATATAGGTCCTATTAAACTTTCCGTAATCGTTTGTGGTTCTGGAATCACTTCCAGTTCTACCATGCTCCCACTACTATTTTCTGAAAAAAATCCATTTAACTGTGGTGAGTCAAGAACAATATCACTATTGATCTTCCGGATGGTAGAAAATCAACCCTCGACGAAGCTAGGGTCAACACACAAACTGCCATTACAGAAACGTGCCTTGAGTTATCCAGTGTCTGGTTTTAAGCATAAGCTGGACAACTCCCCGTATCTTAACATCATTAAGATATGAACCATTCTATATACAATATAGAAATAGCGGCACTAATTTAATTTGAACCATATTCAAATCATGCAGCTGTCTCCAGTGCATATAATCTTAATGGAGAGAGGCTAATCAGCATTACTCAACTTAGGATTCCATCCAATTATGAGTAACCTGAAAGAGAAACAAGTTTCTCAAAACCATTACTATCGACTGAATACCAATCACAAGAATCTACATCTTCATCTCTTTGAAGAATCCTGATACTTGCGACACATGGTTCTCTACTTTATTCCTATACCCGCAACTTGTCAATACTTAGACATTGTATTTCTGTGAAACACTTGTCTAAAAGCTAGAGAAGTCACAAGCAAACAGAATATAGTATGAGGACCAACCCCTTTGTCCTGATGGACACTGGACAACATACAATACTCTGTATAAGTCCTCTGAGTTGAATAACTCAAGACCTGTGCATCGTAGGTTGAAAACTGTTCCCAGGCGATTTCCAGAAATATCACCAATTACAACGAATTCCGATATAATGAGGATGATCACCTAATTCCCAATAACTTACTCCCACTCATTATCTGTAAAACTATACAGATGTGAGAATGAAACCTGGTAAATACATACCCTGGAGCAAGGGTTTAATTGGGAAACCAGTTTTTAATTAACAATGCACAGTGTAACTGAAACATTAATATGTTTCATAGGGGTATCCTGGTATTCCTAGTAATGCCTCTTCCATAATCCAAATCATGACTTTAACCGTATATTTCCCTGCCATCTTTCCAATTCCTTTTATTTGTCTTTACTCATTACCTTCTGTACACCATCATTAGGCTAAATAGTTTTCTTCCTTCCCTACCGTTCGGCACCAGCCTATGATTTGGAAGAAGAATATCCAGTAAGCATAATAGGTGTACCCTCCTAAACCTAGGAGTACTCATAACTTGAGAGAATGTGATGATAAAAGACAACTGAATAACATTTATTCCTATTTCTCCTGAACCGGAATCCATCCTCGAAAAATATCCTTCGAGTTCGTATATAACCATACGATGGATTTATCCAATGGAATTGGATATTCGTAGTGATACGGGTTATTCTGGAGAAATCAAAGGTGAAGTAGGAGTGGCGATGAAACACGTGGTTTGGTCGTGAATATGAATAGTCGCAATTTACTTTGCCCTCTTTCTAATTTCTTTATCTTGTCTTTACATATTACCTTCTGCACACCCTACTTAGGCTAATTGGTTTTCTTCATTCCCTACCTTTCGGCACCTGCCTATGGTTTGGAATAAGACTATCCAATAAGCGTAATGGGTGTACTCTCCTAAACTAAGGAGCCCTCGCAACCTGAGAGAAGGTGATAATAAAAGACAACTGAATATTCTAATTCTATTTCTCCTGAACCTGGATCCATCCTCGAAGAAATCCCTCTGAGTTCGTATATAACCATACGATGGATCTATCCAATGGAATTGGATGTCCGTAGTAATACGGGGTGTTCTGAGAAATACAAAGGGTAAAAGAAGGAGCGGCAACGACTTATGCAACTTTAGACAATCCAAAAGTCAGTAAATTAAGAAAGTTCGGTCAACTTGGTCACTGAGTCATAGTCTAGGGTCGGTCAAAGGTCGCTGCCATAAGAGAGAGAGAAAAGAAACACTCTGCGTGCACTCTAGCCTAAATCAGAATGGTTATCACTTTATCTAATAAGCAAACCTCCCACTGTAATCTCAAATTCTTCTCCAAACCTGAAAGAAGAATTAGTCGGGGTCACCCGAAGAGTAAACCAACTCATCAGTGAGAATCGGGATCCAACTATCATCGCATGATAACTTGATGGAAGCCACTCAAGTTAACACACTCCAGAAGGTATGCGCATGTCTGGCAAGTTTCTTGTATGTTTGAAGCTCCCGATGTAATTTTTATCCCATGCTCTTATGATCTTGACGTAGGCCAACAAATCATAAGCAACATGTCAAGTTCTACCATTCGTTGTCCTGATCAACTTAAGTCATCGTACATGCCCTTGACGTAGGCCAACAAGGTCTACGTCTGACTTAAACTAATGCATCTATCTATGCAACAAATGAATACCCAGCAGCTACCAAACACTATGTCTTGACGTAGGCCAACAAACATAGCTTGAATACTACTGACCATCCATAAGAAACGACGGAGGATTACGGCTGGTTTTTGGCGAAAAACCTTTAACGTAATGAACTTGATCTCGTTGAAGGAACCTGATAGCTTTATAAAAATATATAGTAGCGAAAACCTTTTGTTAAAGAAGTCACTCCCGGTGAAGGGATCTCGACTCTTTCCTCGTGGAATGAGGTGCAGGATATTCCAACTGAATACAGCTATGCAAAACAAAAGGAAACGTCTTTGTAATAATTTTAAAATGGTTCCAACAACATCAAATATAGGTTTGTTTTATCTCGCATCAATAAGAATCAACGCAGTCCCATCAATCAATCACACCAGAAAAGAACGAAAATAAAATGTACATATATGCCATCCGCATTTGTCACTGGGTCCCGTCATCACCCGTTAGGTTACTTAACTAACGACATAGCGGGGACTGGACTAGCGCGGGTGTAAAACATATACAACATCTAATAGTATATATACTAATATACAATAATCGCTCCAGGCGTGATAATATGCAACATTACAGAAAAGTAATAAGCATCGCAGAACAATACAGATAAACTGGGATCCCCGAGTTTCACAGAGCCGCTACTGAAACCCGACGTTCCCATGGTCGTGTGGATAACCTGTGCAATGAAACCTAGACCCCTACGGGTGCGGCAAGTTACCAGCCAAATCCTGAAGCGAGGTAGTCCCCACAATATACTGAAAGGAACACCCAGCACTTCACGGAATCCGGTAAATTGAGCACCTATCCTTGTGTCAACCTGTACCCCTACGAGTGCGGCGAATAGTCTGCCAATTCAAGAGTGAGGCCCCTCTGCCTCTCAAAGCCATGAGATACGGACCCGTTGCCCTTCAGAACCCGGCTATTCGTGCACCCCGCCGCGGGGTAAACCTAGTACAGAAATAAAAATAGTACAACAGATACATCGACCGCAACCTGGTCGTGCCCCAAAAGAATAATATACAAACAGGCAGTGACGGCAGTCCACATGTTGGATGCTCGCCCCGCAATAACAAATGTACAAATAAATCCGAACAGCACTACCATTGCACACTGCTATCCACCACGATAAATCCGCAACATCACAGCACAACACAGAACATCAACGCGGATGTCACGTTCGCAAACTCGTCTAAAAGAACTATAGCAATTAGACGCGGTTTACCGATCAAATGACATTCCCGGTCGGAGATATAAAGTAAATACTAAAAACTAACAAGTTTAAAATTTCGATCGACAAAATTTCCCGAAGTGGGCCCCACGTACTTCTGCTGTACAGTAACAAAATTTTGGCCCAAAAGACATATACCAAAAACCACCATTTCCTGTGAAGAAGCCCCTATAAAAATTTGGTGCACCATTCTCTCTAAACCGCCACGGAAGCGCGGTCAAACTATATGTTTGACCGCGGTTCCGTGGTGATTTAATGGGATCACGTGCCCAAATTTTCACAGTATTCTTCAAAAACCCTGCATGATTTTCTGAAATGCTCAAAATGAATTTTAGAACAGTTTAAAAATCGACAGAAACATCATGTACAGAAAATTGTGATTTCGGAAATTCCGTTCGATCGACCTTTTAAACGCGTTAGCACAAGTTAGTATAGCTTAATGGTGAGGCTCTGATACCACTGTAAGTCCGCGGCAGCGCCCGGCCGTCTAACAAACGCCGATATGCGGAACAAAACTTTTACGACTGGCGCTATCGCGTACAATATCCCGGATCGTCCATTAAAGCTTAACTAACAAATTGTAAAGAGAGTAGAATTGTTATACCGAATGATCCGAGTCCTTCGGTCTTCAACCATTATCCCACGCTATGTTTCAACTGATCCGAACTTGCTTGATCTCCGGTCTCGTCGTCTAGGTGGCACCACGTCGACGGATCTTTAAACGGGCTCCCGCCTCTGAACCGAGGCAACTCGGTCGTCAAGTTTGCTAAAAGAGACGACCAAGATGAAGTAGAGAATGAGTAGAATACTTTGTCTCGTTACGTCCAAGGCTATGGACGAACGGTTAATAGAAGTTGCCAATTGGAATCAGGTAAATGGAAATCGGGTAAATGAAATTTCCATATACTAAACTATCATAATCTTTTTGCCAAATTGAAAACTCAATGCCACAAGAGGGGCTGGCCACATTATATGAAGAGGAGAGTGAGTGTAGGAGCTAGCAAGAGGGTGACCATATCCATCATACTTATCATAACCTAACAACAAAGCATGAATCACTAGAAATCAATAAATGCAAACCAATCACATTAAACCTAGTCATCTCCATCATAAATGAACCATTAATGACACAAATGAGTCACAAGCCTAATCATCACTTCTAGAACCTTCTAGAAGTATGACCCACTCTGAAGACGAAAAGACAAATCCGTATTTAACCGAATGTCAAAATACGGCTGATAGAAAACTGGAAACTGGCAACTTCCAAAAAGTGATCCTGAAACGAATTTCAGGATAATCCCGTAACAGTATAAACATACCCGCATTTATATTACGACCGAATATAAATGCAACTGAGACAAAGATATTATATCTACACAGTATAATACTGGGATCCTGCTTTAACCAAAGCCTACGAGTATTATCTGCCCGAAAAATGACACGTGCGAAAACGCACGTGCTCCTTCCGAACCTTGCCATAAACCCATACGGTCTCTACAACGTTTCGCCCGAACTTGGGAAAGTGTCGGTGGGGGACTCTAATGACTCATCAACACACTGGCATTGGATATAACCACTAGCACGTCAGAGGTACTAGCTGTACCTAACGTTTTGCCTATGTGTTGATTGGAAGGGAAGCTGACGAGCGAACTCATCTATAAACCCTACTGAGCCTGACAGTGACAATATTCGTACAGTCCGGAACATTCGTCTATGAGTATCGCATATACGACCTAGAGGGTCGGTAAACGTCAGACCCCCAATCGCTGCATAAGTCGTGTCAGAGAGCAGCACAGAACACTCTGAGATTCTACTGGAATACCTTCCAGTAAATCTCGATTACCCTGGCCAGGGATTTCGTGTAATGGCTCTCCTAAACACAGCGCGATCTCACCCCCAATACCGGTAGAGACGAATCCCCGAAGATCCGCTCACTTGCCTCCAATGTGGCTCGGGACTGTACCCAAAATATACCTGTTTGCACGACTCCTTTGACCCGTGGTAGGGTATAAATCAAAGCACAGTGGGAACTCACACGAGACAAATGACGACCTCAGGTCGATGAACTAACCTGTACACATGTCATCTGGGAACTGCTATCTGACGATATATATAATACCAACTAGCATGTTCCCGACGAGTCCTGTCCGGTGTACTCATAACCCAATGAGGACCTGTATACATCTTAGGTGATCCAACTGACACCAGTGGCTTGTGAGACCGGCCACCGCCCCTCGTCGGGGTCTCGACTGTATACACTAGTCTACTCCGGAGTATCGATGCCCTGTCTCGAAATTCCCATGACTAGGGACACTTTAAGGATGTGCTTATAGACCCCAGCTCCCACAAATATGATCGCCATCATACTGCTGGTAGTCAAACAAGAATCCTATAGGCTCTATCATGATGATAAAGACAAACCAGATAGCATACTATCATCTCGAGTAAGGCTGTTTTATCGGTATAGGTCCTCCTTCAATCATTGCAATCACGTACCTGCGATCCAATAATTGACTTAGAGGGCACTATATCCAACACTGAGAGCGACATGTGAAACCCGATTCGAGGAGGCAGATGAGGCCGATTGCGGGTACATGGTGGACCCGGTATGGTACCCCGGGGCAAGAACGGTTTCACTGTGTAGTAGACGGTGAGCCTGGCAGAGGGATTACTACCTACCGGTGATTGGTTGAACCTAGCGGTTATCCGGAGGATACTGACCAGAGTCGATAGATGGATAGGGGCGTACTGCCGGGGCCGAGGGCCGATACCGCAGACAGAGCCCGTAGGCCGATCCGGACTGACGGAGCCCGTTATATGAGGATTTACGTGCCGATGCTGGGCACAGTTTTCATGATGTTTTCGAGTGTCGATGCTGGACACTCCGGTTCCATGATTTTGACGTGTCGCGAGGGACACAGGTGGCTTATATCCTCATATTCCCATGCATATGCTGATGATATTTACATGCATGACGGTTATTGTCATTGGGTGACGAGTGGACGGGATCCACGTATATGCAGATTTGATTACATTGATTATACCTCACATTTATGATATGCTATTACCTGAGGCACTAGTACGAGCACATGGCACTACACTCATGTATAGAGATTACATTGCCAGATTAGCATGCTTCAGCTTTATTCATATTGAGGTTATATATATCTGATCGTATTGACCTAGGATGGGTCATACATTCGATCTTTGCTTGTTGATATTTTTTATTCACGAGTTGGCAACTCACCCCCGTTGTGCCACAGTTCTTGCAGGTTTTGCCGTACAGATTTCATTGCGGCTTTTCTGGCACATTGCTTTCTTTACGGGTGACTTGCTTTGGTAGGTGGGTTCTTTGTATCAGAACCACCATTGTACATTATTTATTCATTGTATCTAGAAATTCCATCAACCAAAACTTGTATATTGTTTCAGACTTAGACAACAGTGTTGTATTATTTCGACCTTAGAGTCGCGCTTGTAGTATTACGGTTTTCTGGCTGTTTTGAGTTTCTTTTGGGGTTTTTGATTCTCGCCCTTTGGCGTTGTATATTATTATTGCTTGCGTGGTTGTGACCGTCGTTTGACAAAGAGCTAGCTCCCGCTTGGGGATGCCTTTTATCATTTCATATATATTATTCTTGTTGTACCCCGTTCGGGGCCAGTTTTTACAAAGGAAACTTTGCCGAAATTTTCAGGAAAGGTTACACATTTTAAAAATACATATTCGGCTTAGTTATTTAAAAACTTTGATTTTCGAAACATGATTTCTTTACTTCTTAAAAACCAGTTTTTCCTTATTTACTCTTTAAATGGTTTTAGATTTCTGGGCTTTTGGCTTACTTGGATCAGATGGGGTCCTATAGACTTCATATGGTTCAAGGGCCAGTCACGTGCTCTTTCGGGTCGTGACAAAGTTGGTATCAAAGCGCTAGGTTGACCTTGGTTCGAGTCTAAGTTTGACTATGTGGAGCCTAGGGCGTTATATATATACGGAACTTAGGCTTGACCTTACGGAACTTAGACTTAGTCGAGCGGTTATTCTACCCGAACTTTCGTCGCATAGGATGACCCTTGGTTGATGGAGTAGGTAGCTTGAGTAGAGGGACGTACCGTACGTATGTTCCGCGGCATACTTATGACACGCCACTCCGCTTAAGAAACCTTAGAATGTACATTTCCTTGCACAGTATTATATTCCTTCCTATGATCTATCCTCATCGATACTGGTTATGATTTTGCTGCCATGATTGCACGGGCAGAGTGGGCTACGGCTCGAGTTGCTTCAGCATGAGCTCATCGTGGATGAGGACTGACCAGGGCGTGATTCCAGAGACATACGATTGCATATTGAGGCGTCGTCTGATTGTGTTTTCGCGCCATGAGCGTTGGATTGATCGCTTTTACGAGATTTCCGGATGTGCTGATCGGCACCAGAGGATTGAGCCACTGATAGAGGCCAGCCAGGATGTGATGACCGTTGACATTATCGCTTATCTAGGACGATTGAGGCGTTGTTCAGCGCACGGACGAAGGAGCCAGTCGTTGCTGCTAATGATGAGGTATCACCCAGATGATTGGAGCTACTGCAGCATGAGCATATTCTTAGAGATATGATGGTGAGTCGCTAGTCATCCGAGGATGAATGACTAGGACATGTGGTTCATTCGCTTACCCCGATGCAAGGTCATCAGATAGATTGACTCCAGCTAGAGGCGACTTCACGCAGGCTCGTTGAGAGTCGATTGAGACGATCGAATGTCAGGAACCCATTTTCCAAGTTTAAAGTATTCGGAGGGACGTGCAAGCAATTCTATGGACCCTCTAGAAGAATGAAACCCTAACTCGACATAATGACCGTGTGAAAGCCTTTGAACCTTAGGGTTTGCGGCAGTTCCTCGGCGCCATTAGTGAGGTTTGTGTAGGGTTCCTAGGCACACTAATGAGGTCTCACAAGGCATCAACCATGCCAAATTCAAAATTTTCCGGTGCCTACAAACCCTAATACGGATCGTTAACTAGAGTTTAGGAGAAACTACAAGCTACTAAACTACTTTAGTGCTAAGTGAACGGAAATACAACCTTTGTAGATCCGGTCCTCCACCTCCATAGCTCCGTGACGATGTCCCCTCACTGCGATCATCAGATCTCGGACTCTAGTATTGATTTCATCGGAGAAAAGATCGGGCTAGGTCGTCGACTTCGATGCCGAAGATGATCTACGTCGAGGCAACACAAGATCAAGCTCCAACTTCACCAAGTCATGAAACTTGTGAAGAAAACACCCTATACTACTTGGCAAGTGGTAGAGGATGAAGAAATAGGAAGTGGGTTCACTTTAGAATTGGATTTCTCACTCTTTTTCTCATTTCACCATTGATGGTAGCAAGCTTTTCTTCATGTTGAAGAAGGAGAAGAAGAAGAAGGAGAAAAAGAAGAAAAGAATATGATAAGTCTTTTAAAATAGGAAATAAAATGATACTTATCATATTTGCAACCATAGTTAGGTGTAGAGAATAAACTAAGGTTAGGTTGAATGGTTAGGGTTAAGCATGAAACAAAAATGGTGGACTTATTCAAAGCTTCATGAAGCTTCAACAAAGAAACAAAATTAGCCACCATTTTCATTTTGCCAAAATGAATGAATAAATAAATAAATAAGCAAATAAATCAAATGAAACCCTAACCATTAACTAACCATGGTTTAATACAAACATACACCCAAATTTGCATGTATCATCAAACATGACACAAGCAAGTGCACAAAAATATATCACATATACCACTTGTGCACATCAAGTGAGAAAATCCATTTAAAGTGAACCAATATTAGTTAATGCAAAGTAATATATCAAATATATAATTATACATTAAATCATTAAATCAACACTTGATTTAACGATCCGGTCATATCGCATATAACCGACTAATATCCAATGTATCGGCTTATCGAATCAATCCTTGATTCGATAACTAGGTTATATCACATACAACCATTCGATACATTCATCGCGAGAATAGAATACGGTATCACATACACGCATTATTCTCGGTTCCGCACATATCTCATATGCGCTCCTATTTCGTTTCGCTTGAGCCAGGAAACCTCTGTATAGGACTCTAAAGACTCGTCAATACGCCGGCAGCAGATGATGATCATATCAAACACCCACAAGCCGCAAGCGGTCTGCTAAACGTAACGGCCACCCGGGTATTGAGCAATCAGAAGATCGACGAGCAAGCCCGCTCATACTCCTGTGAATCCAACCAGTAACACTTACCGTACAGTCCGGTCTCGTCGTCTGATATGTCGCATATCTCGCCTAGGGGTGGTAAATGTCAGACCCCAATAGCTCGATAAGTCGTGTCGATATAAGGTCTATAACAGTTCGAGAAACTACAGGTAACACTTACCAGTAAATCTCAGCAACCCTGGCCAGGGATTTCCGGTTATAGCCAATCGAACACAGCGCAACATCAACTCCCTATACCGGGAGAGACGAATCCCCTCCTATCTCTCATTGCCTCCATATGATTCGGGACTGTACCCAAAAACCACCGTTTTGCACGCCCTCTTGGACGTGGTAAGGTGGAAATCAAAGCACAGTGGGAACCACGCAAGACTCTATGACGATCTCGGGTCAACAGACTACTCTGTACCAGTGTGACCAGAGAACTGCCATCTGACGTAAGGTATAATACCATCTGGGAGTTCTCGGCGAGTCCGTCCAGTGTACCCAGTCTCCACTGAGCACCCGTATATCATCTCCGATGTCAAACACCAATGGATATGGGATCATCCATCGCCCATCTGTATGGGTCGAGAAGGTATACGCTAGTCTACTCTGGTATATCGATACCCCGTCTCGATACATCCATGACTAGGGACTTTGAAGGATGTACTTATGGACTACCATGTCCCCACTAGTATGATCCGCATCATAGTCCAGGTAGTCAAGTACACATCCTAAGGGCTTTACCAACATGTAACAGAGAGACAATCAGTGTACACGTTAAGGTAAAGAGCAACCAGATAGCATACTATCATGTCGAGCAAGAAAGTCCTCCCTATATATATGTCCAAGCATCCACTACAATATACATCCTATGTATAGTAATGGCCTCTAGGGCATACATATAACTAACAATCTCCCACTTGCACTAGGACCATCTGATAGCAGTGGTTGTAGTATCTCATACTCAACCATCCCATAAAAGTCTCTCTCTGGGAACAGGCCTTTGTGAGTGGATCCGCTGTGTTGTCCTCTGAATCTACTCTCTAAACCTCGATCACCCTGGAGATCATCCATCTCCATGATCAGGTGACACTGCCTTAGAATATGTCTGGATCACTGATAGGACCGGCGTTCCTTGGCATAAGCCACAACTCCATTGTCTCACAATGGTAGGAACGCAGTTCATCTCATGAACCAATATACACCCAAACATCCTCTTTGGTAGCATCTTAAGTAGCGATGTATCCTGTCTTTATCGTCTAGTTAGCCACCGTATCTAGCTTGGAACTCTTCCAACATACGTCCCTCCACTGAGGGTAAAGACAATGCCTGTGACTGAAATTCAGTCGTCCTTATCATCCTGGAACACTTCCAGTGATTCTTCCCAGGATCAATTGATACCATCTCACTTCAACAAGTGAGAATCCTAACATCCATTTAGATCTATCTCATAGGTCCAAAACCCAGGAATTAGTAGGTATCACTTTGATCTTATGTGGAGAATCTTTATGATAAGCGGAGATTGACTGAGCGTAGCATAGGAAACTCCTTCCCTATCAAGAGTATGTCATCCACGTACTCTACGAGGATCACCACCATACTCCCTATTACCTTTTTGTATATACAAGGTTCATCTACCATTTTGATGAAGTCAAACTATTTGACTACTACATCAAAACAGATGTTCCAACTCCGCGATGCCTGCTTTATCCTATAAAGCATCTTGTACACGTTTCCGCTGCTCCCACTGTCTACGAGGCCCTCTGGCTATGTACTTATAGACGCACTCTTCTAAAATATCATTTAGAAAAGCAGTCATGGCACCCAACCGCCAGATATCGTAGTCATGGTATATAGCCGTGGCAAGTAGGATCTGGATGGACTTAAGCATAGCCTCTGGAAAAGGTTTCATCATTATCCACGCCTGGTCGATGACGAAAACCTTTAACAAGTCTAACTTTGAAAGTCTTAACTTTTCTATCTACACCAAGTAATCTTCTCAAGATATACTTGCTCCTGATGGGGATTTAACCTTTCAGATATTGCAACCAAAGTCCATACTTTGTTGGTGTATAAGGATTCCATCTCAGATCACTAAGCATCCAGCCATTCTTATAGAGTCTTACTCCTGATGGCCAGCTCGAAACTAGTTGGGTCATCATCTCATGATGCAATCCTCGCTCCCACTGTCATAGAGAAACCGAAGTATCTCTCGGGTGGGTGAGGAACCCTACTAGATCGGCGGAGAGGCTGAGCTTCGTTGGTAACTATTGAATCCTTTGGTTCTATCAAATCATCTGTTGTAGTTTGTATAGCTGGAACCTTTCTAGTTCTACATAACAGACCTTGCCTCGAACTTGTTCGGATTTTGCTTTTAGACATAGCCCGGACAACCCCAAATCTTAACTAACTTAAGATATGGGCTCTTCCTTTTCCATATCATATATGAAGTGGTAGGCAACTGATTTGATTGGAACCCTATTCAATAGGTATGCAGCTTTTCAAGCGCATGACTCCCAAAAGGAAATAGGAAACTCAGTAGTACTCATCATAGAGCGCACCATATCATATAGGGTGTGATTGCTCCGCCCCGATACACCGTTGTGCTGTTATGTATTCAGAGGAGTAACACTGAGAGAGAATCTCATTCTCCTTTAAAATAGTCCAAGAATTCCATGCACAAGTATTCTCCTCCCTGATCTCATCATAGGACATAATACTTATACCCGTATTTTGGTTCTCTACTTCTATCTTATATTCTGTGAATATCTCAAAAGTTTCGGACTTGTGTTTCAACAGGAACATATGTCTGAATCTTGAGAGATTATCAGAGAATGTAATGAAGTACAAAGAACTGGTCCTGGCATGTGTAGACAGGGGACCTTACATATATCATCATGTATCAGACCCAAGAGTTCACTAACTCTTTCTCTGTTTCCAGTAAACGGAGCTATGGTCATCTTATCTCTGTGACATGACTGGCAAGTTTCACAAGATGTAAATTCAAACTAATTTAAATATGCATCTAAATGTAACTTCAGCCAGTCGGGTCGTATTGATATGACCTAGTCTACAATACCTTAAGAAGGATTCGTTCATATCTGAACTCTTCCTCTTGTGTGTGTTCCGTATACTAAGAACTGTAGTTTGATTTAGAACATCAATGCTTTTAGATAACGTGCCTGAACCTGTAACATTTTAAAAATAATTAAATAAATAAAATTTGTTTAAGTGAATTTTAGGATTTTCGGTAAAGTAAAATGTATTTTTCGTAAAACAAAACCGTAATTATTTTTCACTATAAATTTAAAAAATACCTATTTTAATTATGTTATTACTAGTAAACGGTGTTTATTTAGTCACTTATAAATTTTTAGTTTAATTAAATATTTTTCCTAAATTAATTATTTTAAATATTGACATAAGTTTTATTTTACACTAAATTGGTCTAAATTACAAATTTGAATGGTTTTAATTTGTAAAAATGAACCATGGCATATTAGAATTTAGTGTGTTTCATGCAAAATTTATTTGCAAATTTTTCCAAAATTCTAGAGTCTTCTTGAGTTGTTTTAGAAAAGAAATAAAGGAAAATTAAATAAATTAATGAAAAGACATAATGAAGTGATATTTTGGGGGAAACTTCTACACTACTCCTTACTCATTTCTTTCTCTCCCTCACCTCCCAAACTTGGCCGGCCTCACCCCCATGGCAGCCCCCCCATTTTCCAATTTTATTTTTACTCCAAAAATCATCAAAAATCCTCCAAAATTCAATAAAAAATGCACAAAATCCTAATAAATTCCTACCCTTTATTCTTTGCTCTTTTTTACATGGATTTTGGAGTGGGAAAGCATGCATTTTGGAGGCTCATTTTCATGTTTGGACTTTATGTTGTGGAGGTATAAATCTTTCTCTTTTGATTTATTTCTATTAGATATTTCTTTTAAAGCATAATTAGATTTATTAAATAAATTCTATTTGCAAATTTTAAAATTCAAGTAAGGGTTTGTAAATTCAAGTTGTGGTTTTTATTAATTAAATAAGGTTATAATAGCTAGTTTAACATTTTTTTAGAGTGGAAAAATCTTGCATGGTTATTGTATAATAATTTGTTTATTCAAATTGTTTTAATTAAGCTATTTAGCTAATTAGGTTTTTATAAAATGTGTATGTGGGTAATGTAAAATTCTAATTAAGGTTGTTATCATTATATTGTAGTTTTAATGAGAATATTAGCATGTTAATGGAATGAAAAACTTAGTTTGATCACTAGTTTCTTTTGATAATTGGAAAAATACTAATAAAATGCTATTTTTGTTAACTAGATTTTGGAAATTCCTAAATAAATGAGATTAAAAATATAATTATGGTTTCATTATATCATTATCATCACGAATAGTAGTTTAATACATTAATTCATGCAAAATCAAGTTTTGTTGTGGAATTGTGACATTTTGCTTGTAAGATGAAAATTTCTAAAGGTTGCAAACTAGAAATTCCAAATCCATACATATTTGTGTAATAAAAATATAGTAATGGTTTATATAATCTAGTTAGGCTATTTAATGAGTTTTATGACCATTAGTTTCATTTAAATGTCAAGTTTTGAAGAAAAACGGTAAATTGGCATTTTCGGGTTTTACGAAATCGGGCGATTTGATGGATTTTAGTGTTTCGATGAATTAAATCATGTTTTATAATAAAAGTAATGAGTTTTAAAACTATGAGTTATTTGTTCATGTTATCTCGATCCATCGGAGTTTGTACGCCGATATCGAGCGATATTTGGTTCTTTTGCGTGGACGGGACATAAGTTCTAATCTATGCTTGTTCCTTGCGTCGTTTTGACTTTTGTATGTGATTCAGTTTACGATACCATTTATAGGTTTGCGTTTAGGTACCCCTCACGTGGACTATGGGCGATGAAGAGGAGGATGGCGACACCGTCTTCGGCAGACAAGGACCAGGTGAGTAGATGTATATCTACGGGGGGAAGTCGGGTGGATGGCGTTTAGCACCCCCGCAACGTAGAATAGGAATAGTACTTATTGTCATTAGGAAACCAGATGTGACCCTAGATTCTTAATGAGTAGGACCCTAGTAATGACCCTAGGCTTGGCTAGACTGATTTAGGAAGACCATATCAGAGGATGAATACCTTGGAAGAGGTTCGTAGGTTTCAGGTAGAAACACACACACGCACATACTGAAAACTCGACATGGTGTATACGTGTATGTGTATATATATATATAGGACTAGGTATAGGTATATATATATATATACAACACGTATATGGGATACATTGAGGTGATATGATACACGGGAGTGAAACAGTATAACTGGGCTTGATGCCGTGATTCTTGGCTGTGCAGTCGTATTAAAATGTTAGCGGATCATTAGAAAATGATAATGAACAGGTATACATAAATTATAATCGGTAGTGATGACAGTGAGGTATATGGGACTCTAGAATAGAACCCGAACTGTAACTTGTGACTAATCACGATATGATATATGTATGACTTGATTACGACATCATATAGGTATGACCTGATGTCGATATAGGTGTGACTTGATGACGATATGATATCAGTATGACTTAATCACAATATGATACATATGACATGATATTTCTGAGGATAAATTAATGAGGTATATTTATGATGGCAATGTTATATGATTGATGTATGCGATTACAACATAGCACCTTGATCATGACATGTGTTGATGATGATATTATACGAATAATGAGACACGTAGGTGATATTTGACCCGTATCCCGATATTGGGATGTCGTACGATGGATTTTACCGTACGAGGCATAAATGTGATAATTGATCCGCACTCTTGATTTGAGGAAGTCATACTATGTACGTGACGCTATTGAGGCTGGATCGCCGACTATTAGAGATATGGACTCAGACTTTAGGTGTACTCCTACTTCTTATCGACTAGTTCTTAGGTTTAGTTTGCCTTAGGGGGTTAGATGGACACTAGTTTAGGTTCGAGTCTTATAGTGGTAGTTATATTTGTATATCAAATGGGTGGGTAACACACATCTGTCTTTACTTTCATACCGTAATCATAATGTGCATGTTCATATATATGTTTCTATAATCAGCATAAAACTTTGCCTGTTAGGACACCAGCACCATTACCGATGATGCACATATTCCACGCATACTTATTTGCCGGCTCACACACATCATCATCGGTAATTGCTATGTCACGTACACTTTAGATCATATTATCTTTTATTGATAGAATCAGTTAACAACTAGACCGATATAATATTGTGATTACTCTCTGATGTTAGTATAGACATGGTATTTATTACTTAGACATTCATGCATTCATATTTTCATGTTATCATGCAGTATTATGGGCATATGCCAACACTTATCATATACTTACTCATGATTTTGAGATTTGGGTTTCTATGAGATTTCTGGATTTTTGGGGAAAACCGCAAGAATATATAAAAACTTCTCTCTCTCTCTCCTCTCTTTTTAAAACATAAGATGCGGTTTTCTCGTGATGTATGTGTCGTCCACCATGAGATTTCATGTTTTCTGTTGGATTTCGAGACCCGATTCGAGGAGTGGATGAACCGTCTCGTGTACATGGTGGGCCCGGTATGGTACCCCGGGGCAAGAAGATCGAGTTGTAGACGATGAGCCTCGCAGGGGAAGGCTACCTACCGGTGATGTCTGGCACGGCGGATATCCGGAGGATACCGACCGTTGTCATGAGATTTGATGATATGGGCCGATCCGGACTGACGGAGCCCGAGATATTGAGACTATGAGACTTGAGATTTACATGTTTTGTGTCGATACTTGACACGGATTTCCATGGATTTCATTGTTGATATTTCATATTGCTATACACATTTTACTATGATAACAGCTAAAGATTTCTTATACAGATATATCTGGATTTCAGGATTGGTTATTTTACAATCATGGTGCATGCATATCCATTCATATGACATAGTACTATAGGAGGCACTGACACGAGCACGGAGTATCTGCATTTACACGTAGTATTACCCTGCTATTACTAGATGATTGGGATATAGTAGTGTATTATTATGACCTAGGATAGCGTCGTGCATTCGATTTCTTTTCGTTGATGTCTTCTACTCACGAGTTGGCAACTCACCCCCGTTGTGCCAAATTTTATTACAGGTTCGATGTACAGGTTTCCCTGGCAGTTGCTGGCACATCATTTCATTCAGGGTGATTTGCACGGTAGGTTGGTTCACTTGTATCTGAACCACCATTGTACTTTTATTCTTTCATTTGTATCTAGTAAGCTCCATCAACCATACTTGTATTTCTTGATAAGTTTATTGGACCGGTTATTTATTTCGACCTTAGAGTCGTGCATGTATTATTCTGATTTGGTGGATTGTTTTCTTTTGAGTTTTGAGCCTCGCCCTTTGGCGTTGTATACTATTGTGTACTGTTGTGGTTGTTTCCGCCTGTTGGCGTTGAGCCAGCTCCCGTTTGGGGATGCTTTTTATAGTTTATGTATATTATACTTATTGTACCCGTTTGGGGCCAGTTTTTACAGAGGAGACTCTGCCGAAATTTTTGGGAAAAATTGCTGATGATTTTAAACTTGTTTCCTTCATGTTTCTTTTACTTCTTCTTCTTCTTTTATGGTTTAGATTTCTGGGCTTCGGCTTACTTAGGTTACGTTGCGCCTCTAGACGTTTCGTAATCTAAGTGCCGGTCACGTTCCGTACTTTCGGGGCGTGACAAAGTTGGTATCAGAGCGCTAGGTTTAATCTTGTATAAGTCTAGGTGACCCTTGGTTGATGGAGTAGGTGACTTAGGTAGAGTGACGTACCGTTGGTATGATCCGCGGCATATTTACGATACGCTACTCTGCTTAAGGAGCCTTAGGATATACATTGTTTGCACCGTATTCCATTCGTTCTTTTGATCTATCTTCGTCGATGTCGGAGGGTGGTTTCTGTTACTACGGGCGCACGGGCAGAGGGAGCTGCGGCTCGAATGCGATAATCATTATGGTATCGGTTATTCTTGAGGATTGAAGCATTGTTTAGCGTGCGGACGAAGGGTATTCACATGCCGTCCAGACGAAGTTAAAGGATTCGAACGATTATCAGAAAACCCATTTTCCCAAGTTTAAAGTACTCGGAAGAACATGCAGGTATTTCGATGGACCCTCTAGAAGAATGAAATCCTAACTCGACATAATGACCATGAGAACGCCCTTGAGCCTTAGGGTTTACGGCAGTTCCGCGGTACCATTAGTGAGGCTTGGGTTTGCCCTTCTACGACTGGACCATCGATACTGGGGTATGTACCGGATATCTTTAGGCTGTACTTGAGTGTTGAGCTCTCGGGGAATTATGGGATTTTGATGGATCGATCAAAAAGTTTAATGTAGTCCGGATATCAAGTGAAGGGATCGACTACGTGGGAGACTCTAGATATGAGAATTGCCGTTAGTAGCGCAGTCAGCACAGCTACGAAGAGACGAGTTCGAAGCAATCGACATCAGAGGAGAGAGGCGCACATTGACGATAGTGTTTACGATTGTGATTTAGTGATTTGAATTTCATATTTCCGTTGGTTGGATTTTGGTATTTGAGGATTTTGTTCTACGATCGGTATTTCTTGTGTACTTTCATTATATTCTATGCATGTTTCATATATCGGTTGTATTGATGTTGTTTAGTACATACCTAATGCACTTGATTTGGTTTTAATACATTTTGTGATTTTGATTTGATTTCTTGCATATAGTTACGCATGATTTTGACATATGCTTCGACCTAGTTTTTATGCATTTTCGTACTGTGATTTCGATTCTGATATTCGGTTTATGTTTTCGTGCACCATGTGCACCTGATTGAGATTCTTGCGCACATTCGGTGCACTTGATGCGATTTGTGCACACCAGATGCACTAAATCGTGGTTTTGTGCAGATTAGATGCACCTGATATTGAGTCGTGCATGCCCGTTGCACTTGACAGATGTTTTTGGTGCACACCTGTTGAACTTAGTTTTGTTTTGTGGGTATTCGTGGTATCTGTATTTTGTTTCGATTTCAGTGCGCACCGGACGCACATGATATTTTTATGATGTGATTGGGATTGATTTCAGTTTGAGCAGTATGTTTTCATAACCATTATTATTTGATTTAGTAACCAGGCGGGACATGTATGTTAAATAAAAGATATATATATATATAGCTATTTTTTAAAAAAATAAACGTCCGCTACTTATGCCGTGACACGTGCATTACACGGCGATTTTCAAAAGGGGTTCTTGCATGTTTCTTTATCCAGATGTTTGGACGATTTTACTATGATGCGCACTATATATAAGTGTAACCCTTCGAAAATCGTTTAGGCAGTTTTTCGGTAATCGGCAAAATTTTCGACTTTTTCCGTAAAAAGTCAAAATAGGTAATTTTCTTAGTAGAACTAATTATACAAAATTTAAATAAGATATTACTATAATTTTGTCACTAAAATGTCATTTATAAGTTTCTAGTTAAATAAAATTTTTTTTCGTAATTAATTATTTTTTTTATTATTTTAAGCCTTTTTAAATACATTTAATTAGGGATAAATACAAATTTAATTAGGTAAATTTCTTAATTAGGAGTCTTTATAAGCTAAAATATGGTGTTAATAAAATTATAACATGTCTTGCAAACTTTTAGATTTTTAGTGGGAAAATTATGAAAAAAATGGCTTAAAAAGGGGTTTTTTTGTAAAAAGTTGACTTGAAATGCATTAAATGAGAACATGGGGGTGTTTTAGGCCTAGAAACTTCTCCAAAAATCCACAAACCCCCTCCTCCTACTGCTGGCCGAGCCTCAACAGCAGCTCTCCCCATTTCTTCACTTCATTCTTGCTTCAAATTCATAGCAAAAAATTCATAAAAATCAACAAATTTCCATCTCCATTCAAACCAAAAACCTAATCCATTCTCTCTTCAACCCATATTAGTTCAAAACATGATGAAAGGAGGCTTCTTGGAGACTTGATCAAGTTAGGGTTCAAGCTTGTGAGGTGAAAATTCTAATCTCTTTGTCAAATTGTAGTTTAAAGGTGCTAAAATAGAATTTTGAAGTATCAATTTAATAGAAATTGCTTGTTCATGAAATTCAAGAAAGGGATTTGATTGTGGATTAGGGTTTGATGCATGGTTGATGTATTAAAGTTGGGGTTTGGTTATCCAATTAATTAGAGTGGTTTAATTGTGCTAGAATCTCAATTCTAAATACTAGTTTAGTAGTAAATGTTGATTTGGAAAAAAATCAAGAGAAGGTTTTAATTTTAGAAATTAGGGTTTGTAGCATAATGCTTGGGTTATGTTAGGGATGGTTATCTAGGTGATTGGAGTGGTTAATTGTGTATTGGTATGCTCGCTAAAACGACAAATTTCAACGTTTATATCGATTTGGTTTGAAAATCGCTTACTAGATTTTTTCGGAAAATAGTATGCGTTCAAATTTCGCTAGGATAGCAATATTACTAGCTTTGTATAGGATTATTAGAGTGCGCGAACGTAGGGTTTCGTCTGGTCAGGTTGCAGTTTTGACGATTTCCCCGATACGGCGATTTTAGTTAAGGTTTTAGCGATTTTCGTGCATTTTCCGCGTACCGAGTGCATGTTGTGATTAATTCGAGAGCGTGGATCTTTTCATAGTGTGAGTTGCATCATTTCAGAAATCTGTAACCTTATATTTTGTGTTATGCAATTCTAGGATCGGTCGGGGAAACTTCGGATACGGCGCGAAAAGGCAAAGCGGTGGCCGGATCAGATTAGCGGGGATTTCTGGTGAGTAGATATATTCATCTATGGGGGAATCGTTTGGATGGCGCGAGGCGCCCCTCCTCCCTAGTTAGGATTACCCTACTTTATGCAATAATTATATTGTTAGCTAGCTTATCCATTTATGTATATTGCATACCCTTACAGCTAACCCTATACTAGATTGCATGGACATTAATATGACATTCTTATATACATATGCGATATCATTTCGTAGGACACGAACACCTTACCATTGGCATCTATTGCACGCGCACTATTCATGTGACACACACGCCTTTGGTATTTGTCATGCCACGTGCACTATAAAACTTGTTTAGTTTAGTAACGCCATTGCATTCATGCATGATATTTGAGAATGTATCGAACGCATATACCTCGCATTACTATCATATCTACCTAGATTTCTAGCCAAACTCTCACATCATATACATTGATATCATAGACATTTATTATATATAACATGTGGACACTATGATTTTTCTTGATGATTTCAGTTTTTCTGTGATTTCTGGATTTTTGGGGAAAACCGCAAGAATTTAACAAAACCTTAGATTTATCATTTTCGAAACAAAGTTGCGGTTTTCTCGTGACGTATGTGTCGTCCACCATGAGTTTTCATGTTTTCTGTTGGATTTCGAGACCCGATTCGAGGAGTGGATGAACCGTCTCGGGTACATGGTGGGCCCGGTATGGTACCCCGGGGCAAGAAGATCGAGTTGTAGACGATGAGCCTGGCAGGGGAAGACTACCTACCGGTGATGTCTGGCGCGGCGGATATCCGGAGGATACCGACCGTTGTCGTGAGATTTATGATATGGGCCGATCCGGACTGACGGAGCCCGACATTGAGACAGATATGATTCCTATTTGGTGTCGATGCTTGACACGGGTTTTCTGAGGATTTCTTGATGATATGTAGTTATTATGCAGACATTCGTTTTCTAAAAGTTAAGAATCCAGTGACTTTAACATTTAAAACACTTAAAGAGTTAGAAAAGATATTGCATACATGTGCATGCCTACTAGAGTTATTATATCACATATGGACATACATGTTGTTCCGCATTGCGTGCATTCTTACGATTGCCTTATTAGATGTTATATTTACTCACGAGCTGGCAACTCACCCCCGTTGTGCCACAGTGTCTTGCAGGTCGGACCCGTCATCTTTGTAGCGGCGGGCTATCTTATCATCAGTTCATTTTGCTCAGACTCGCGACATCGCCCGTAGGTGGGTTGCGAGTATACTTTATTCCTTTTTGCTTTATCATTGTATCTAGTATTCTCCATCTACCACTTGTATTGTATATGCGACCTAGTGATGAGATTGAGAGACTTGTATATTTGTGGTTCTTTTGGGTCGAGCTCACTTGAGCCGACGTGTGTTTTCTGGTATTTGCATCTCTTTTGTGCTCTTTTTCTTGATTATTACTATTATATTGCATGTGGTTGTGATCCGCCTTGGGCGAAGAGCTAGCTCCCGCTTGGGGATGCCATTTTTATGATTTCATATATATTATCTTGTTGTACCCATTTTGGGGGATAGAAAATACAGGGGAGACTCTGCCGAAATTTTCAGAAATTTTTGATGTTCTTTTTTTGGATTCTGCAACTTAATTGATTTCAAAACCGTTTTCATTTAAGGTTTTCCTTCACTCTCTTTTGATTTTGGGTTAGATTTCTGGGCTTTGGCTGACTTACGTTACGGTACGCCTTTAGACGTCTCGTAATCTAAATGCCAGTCACGTTCCGTACTTTCGGGTCGTGACAATAAGTCATAGTTTTGATGTATATTATGCTGGTTTTCGTATTGGGTTTTGATATTTTGTCTTCACCATAACTCCGATGATTGCGTTAAGCTTGACGGAGTTGATTTTAGTTATACATTGATGATTTCGGAGCCCCGACGATTTGAGCGTTTTGCTAGATATTTTAGTATTTGGAGGGGGAGTTTTAATTTAAATTCGGGGACCGAATTTCTTAAATGGGGGAAGATTGTAACATTTTAAAAATAATTAAATAAATAAAAAAATTTTAAGTGAATTTTAGGATTTTCGGTAAAGTAAAATGTATTTTTCGTAAAACAAAACCGTAATTATTTTTCACTATAAATTTAAAAAACACCTATTTTAATTATGTTATTACTAGTAAACGGTGTTTATTTAGTCACTTATAAATTTTTAGTTTAATTAAATATTTTTCCTAAATTAATTATTTTAAATATTGACATAAGCTTTATTTTACACTAAATTGGTGTAAATTAAAAATTTGAATGGTTTTAATTTGTAAAAATGAACCATGGAATATTAGAATTTAGTGTGTTTCATGCAAAATTTATTTGCAAATTTTTCCAAAATTCTAGAGTCTTCTTGAGTTGTTTTAGAAAAGAAATAAAGGAAAATTAAATAAATTAATGAAAAGACATAATGAAGTGATATTTTGGGGGAAACTTCTACACAACTCCTCACTCATTTCTTTCTCTCCCTCACCTCCCAAACTTGGCCGGCCTCACCCCCATGGCAGCCCCCCCATTTTCCAATTTTATTTTTACTCCAAAAATCATCAAAAATCCTCCAAAATTCAATAAAAAATGCACAAAATCCTAATAAATTCCTACCCTTTATTCTTTGCTCTTCTTTACATGGATTTTGGAGTGGGAAAGCATGCATTTTGGAGGCTCATTTTCATGTTTGGACTTTATGTTGTGGAGGTATAAATCTTTCTCTTTTAATTTATTTCTATTAGATATTTCTTTTAAAGCATAATTAGATTTATTAAATAAATTCTATTTGCAAATTTTAAAATTCAAGTAAGGGTTTGTAAATTCAAGTTGTGGTTTTTATTAATTAAATATGGTTATAATAGCTAGTTTAACATTTTTTTAGAGTGGAAAAATCTTGCATGGTTGTTGTATAATAATTTGTTTATTCAAATTGTTTTAATTAAGCTATTTAGCTAACTAGGTTTTTATAAAATGTGTATGTGGATAATGTAAAATTCTAATTAAGGTTGTTATCATTAGATTGTAGTTTTAATGAGACTATTAGCATGTTAATGGAATGAAAAACTTAGTTTGATCACTAGTTTCTTTTGATAATTGGAAAAATACTAATAAAATGCTATTTTTGTTAACTAGATTTTGGAAATTCCTAAATAAATGAGATTAAAAATATAATTATGGTTTCATTATATCATTATCATCATGAATTGTAGTTTAATACATTAATTCATGCAAAATCAAGTTTTGTTGTGGAATTGTGACATTCTGCTTGTAAGATGTTGAAAATTTCTAAAGGTTGCAAACTAGAAATTCCAAATCCATACATATTTGTGTAATAAAAATATAGTAATGGTTTATATAATCTAGTTAGGCTATTTAATGAGTTTTATGACCATTAGTTTCATTTAAATGTCATGTTTTGAAGAAAAACGGTAAATTGGCATTTTCGGGTTTTACGAAATCGGGCGATTTGATGGATTTTAGTGTTTCGATGAATTAAATCATGTTTTATAATATAAGTAATGAGTTTTAAAACTATGAGTTATTTGTTCATGTTATCTCGATCCATTGGAGTTTGTACGCCGATATCGAGCGATATTTGGTTCTTTTGCGTGGACGGGACATAAGTTCTAACCTATGCTTGTTCCTTGCGTCGTTTTGACTTTTGTATGTTATTCAGTTTACGATACCATTTATATGTTTGCATTTAGGTACCCCTCACGTGGACTGCGGGCGATGAAGAGGAGGATGGCGACACCGTCTTCGGCAGACATGGACCAGGTGAGTAGATGTATATCTACGGGGGGAAGTTGGGTGGATGTCGTTTAGCACCCCCGCAACGTAGAATAGGAATAATACTTATTGTCATTAGGAAACCAGATGTGACCCTAGATTCTTAATGAGTAGGACCCTAGTAATGACCCTAGGCTGGACTAGACTGATTTAGGAAGACCATATCAGAGGATGAATACCTTGGAAGAGGTTCGTAGGTTTCAGGTAGAAACACACACACGCACACACTGAAAACTCGACATGGTATATACGTGTATGTGTATATATATATAGGACTAGGTATAGGTATATATATATATATACAACACGTATATGGGATACATTGAGGTGATATGATACACGGGAGTGAAACAGTATAACTGCGCTTGATGCCGTGATTCTTGGCTGTGCAGTCATATTAAAATGTTAGCGGATCATTAGAAAATGATAATGAACATGTATACATAAATTATAATGGGTAGTGATGATAGTGAGGTACATGGGACTCTAGAATAGAACCCGAACTGTAACTTGTGACTGATCACGATATGATCTATGTATGACTTGATTACGACATCATATAGGTGTGACCTGATGTCGATATAGGTGTGACTTGATAACGATATGATATCAGTATGACTTAATCACAGTATGATACATATGACATGATATTTCTGAGGATAAATTAATGAGGTATATTTATGATGGCAATGTTATATGATTGATGTATGCGATTACAGCATAGCACCTTGATCATGATATGTGTTGATGATGATATTATACGAATAATGAGACACGTAGGTGATATTTGACCCGTACCCCGATATTGGGATGCCGTACGATGGATTTTACCGTACGAGGCATAGATGTGATAATTGATCCGCACTCTTGATTTGAGGAAGTCGTACTATGTACGTGACGCTATTGAGGCTGGATCGCCGACTATTAGAGATATGGACTCAGACTTTAGGTGTACTCCTACTTCTTATCGACTAGTTCTTAGGTTTAGTTTGCCTTAGGGGGTTAGATGGACACTAGTTTAGGTTCGAGTCTTATAGTGGTAGTTATATTTGTATATCAAATGGGTGGGTAACACACATCTGTCTTTACTTTCATACCGTAATCATAATGTGCATGTTCATATATATGTTTCAATAATCAGCATAAAACTTTGCCTGTTAGGACACCAGCACCATTACCGATGATGCGCATATTCCACGCACACTTATTTGCCGGCTCACACACATCATCATCGGTAATTGCTATGTCACGTACACTTTAGATCATATTATCTTTTATTGATAGAATCGGTTAACAACTAGACCGATATAATATTGTGATTACTCTCTGATGTTACTATAGACATGGTATTTATTACTTAGACATTCATGCATTCATATTTTCATGTTATCATGCAGTATTATGGGCATATGCCGACACTTATCATATACTTACTCATGATTTTGAGATTTGGGTTTCTATGAGATTTCTGGATTTTTGGGGAAAACCGCAAGAATATATAAAAACTTCTCTCTCTCTCCTCCTCTCTTTTTAAAACATAAGATGCGGTTTTCTCGTGATGTATGTGTCGTCCACCATGAGATTTCATGTTATCTGTTGGATTTCGAGACCCGATTCGATGAGTGGATGAACCATCTCGGGTACATGGTGGGCCCGGTATGGTACCCCACGGCAAGAAGATCGAGTTGTAGACGATGAGCTTGGCAGGGGAAGGCTACCTACCGGTGATGTCTGGCACGGCGGATATCCGGAGGATACCGACCGTTGTCGTGAGATTTGATGATATGGGCCGATCCGGACTGACGGAGCCCGAGATATTGAGACTATGAGACTTGAGATTTACATGTTTTGTGTCGATGCTTGACACGGATTTCTATGGATTTCATTGTTGATATTTCATATTACTATACACATTTTACTATGATAACAGCTAAAGATTTCTTATACAGATATATCTGGATTTCAGGATTGGTTATTTTACATTCATGGTGCATGTATATCCATTCATATGACATAGTACTATAGGAGGCACTGACACGAGCACGGAGTATCTGCATTTACACGTAGTATTACCCTGCTATTACTAGATGATTGGGATATAGTATTGTATTATTATGACCTAGGATAGCGTTGTGCATTCGATTTCTTTTCATAGAAGTCTTCTACTCACGAGTTGGCAACTCACCCCCGTTGTGCCAAATTTTATTACAGGTTCGATGTACAGGTTTCCCTGGCAGTTGCTGGCACATCATTTCATTCAGGGTGATTTGCACGGTAGGTTGGTTCACTTGTATCTGAACCACCATTGTACTTTTATTCTTTCATTTGTATCTAGTAAGATCCATCAACCATACTTGTATTTCTTGATAAGTTTAGTGGACCAGTTATTTATTTCGACCTTAGAGTCGTGTATGTATTATTCTGATTTGGTGGATTGTTTTCTTTTGAGTTTTGAGCCTCGCCCTTTGGCGTTGTATACTATTGTGTACTGTTGTGGTTGTTTCCGCCTGTTGGCGTTGAGCTAGCTCCCGTTTGGGGATGCTTTTTATTGTTTATGTATATTATACTTGTTGTACCCGTTTGGGGCCAGTTTTTACAGAGGAGACTCTGCCGAAATTTTTGGGAAAAATTGCTGATGCTTTTAAACTTGTTTCCTTCATGTTTCTTTTACTTCTTCTTCTTCTTTTATGGTTTAGATTTCTGGGCTTCGGCTTACTTAGGTTACGTTGCGCCTCTAGACGCTTCGTAATCTAAGTGCCGGTCATGTTCCGTACTTTCGGGGCGTGACAGAACCGATCAACTTTTGATATAGGAAATGTTCAAAACATTATCCAACAATACAAAATTATATCCTTTCTTTACTAATAAAGAGACTGATATGATTTTGTATATCAGGTTCGGTATCTAATAACATTCGTTCAGAATCAATGTATTGGTAATACAGGGTGACAGTGACCAACAGACTTGGCTGCAACACGTGCCCCGTTTTCTGTCTCATGAAACTTATCACCCATTCTCACTTCTCTACATTTCTATAGCCCTATGTATCAGATTACATATCTGGGATCCTGATCCGGTATCTAATACCCAGGACGTAGAGGATACAGAGAAACAGTTCTTTGTAATGAACACACCCGAAGGAGATGCATCATATGCACTTTCTTCGTTTGGGCGGCATAGGAATTCTGGTATTCCCCAATTTCCTGCTCTGTCTTATAACAATTATAAGTTGGAGCAGGACCAACGTTCCCCAGCTCAGTATAACAAGCGGGTTCGGTCAATATTCCGTATTATTATCTTGATTAAGGCGTGATATGGTCGCTACCTGGAAAGAGAGAGAAGAAAACACTCAGCGTGCGCTCTTGCAAGATCAAATTGGTTATTATTTTATCTAATCAGAATGGCTCCCACTGTTTTTATCAAATCTTCCTTCAAACCCTAAAAGGAAAGACTAGCCGGGATTAATTACACACTACAAGTTCGCCAATCTTTCAGCCAGGCCAGTGTCGGTACTTTGAGGGAGGTCCCTCGTGCTTTCGCACGAACCTAATTAATGTAAACCTCGTTTTCCCAGAGGCGTAACCTCGTTAACACCTTTCTAGACACCTACTTGATCGGCTAATTGTAATGTGTAAAACTCTCCCAGGAGTAACAATTACTCACAGTGGGTATCGGGATCCAACTATCTCATAGAAGGTATGCAATCTCATTGCAAATTTCAACACTTGAAATTCCCGATAATTTTTCCCCTAGTGTCCTATGACCTTGACGGTGGTCAACAAACCATAGGCTACTAGTCAAGTTCAACCCGTCATTTCTTGATCGAATTAAACCCACCCGCACGACCCTTGACGGAGGTCAACAAGGCCGCACGACTACCCTAATCCAATCTGCATCATATGCATAAGCAGATAAATACTAGTTTGCTACTGCACACTACGCCTTGACGGAGGTCAACAAACATAGCACGAATACTAAGTAGGACTTATCTGAAATGACGGAGGGCTACGGCAGGTTTTTCTGAAAACCTATTGCGTAATGAACTTGATATCGTTGCAGAATCGAATTTCAAAAATAAAACAGGTAGCTACAGTTCTTGCTTTGCACAGCGGTATATATGATATATCCTGCACCTTATTCGATAAGGAAAGGGCCAACGATCCCTTCACCGGGAGTGACCCCTTTAGCAATAACTGGCAGATGCTACACACTCGGTTTGTCTTTTGATAGCTTCTATAGTTTCTGCTTTGCACAATGATATATATGATATATCCCGCACCTCATTCGACGAGGAAAGGGCCGACGATCCCTTCACCGGGAGTGACCCCTTTAGCAAAACTAGAAAAGCCTCAGAAACACTTGTGTACTTGTTTGTATCATGTTTGATGATACATGCAAACTTGGGTTTGTGTAAGATTTACACCTTGGTTAAGTAAATGGTTAGGATTTTTATTTATTTATTCATTTATTTATTTATTTCTTTGGCATAAAAGAGAAATTGTGGCTTGATTTGTTTTCTAGTTGAAGCTTCATGAAGCTTTGAATAAGTCCACCATTTTTGTTTCATGCTTAACTCTAACCATTCAACCTAACCTTAGTTTATTCTCTACACCTAACTATGGTTGCAAATATGATAAGTATCATTTTGTTTTCTATTTTGAAAATAACTTATGATTTTCTTTTCTTCTTCTTCTTCTTCAACAAAGAAGAAAGCTTGCAACCTTTAATGGCAACTTGAGAAAAAGAGTGAGAAATCCAATTCTAAAGTGAACCCACTTCCTTTTTCTTCATCCTCTACCACTTGCTAAGTAGTATAGGGTGTTTTCTTCACAAGTTTCATGACTTGGTGAAGTTGGAGATTGATCTTGTGTTGCCTCGACGTAGATCATCTTCGGCATCGAAGTCGACGATCTAGCCCACCCATTTCTCCGATGAAGCCGACGCTAGAGCCCGGGATCCGATGATCGCAGCGAGGGGACTTCATCACGGAGCTATGGAGGTGGAGGACCGGATCTACAAAGGTTGTATTTCCGTTCACTTAGCACTAAAGTAGTTTAGTAGCTTGTTGTTTCGCCTAAACTCTAGTTAACGATCCGTATTAGGGTTTCTCGGCACCGGAAATTTTTGAAATTGGCATGGTTGATGCCTTGTGAGACCTCATTAGTGTTCCTAGGAACCCTACAGTGGTATCAGAGCGCGATTTATTTTGTCGATACCGGGTTCGATCGGGGTTTTAACCACCCAATCCAATGGGGTCGCCGTGGCACCAACGGGTCCCTCAGCCGCTACATTTTACACATGCCCCCTCGCGAGGACTACAACCCGCCGGAACACCTTCCGGTCTCGGGACACCCTGGGGGTAAGAGCCTATGCTTCGCCACACTATCACACAGTGAGAACCCCCCATAGGTCGACATCCAATGCCTAGTAGCTCTGATACCAGTGTCACCAGAGAACTGCCATCTGACGTAAGGTATAATACCATCTGGGAGTTCTCAGCGAGTCCGTCCAGTGTACCCAGTCTCCACTGAGCACCCGTATATCATCTCCGATGTCAAACATCAATGGATATGGGATCATCCATCGCCCATCTGTATGGGTCGAGAAGGTATACGCTAGTCTACTCTGGTATATCGATGCCCCGTCTCGATACACCCACGACTAGGGACTTTGAAGGATGTACTTATGGACTACCATGTCCCCACTAGTATGATCCGCATCATAGTCCAGGTAGTCAAGTACACATCCTAAGGGCTTTACCAACATGTAACAAAGAGACAATCAGTGTACACGTTAAGGTAAAGAGCAACCAGATAGCATACTACCATGTCGAGCAAGAAAGTCCTCCCTATATATATGTCCAAGCATCCACTACAATATTCATCCTATGTATAGTAATGGCCTCTAGGGCATACATATAACTAACAGCTTGGGTTTGCCCTTCTACGGCTGGACACCGATGCTGTGGTATGTACTCGATAATATTAAACTGTACCCAAGATGTTGAGCTCTTCGGGGATTATGAGGTTCTGACGAGTCGATCGGACGATTCGGCATCATTCGGATATCATGTGATGGGACACTGCTTTGGAGACTCCAGATATGAGTATTGCCGTTGGAGTGTAGTCCATGCAGCCACGAGTAGACGAGTCCGAATCAGTCGATATTAGAGCAAGTGGAGTAAAGAGTTCGCATGAGATTTCGATGAGATGACGTTCCACTCCGCTAACATCAGAGATGCGATATGCACGCTGAAGACGTGTTCGGGTAGATATCTTCTACTGAGTGATGAAGATACCGAGTTCGTGATTTCGACTCCGTGTGAGGGACTTCAGATGGACCGTAGCGGAGGGCATTGCAGTGCGCGGATAGAGACGCGATGTCGAAATGGTCGATGATACAGACAAGCGGGACAAGAAGTTCGTGCGAGACGCAGATGAGCTGTTACTACACCCCGTTAAGATTAAAGGTCGGATATGCATACAGAGGCGTAGGGATGCGACCAGCTTCCGAGGAGATGTTGTACTTAGGACGCAGATGTCCAGAGAGCGAGAAAAGATTATGCCAGAGTACCAGCCTCCGCCCAGTTTGGCTTAGGCAAGATCAGAAGAGACCTTGAGCAGGATTCCTTCCAGTACACTGCTGCAATAAGAATTGCACCAGGAGCAGATGCGTGATGTGCATGCAACGAATCAGAGGCCGACGCCAGTGACATGCTGCTTTATGAGTGGTCATGAGGATTGACCGAGAGATGACTAGAGAAGTGCCAGAACGGAATCGTCCCCGTTAGCACACCTGACAGGGCCGATGAGCCGATGGATAGTGAGATTGGAAATCCACAGAGAAGATGAAGACCCAGAGACAGAGGACGCCAGACCGTGAGCAAGAGGCGAGTAGAGATCTTACGCTACTAGCATTGGATGTACCAGCACCTTCTCGACTTTGAAGGGGGATATACCGATGACAGTATTTATGATTTATGATTTGTGATTTTGTGATTTGACTATCACGTATCCGTCGCTTTGGATTTCGGTATTTTGGGCGATCTATTTGCATGATTTAGTCTTGATGATAGAGTTCTATGATATTTGATTTTGTGCACCATGGTTGCACCTACTGGGTATTTATACTTTGCGCATAGTTTTCATGTACTTCTAGTGTTTTGATTTGATTTGTGCACGCTGACGCACACGGTCGTGAGATTTTCCATCGCGGTACACCTGATTTTGATTGAGCCGCATTGTATATCGTCGATTTTGACCCTGATATTTATGATTGATTCTTGCACTCCGTGCTTATGATTGGACTTACGCATGTTCGACGCTTGCTTTTGGATTTGGTGATTTTGTACATGTTGAGCGCGCAGGGTTTAGATTTTCATTCGTGCACGATGGATGCACCGATTTGGATTTTCGAGCATGTTGGGCGCATGTTTTGAGATATGATTTTGGTGCACACCAAATGCACTAAATCGAGATTCTTCGTGCATGTCAGATGCACCTGATTTGACTGTCAGGCACACGCGTTGCCTATGACAGATGCTTCGTGCACATCGTTGCACCTAGATGTTGTTTTGTGCACCCGTATGGCACATATTTGGATTTTGATTTCCGTGCGCACCAGACGCACAGGGTGGTATTATGTGCATTTTTGGGATTTATTCCTTTTGGAGCAGTACATTTTTATGATATTGGATATTTGTGTCTTTACCATAACTCCGATGATTGCGGGATGCTTGATGGAGTATTGCTTTTGAGTTATCTGCTCAGTACTCATGCGCATGCATTGCGCTATGATACATTTTATGTATTGCTGATTTCGGAGCCCCGACGACTTGGAATTTGTATCGAAATGTTTTAGTATTTGGGGGTTTTAAATTTAAATTCGGGGACCGAATTTCTTTAAGGGGGTAGATTGTAACGTTTCCAAAATAATAAAATATTATTTTCGGGAATTTTTATAATTTAATATTATTTTAATGAATATGTTAATAATCGGGTATAATTAAATACAAATAAATGGGGGAAAATTTTGGAAAATTCTAAAATAGGGTATTTAATAGAATCATACCATTTAAAAGTTTTTAAGACTAGTTATATGCTAATTTAGTGTTAATCGCGATTAAAAATCGCTAATTGGATTTTTAGCATTTTGTGCAAAAATGTGCACATATCATTTTCCACACTTGTTACACTTGTGTTACATTTCTATTGCCATGGTTGTTCTTTTGGGTTCACTATTGGAGTGAGAAGGAAAAGAAAAAGGAAAAGAAAAAGGAAAAGAAAAGAAAAGGTTTCATGATGAGAAAGAGAGAGACCAAGTCAACCTTCACTTTATGAACCATACTCCCATCATTTTCCCCTTCTCATTCTCTCTCCTCTCCTTCTCCTTGAGTTGCTGCTGCCCCTCTCCCTCTCTCTCCCTCTTCACAAAAACCCTAGATCCACAATGGAATCAACCCCAAAACCCGATTCCCATTTCACAAAAGATGTTCCCGAGCTCACTAGCTACACATTGAACATAGCAAGATTGGATTTGGAGGACTTTGAGCAACTCAAGAATTTTCTTGAGTTGCCAAAGGAGGTAAATTCTGGACCTATTAGGGTAGTAATTTATTTCTTGTGCATCAATTCTAGTTTCATGTCGATATGGTGTCGTTTTGAGGACTTTTGAGAATTCTAGTTAGGGTTTAGGGTTAGACCTGAAATCAAAGTGAAATTGAGGCTTGTTGTGACCTTAGAACCCCTGTGGTGATGTGTTATTGGATCAAACTAGAGACTAGAACACAGAATACGGATTTATGAGACGATATCGGGAAAAACTGTGAATCTGTGATCGTTTTTAAGAATCTGCTATCACCCCGAGACCCCAAAAATAAAACTGAGTTGACAGTGAGATGTGCAGGCACCATGGAACTACCACACCAAACCCTAGCCCCCAATTCCAAAGTACGGCCGCCAATTAATTCCTTCTGGCCGCAAATTGCGGCCAGAGCAGGAGGGAACTGTCTCGATTTTTGTGCATGGCCCTATTTCCTCCAGTCTTGACCCTGGGTATGTCTAGTTTTGACTGATTCCAGTTAGGGTAAAATCTGGGTTGATTTTCCTATGTTGGCACATGATTTACGACTCGATTTAGCATGGATTTTGGTATTTGGTGATTCGTTTCTGTCGGGTGGCGTTTGGACGTCAACGACAAGTGGATATTGATCATGTTTGCATGCGAGACGATAGGTTTTTACCTATGCGAGTAGCGTGTGCTATTTTGGTTTCCGATGTGATTTTCATGTGCTTTAGCGTTGTGATATACTTGTAGGTACCCTACGTGATGTGAGGCAAAGAAGATGAAGATGGCGACATCGGCACCGACACATGAGAAGCAAGGTGAGTAGATTTATATCTACGGGGAGAAGTCGGGTGGATGGCGTATAGCACCCCCGCAGTTCGTGGTGATGTATACGAATACATATACACACATATAATTATTATGTGTTGTTTGGATTATTGATGGTAATAATGGATTATTGATGATAAGAATGTATTGGTTTAGTATAGTGCGAAACCCTAGAGTACGGGTTGCACACCCACACATACACATACACATATACTTGCATGCATTCTTTCATTTATCTGTGCGTATTTGGAGGTGGATATCTACACATGGGTATGGGACTATGTGTTCATATACGGGATTGAGATGAGTCGATGAGTTTGACTTGAGGTTGTGAGATTTGGCGATATGACAGAGTTTGTATTTGAGATGCGACATGGTGGTTTTGGCGGGCCTTTGGGCATGTGTTTTACCCCGCATTCATATTTATATAGATGGTATCGATGGTACTAGACTTAGATTTGTACCCTAGATTATGTGATATGATGGTAGTGATACCTGATATGTGGTGAGATGAATGTGATATTGACCCGTACCCAGCTATTGGGATGCCGTACGACGATTTACCGTACGAGCTTTATATTGATGTTAGATCCGCACTCATGACTCGAGGATGTTATATGATATACTGTATCGTACGTGATACTTTTGAGGCGAGATCACCGACTATATATATATATATATATATGTATATCGACTCAGATTTAGGTGGTTTCCATACCCCTGCCGATTGAACTTGATTGTTGGGCCCGTAGTTCGCATAGTAGGCGTTAGGCTAGACTGAGTCATACCTATTTCAAAACTGATGAATCGGGGATATTTTAAAGATAGGCAAAAGGGATTCTACGGATATTTTCAAAACGACACATCTTTTCTTAAAACACCGTAGCCCTTACTTTACCAAAAAGCCCGGTTCGTCTTATTTCAAAAGGCAAGGCTGTGTGATATATTCATTGAGGAAGTTTCTTTACGGCTGCGTTGATTACTCTATTCCGCATATTCATGCCATTTGCATTGCATTGCTTGCGTTTATTGATATATTACAGTCATGCTGCTAGGACACCAGCACCATTATCGATGATGCGTATGTTCCACGTACACTTGTTTGCCGGCTCACACACTTCATCATCGATAATTGCCATGTCACTACACTGTAGTACTGTTGCATTCTGGATATGATTCTTGCATGACAGACTGATATGCTTACATTTACATGTCGCATGCATCATGCTTTCTGATTATACGCATTGAGATATGTTGTTTCCATGATATTTCTGGATTTGGGAACTGTGGGTATTTCAAAAGAGAATATGTAATTGTTTTAAAAACCCGGGTACCCTTGATATGATATTTCAGTGCGTCCACCATGTGTTTTCTCGGTGCTGAGAGCGACATGTGAAACCCGATTCGAGGAGGCGGATGAGGCCGATTGCGGGTACATGGTGGACCCGGTATGGTACCCCGGGGCGAGAACGGTTTCGCTGTGTAGTAGACGGTGAGCCTGGCAGAGGGATTACTACGTACCGGTGATTGGTTGGACCTGGCGGTTATCCGGAGGATACTGACCAGAGTCGATAGATGGATAGGGGCGTACTGCCGGGGCCGACGGCCCATACCGCAGACAGAGCCCGTGGGCCGATCCGGACTGACGGAGCCTATTATATGAGGATTTACGTGCCGATGCTGGGCACAGTTTTCATGATGTTTTCGAGTGTCGATGCTGGACACTCCGGTTCCATGATTTTGACGTGTCGCGAGGGACACAGGTGGCTTATATCCTCATATTCCCATGCATATGCTGATGATATTTACATGCATGACGGTTATTGTCATTGGGTGACGAGTGGACGGGATCCACATATATGCAGATTTGATTACATTGATTATACCTCACATTTATGATATGCTATTACCTGAGGCACTAGTACGAGCACTTGGCACTACACTCATGTATAGAGATTACATTGCCAGATTAGCATGCTTCAGCTTTATTCATATTGAGGTTATATATATCTGATCGTATTGACCTAGGATGGGTCATACATTCGATCTCTGCTTGTTGATATTTTCTATTCACGAGTTGGCAACTCACCCCCGTTGTGCCACAGTTCTTACAGGTTTTGCCGTACAGATTTCATTGCGGCTTTTCTGGCACATTGCTTCCTTTACGGGTGACTTGCTTTGGTAGGTGGGTTCTTTGTATCAGAACCACCATTGTACATTATTTATTCATTGTATCTAGAAATTCCATCAACCAAAACTTGTATATTGTTTCAGACTTAGACAACAGTGTTGTATTATTTCGACCTTAGAGTCGCGCTTGTAGTATTACGGTTTTCTGGCTATTTTGAGTTTCTTTTAGGGTTTTTGATCCTCGCCCTTTGGCGTTGTATATTATTATTGCTTGCGTGGTTGTGACCGTCGTTTGACGAAGAGCTAGCTCCCGCTTGGGGATGCCTTTTATCATTTCATATATATTATTCTTGTTGTACCCCGTTCGGGGCCAGTTTTTATAAAGGAAACTCTGCCGAAATTTTCAGGAAAGGTTACACATTTTAAAAATACATATTCGGCTTAGTTATTTAAAAACTTTGATTTTCGAAACATGATTTCTTTACTTCTTAAAACCAGTTTTTCCTTATTTACTCTTTAAATGGTTTTAGATTTCTGGGCTTTTGGCTTACTTGGATCAGATGGGGTCCTATAGACTTCATATGGTTCAAGGGCCAGTCACGTGCTCTTTCGGGTCGTGACAGCGCGGAACCGCGGTCGTACCCACGTTTTGGCCGCGGTTCCGCCGCAGTACTGTCGCATCAGTCCACCAATTCTTGTACAGTGGTTTCTGAGTTGGAATTGGGGTTTCTGGTTATTTTTGTTTTGGCCCAGATTATTTTGAGTACTGGGAATTGTACTTGGGGCCCAGTTCGGGAAATTTTGTCGATCGAAAATTTTAAACATGTTAGTTCACAGTATTTACATTATATCTGCGACCGTGAATGTCATTTGATCGGTAAATCTTGTCTAACCGCTATAGCCCTTTTAGACGGATTTGCGAACGTGACATTCACGTTGATGTTCTGTGTTGTGCTGTGATGTTGCGGATTTGTCGTGGTGGATAGCCTGGATGCAATGGTAGTACAGTTTGGTTGTATTTGTACATTTGATATTGCGGGGCGAGCGTCCGACATGTGGACTGCCGTCACTGCCTGTTTGTATATTATTCTTTTGGGGCACGACCGGGCTGAGGTCAATATACCCGTTGTATATTTTACTTTCTGTACTAGGATTACCCCGCGGTGGGGTGCACGGATAGCCGAGTTCTAGAGGGCAATGGGCCCGCATCTCATGGCTTTGAGACGGAGGGGCTTTACTCTAGAATTGGCGGGCTATTCGCCGCACTCGTAGGGGGTATAGGTTGACCCAAGGAGGGGTGCTCAAGTTACCGGATTCCGTGAAGTGCTGGGTGGTCCATTCACTTTGATGAAGGAGGATGCCTCGCTTCAGGTTTTGGCGGGTAACTTGCCGCGCCCGTAGGGGTCTAGGATTTCATTGCACAGGCTATCCACACGACCAGGGGAACGTCGGGTTTCAGTAGCGGCTCTATGAAACCCGGGGATTCCAGGTTATCTGTATTGTTCTGTGATGCTTATTACATTTCTGTGATGTTGCATTTTATCACGCCTGGAGCGAATATTATATATTGATATATATATTAGTAGATGTTGTATATGTTTTACACCCGCGCTAGTCCAGTCCCTGCTCTGTCGTTAGTTAAGTAACCTAACGGGTGATGACGGGACCCAGTGGCGAATGCGGATGGCATATACGTACATCGTATTTTCGTTCTTTTGTGGTGTGATTAATTGATGGGACAGCATTGATTCGGATCAATGCAAGCTAAACAAACCTATTCTGATGTTGTTGGAACAATTTTTCAAAAAGCTGTTATTGCAAGGACGTTCTCTTTTGTTTTGTACAGTGGTATTCGGTTATGACTATCCAGCACCTCAGTCGATGAGGCAAGGGCCGAGATCCCTTCACCGGGAGTGACCCCTTGGACAGAAGTTTGTGTCAGGGTAATAACTTCACTATAGTCGATTACTTTTTGCTTTGCATCGTGGTATTCAGCTGGAATATCCTGCACCTCATTCTACAGGGAAAGAGCTGAGATCCCTTCACCGGGAGCGACCTCTTTAGTAAAGGTTTTCGCTACTATATTTTTATAAAAAGTTATGCAGTTCCTTCAACGATATCAAGTTCATTACGTTAAAGGTTTTTCGCTAAAAACCGGCCGTAGCCCTCCGTCATTTCTTACAAGTATTACTTAGTATTCATGCTGCGTTTGTTGACTGTGTCAAGGCGTAGTGTGTGATAGCTAAGTAGTGTTTGTTTGTGGCATATTAATGCGATTGGTTAGGACAGTCGTGTGGCCTTGTTGACTGTGTCAAGGGCTCGTACGGGTGGGTTTAATGCAATCCAGGATAATGACGGGTTGAACTTGACTAGGACTCTTTGATTTGTTGACTGTGTCAAGGTCACTTGGGTCCTAGGGGTAAAAATCACATCGGGAGTTTCTAAAGAAACTGAAACTTGCCAGGCATGCGCATACCTTCTAGAGTGTGATAACGTGAGTGCATTCCATCACGTTATCATGCGATGATAGTTGGATCCCGATTCCAACTGATGAGTCGGTTTACTCCTCGGGTGATCCCGACTAATTCTTCTTTCAGGTTTGGAGGAGAATTTGAGGTTACAGTAGGAGGTTTCCTGATTAGATAAAGTGATAACCATTCTGATCTAGGTTAGGGTGCACGGAGAGTGTTTCTTTTCTCTCTCTCTTTGGCAGCGACCATGACCCTTGACTATGACTCAGTGACCAAGTTAACCAAACTTACTTAAAACACTGGCTTTTAGATTGTCAGAGTTGCATACCTCATTGCCACTCCTACTTTTACCCTTTTCTCCAGAACACCCCGTATTACTACGAACATCCACTTCCATCGGATAAAACCATCGTATGGTTATATACGAACTCGAAGGAACTTGTTCCAGATTCGAGGATGGTTTCCGGTTCTGGAGAAAATGAATAGGACTATCCAGTTGTCTTTTCCTTTTACCTTTACTCAGGTTGCGAGTGCTCCTTAGATTAGGAGGGTACACCTATTACGCTAATTGGATAATCTTCTTCCAAACCATAGGCATGTGACGAACGGTAGGGAATGAAGAAAACCAATTAGCCTAACGATGGTGTACAGAAGGTAATAAGTTAAGACAAATAAAGGGATTAGTAAGAGGGCAAAGTAAACCGCGACTGCTATTCATGACCAAAACCAAGTATTTCATTTCCATTCCTACATCACCTTTGTATTTCTCCAGAACATTCCGTATCACTACGAAGATCCACAGTTTATTGGATACTCCATCGTCTGGTTATATACGAACTCGAAGGAACTTATTCCAGTTCGGGGATGGATTCTGGTTCAGGAGAAATAGGAATAAGGTTTTATTCAGTTGTCTTTTATCTTTACCTTCTCTCGGGTTGCGAGTACTCTTAGGATTAGGGGAGTACACCCATTATGCTTATTCGATAGTCTTCTTCCAAACCATAGGCTGGTGCCGAACGGTAGGAAAGGAAGAAAACCATTTAGCCTAAAGGGGTGTACAGAAGGTAATGACTAAAGACATATAAAGGGATTTGGAGAGATGGCAAAGAAATATACGGTTACAGTTGTGAATCTGATAATGGAAGAGGCATTACTAGGAATACCCGGATACCCCATCGAAACATTTATATGTTTCAGTTTCGCTGTGTATTGTTAAAAGAAAACTGATTTCCCAATTAGCCCTTGCTCCAGAGTATGTATTTACCAGGTTTGATTCTTACATCTGTATGGTTTTACAGATGATGAGTGGGAGTAAGTTATTGGGAATTGGGTGATCATCCTCATTATATCGGGATTCGTTGTAATTGGTGATATTTGAGGAAGTCGCCTGGGTTGTTTGCCGGACGGCAAATATTTGGTTTTGAATATCCGTTGTTATGCACCAATTTCAAATTGATATATCTGTACGTTTATTTTTATAAAGTGAGATATAACTTTTTGAAATTATGTCCATGACATTTACCTATATCAGTGGATGGTTAGGTAATGAGCATTAAACAACGGTGTAATTCTTCTTAACCATAAGTACAGTTTTCAACCAACGACACACAGCGAATGAGTTATTAGACTCAGGGGACTTATACAGAGTATTGTATGTTGTCCAGTGTCCATAAGGACAGAGGGGTTGGTACTCGTACTATATTCTGTTTACTTATGACTTCTCTAGTTCTCAGACATGTGTTTCGTAGAAATACAAGGTCTAAATTTTAAGAAGTTATAGGTATAAGAATAAAGTGGAGAACCAGGCATTGCAAGTATCTGGATTCTTCAAGATGATCAAAGATGTAGATACTTGTATATGGTATTCAGTTAATAGTAATGATTAAGAGAACTTGCTTCTCTTTCAGGTTACTCATAATTGGAAGCACTCCTAAGTTGAGTAATGCTGATCGGCTTTTTTCTATTTAGTTGACATGCACTGGAGACAGCTGCATGATTTGAATCTGGTTCCAATTAAATCAGTGCCTCTTTTTCTATATTGGATATAGAATAGTTCGTATCTTAACAATGTTAAGATACGGGGAGTTGTCCGGCTTATGCTTAAAACCAGACTCTGGATAACTCAAGGCACGTTTCTGTAATGGCTGTTTGTGGGTTGACCCGGGCTATGACGAGGGTTGAATTTCTACCATCTGGAAGATCAATAGTGATATTGTTCTTGACTCGCCACAGTTTTAATAAAAATGGATTTTTTCAGAAAACAGTAGTGGGAGTATGGTAGAGCTGGAAGTGATTCCAGAACCGCAAACGATTACTGAAAATTTGATAAGAACCTAAAGATTCAATCTGGTTTGACATTCCGTTAGCCACTCCGCAGATATGGTGGGTAACTTCAGGCACTCGAGAGGTACTTCGGTATGCTCAAGGACGTTGACAGGGAGGTTCTTGTTTACCTAGACTTGCCATTGCTGTTGTTCCAGACTGTGAGACCCGGCAGGAGGAGTATAGCGTCGTTCTAAACTAGCTTTAGAAGTGTACATGTATATGACTCTGCCATAGGGTTGTCGTAGTTAGTGAGAGCAGCGGAAGCATAGTGGACAAGTAGCTTATGTCTATTTATGGACTAAAACAGATATAGCGGTGATAGATCATCTATTTCTGATATGACAGTCATAGGTTTGACTTCATCAGAATAGGGGATGGATCTTTTAAGAAGGTGGTAGGGTGTGATGTCCTGATATTTGGATGACATACACAGAGTAGGAAGTGATATTCCTATACTACGATCGGTTATACTTTGGTTGTCACACAGTGGTTTCTCCACATAAGAGCTTAGATATTATATCAGACATTCTGGTAACTAGATCTATTGTTTTAGATCTAGATTTGGGTAGTTTCCCAATCTGGGTACTTAGACAGCATTCTAAAGGTGTTTTAGAATGGACGACTCCTGGCACGGTAGTGTACCTGCAGGTGATGGAGTCACCCTCTCTAAAGGTGTCTTACAGACTACAGGGGAGAGGGATGCGCATGATTGGCAGATCACTTGCTTAGGCAATTGAGTCACTCATAAGATGTCAAGTATCACACCAGATGTCGTTTTTGCACTAGATGCAATAAGTTGATATTAATCCTATCCTGGAGAAACGTTCGGAAGCAGTTTTAGAACATAGGTGGATGTTCTAGGGATATGATAACGTCAGCCTCCTTTAGGAGATGGTTATCATTCCAGGCTTCCAAGGTGACCTGAATGACAGAGTGACTGTCAGAGTTATAGTTTTCCCTCTGACGAGGGGCAGTATTTTGGACAGGTGGTCCATGCGGATACTGAGGGAGGCATATCGCAGGATACTGATTAAGTTCAGTTGACGACACAGTCTAAGAATTTTGGATTTGGAGTTCATTTATGAACTAGGTCCCATCAGATATCCAAACATATTCTAAGACAGGTATTGCTCATTTCGGGAGATGGATTTCTCCGCGAACTTGAGATAAAGAGAGACATAGAGAGAAACATCAGGGCGGATTCACTCATTGAGGCTATTCCTCGAACGCAATAGTTTCGCAAACGGGCTTTGTGAAACTGATTAGTAGAGGAGTTGGGTGCTCGGTATCACACGGGCTGTGAGTATGCGACATCGCAATAATTAGCCTTGAGTGCAAGTGGGAGATTGTTGGATATAGTGACCTCAGAGTCAATTATTGGATCACAGGCATGTGATTGCAATGATTGAGGGAGGACCTATACCGGTAGGACAGTCTTACTCAAGATGATGGTATGCTATCTGGTTTATCTTTATCATCGTGTACTGCTTTAGGTGACCTTACAGGTCGCTATAACATGTTGATAGAGCCCTTAGGATTCTTGCTTGACTGCCAGCTGTATGATGGCGATCATATACGTGGGAGCTGGGGTTTATAAGCTCATCCTTAAAGTGGTCCCTGGTCGTGGGAGTTTCGAGACTGGGCATCGATACTCCATTAGTAGACTAGTGTATACAGTCGAGACCCCGACGAAGGGCGGTGGCTGGTTTCAAAAGCCATTGGTGTCAGTTGGATCACCTAAGATGTATTTGGTATTATACCTGACGTCAGATAGTAGTTCCCTGGTGACATGTGTACAGGTTAGTTCATCGACCTGAGATCGTCATTTGTCTCATGTGAGTTCCCACTGTGCTTTGATTACTACCCTACCACGGCTCAAAGGAGTCATGCAAACAGGTTTTAGTTGGGTACAGTCCCGAGCCACATGGAGGCAGTGAGCGGATCGGCAGGGGTTTCGTCTCTCCCGGTATTGGGGGTGAGATCGCGCTGTGTCTAGGAGAGCCATTACACGAAGTCCTTGGCCAAGGCAGGAGATTTACTGGTAGGTATTCCAGTAGTATCTCAGTGTGTTCTGGGCTACACTCTGACACGACTTGTACCGCTTTTGGGGGTCTGACTTTTTACCAACCCCCTTGGCCCGACATGCGATGCTCATAGACGAACGGAACGGACTGTACGGATTGTCACTGACAGGCTCAGTAGGGTGTCAGGATGAGTTCGCTCATCGTCCTCCCTTTTGTTCAATACCTGGTAGCCCGTTACGTACGGCTAGTACCTCTGACGAGCTAGTGGTTAAATCCACAGCCAAAGTATTGACGAGTCTTTAGAGTCCCCCACCGACAGTTTTCAAGTTTCGGGCGAAACGTTGTAGAGGCCGTATGATATATGGCAGGGTTCGATCATATACGTGCGGTAGTGCATGGATGATGATCGGACGGATCATACTAGTGGGCTTTGGTTTAAGCCGGATCCTAGTATTAGATTTGTTGGATTACTTTAGTCTCATCGCATTCGCATTCAGTCGGAATGCGGATGCAGGTATGTATATACAGGTGAGGGGTATCCTTGTGATCCGTCACGAGTTTACTTTAGATGTTGCCGTATCTTTTTATTGTTGTAAACATTTGGATTAATGTTTACAAATGGAAATTATGAGCTAGAAATCATCATGAGGTGCATTTAATGTGACACATGCAACTTAGTGACTCATGGTCTCTTTTATTGTGCATATGTCACATTATGTGATTGATATATGTGATGAAATGATAAGAGGAGAGAGAAGGGCAGCCATATGATGGTGGGTTAGCTCTTGTATTTGATATTCTTGCTCTCATTCTTATCATCCCAACACAAAAAGGAAAGAAGAGAAAAGTTCTTCTTCTTCCCCTTCTTTCTTGAGCTCACCATTTCCATTGATGGCTTCATCTTCAACCTCCATCCATACAATGGATGCAAGAGACAAAGTCGTCACACACATTCTCTAATTCATCTTGGACACGTCGGCCAGCGAATTTCGTGCCCGAGTTGCTTCGGATGAAGCGGGAGCCCGTAAAAAGACTCGAAGATGTAGTGCCCTTTCTGACGAGGAGATCGAGACCGGAGATGCCGTGAGGAGCTTGGGATGGTGGACAAAGACCGAAGGACACGGATCGATCGGTATAGATTTCCAACCTTTTCTCTAGTTGCTAGTTGTAGGTTAATGGTTCGATCCGGATTTAAAGTATACGATAGCGCCGGTTTCTTGTTTGAAAAAGTTTTCGTTTCCGCATTTTGGCCTCGGACAGACGGCCGGGGCGCTACCGTAGACTTACGGTATATTATAGTGGATGCTTGGATATATATAGAGAGGACTTTCTTGCTCGATATGATAGTATGCTATCTGGTTACTCTTTGTCTTAACATATTGACTTGTATTGTGTTACTGTCTTACTCTCACATATTGATAAAGCCCTTAGGATCTGTACTTGACTACTAGGACTATGATGCGGATCATACTAGTGGGGCCAAGGTAGTCTATGAGTACATCCTATAATTGTTCCTAGTCGAGGGTGTATCGAGACAGGGCATCGATACTCCAGAGTAGACTAGCGTATACGCATCATGACCCATATGATGGGCGATGGATGATCCCACATCCATTGGTGTTTGACATCAAAGATGGTGTACGTGTGCTCAGTGGAGATTGGGTATACTGAATGGACTCGCCGAGAACTCCTAGATGGTATTATACCTATCGTCATATAGCAGTTCTCTGGTGACACTGGTACAGTTTGTCTGTAGACCCGAGATCGTCATAGAGTCTTATGTGATTCCCACCATGCTTTGATTTTCACCTTACCACGTTCATGAGAACGTGCAAAACGGTGGCTTTTGGGTATAGTCCCGAATCACATGGAGGCAATGAGCGATAGGAGGGGTTTCGTCTCTCTCGGTTGTAAGGTTCCTAGGCACACCCATGAGGTTCTACAACTGATCAACCATGCCAAAATCAAATTTTTCCATGTGCCGAGTAACCCTAAAAGATCGTTGACTAGAGGTAAAGGCGAAACTAGAAGCTAGTAAACTACTTTACTACTAAGTGAATGGGACTACAACCTTTGTAGATCTGGTCCTCCACTTCTCCAGCTCCGTGTTGACGTCCCTCCGCTGCGATCATCGGAATTTCGGACTCTAGCGTCGGTTTCATCGGAGAAATGGGCGGGCTAGGTCGTTGACTTCGATGCCGAAAATGATCTACGTCGAGGCGACTCAAACTCAAGCTCCATCTTCACTAGGTCATGAAACTTATGAAGATAACACACTCTACTACATGGCAAGTGGTAGAGGATGAAGAAATAGGAAGTGGGTTCACTTTAGAATTGGATTTCTCACTTGATTTCATCACTTGGAATTTTCAAGAAGGGTTTCTTCACTTCATGAAGAAGATGAAGAAGAAGAAGAGAATGAATTAATTTTAAAATAATAAATCAAGTGAATCTTATCATAATGCAACCATGGGTGAAGTAAACACATGTAGAGAATAAACTAGGGTTAGGATGTAATGGTTAGGTTAAGGAAAAAACAAAATGGTCAAGACTTTCAAAGATGCTAAGAAGTTTCATGAAGCAAAGAAAGAAACCATTTTGTTTTTGCCAAAAATAAATGAAATAAAATAAATAAATAAGTTAAAACCCTAACCATTAACCTAAACATGGTTTAAAGCATACACACACCCAAGTTTGCATGTATCATCAAACATGATACAAACTAGTGCACAAACATATATCATATATACAATGTGCACATCAAGTGAGAAAATCCATCTTAAGTGAACAAATACTAGTTAATGTAAAGTAATATATCTAATATATAATTATACATTAAATCATTAAATCAACACTTGATTTAATGATCCGGTCATACTGCATATAACCGACTAATATCAAGTGTATCAATATATCGAATCAACATTTGATTTGGTAACCCGGCTATATCTTATATAACCGTCCGATGATACAAATCGCGATAATAGAATTCAGTATCACATACTGGTATTATTCTCAGTCCCGCACATATCTCATATGCGCTCCTATTTCGTTTCGCTTGAGCCAGGAAACCTCTGTGTAGAACTCTAAAGACTCGTCAATACGCCGGCAGTAGGTGATGATCATATCAAACACCCACAAGCCGCAAGCGGTCTGCTAAACGTAACGGCCACCCGGGTATTGAGCGATCAGAAGATCAACGAGCAAGCCCGCTCACACTCCTGTGAATCCAACCAGTAACACTTACCGTACAGTCCGGTCTGTTCGTCTGATATGTCGCATATCTCGCCTAGGGGTGGTAAACGTCAGACCCCAGTAGTTTGATAAGTCATGCCGATATAAGGTCCATAACAAGCATAAATGTAACCCTTCGAAAATCGTTTAGGCAGTTTTTCGGTAATCGGTTAATTTTTCGGCTTTTTCCGTAAAAAGTCAAAATAGGTATTTTTCATTGTAGACCTAATTATACAAAATTTAGATAAGATATTACTATAATTTTGTCACTAAAATGTCACTTATAATTTTCTAGTTAAATAAAAAAAATTTCGTAATTAATTATTTTTTTATTATTTTAAGCCTTTTTAAATACATTAAATTAGTGATAAATACAAATTTAATTAGGTAAATTTCATAATTAAGAGTCTTTATAAGCTAAAATATGGTGTTAATAAAATTGTATCATGACTTGCAACATTTTAGTTTTATGGTGTGAAAATTATGAAAAAAGGATGTAAAATGGGGTTTTTTTGTAAAAAGTTGATGTGAAATGCATTAAATGAGATGTGGGGGATCTTTTTGACCTAGAAACTTCTCCAAAAACCCCACACCCTCCTCCTCTTCACCTCTGGCCGAAAATAGCAGCAGCTCCCCCCTCTTTTCACCTCAATTCTTGCTTCAAAAATCATGAAAAATCATGAAAAATCCATAAAAATTCACCATTTTCTTCACCAATTCAATGCTAAACCCTAATCCACTCTCTCCTCAACCAAATTTAGTTCAAAACTAGAAGAAAGGAGGCTTCTTTGGTGGCTTGATCATGCTAGGGTTCCATTTGTGAGGTGAAATTCTAAACTAGTTTGTTAACTTGTAGTTTATGTGTGCTAAAATTCAATTTTGAAGTATTAATTTAGTTGTAATTACTTGTTCATGAAAATCAAGAGAGGGATTTGATTCCAAATTAGAGTTTGAAGCATGGTTGTTAGAGTTAAGTTAGGGCTTTGGTTACCTATTTGATTAGGGTGGTTAATTGCGGAGGGTTACGCTCGCTAAGTCGTTAAATTGCGACGTTTGCATCGAATCGGGTTGAAATTTGCTTACTAGATTTTTACAAAAATTAGAATGCGATCAAATTGTGTTATGTTAGCGATATAATTAGCTTCGTATAGGACTATTAGAGTGCGCGAACGCGGGGTTTCGTCTAGTCGGGTTTTAGTTTTGTCGATTTCCCCGAAATGACGATTCTAGTTAACGATTAGCGATTTTCGTGCGTTTTCCCGCGCACCGAGTGCGTGTTATGTTTAATTCGAGAGCGTCGATAATTGTATATTGTGACTTGCATCGTTTTAGGTTTTGTAATCTTATGCTTGGTGTTGTGCAAATATAGGATCGGTCGGGGAAATATCGGACACGGCGCGTAAAAGCAAGGCGGTGGTCGGATCGGATTAGCGAGGCATTCAAGTGAGTAGATGTATTCATCTATGGGGGAATCGTCTGAATGGAGCGAGACGCCGCCTAGTTAGGATTACCCTACTTTGTGCAAGATTCATATTGTTAGCTAGCTTATCCATTCATGTACACTGCATACCCTTATAGCGAACAATATATTAGATTGCATGGACATTCATCTACACTTATGCGATATCACTTCGTAGGACACGAACACCATTACCATTGGCATCTGTTGCACGCGCACTATTCATGTGACACACACGCCTTTGGTAATTGCCATGTCACGTGCACTATAGAACCTGTTTAGCTTAGTATCGCCACTTGCATCGTGCATGATATATGAAATTGCATAGCATGTATATACCTCGCATCATCATCATACTTACATAGATTTTTAGCCACAATTCACATCGCATACCTTGTTATCATAGACATTTATCATATATAACATGTGGACATTATGATTTTTCTTGAGGATTTCAGTATTGCTGCGATTTCTGGATTTTTGGGGAAAACCGCAAGAATTTAACAAAATCTTATATTTATCATTTTTAAAACAAAGTTGCGGTTTTCTCGTGATGTATGTGTCGTCCACCATGAGTTTTCATGTTTTCTGTTGGATTTCGAACCCGATTCGAGGAGTGGATGAACCGTCTCGGATACATGGTGGGCCCGGTATGGTACCCCGGGGCAAGAAGATCGAGTTGTAGACGATGAGCCTGGCAGGGGAAGACTACCTACCGGTGATGTCTGGCGCGGCGGATATCCGGAGGATACCGACCGTTGTCGTGAGATTTGATGATATGGGCCGATCCGGACTGACGGAGCCCGATATTTAAGACATTGATACAGTGAGATATTGAGACAGATATGATTTCATATTTGGTGTCGATGCTTGACACGGGTTTTCAGATGATTTCTTGATGGTACTTAGCTATTATACAGATATTCATTTTCTAAAGTTAAGAATGCAGTACCCTTAGCATTTAAAACACTTAAAGATTTAGTAATGACATTGCATACATATGCATGCATACTAGAGACATTATATCACATATGGACATACATGTTGTGACGCATTGCGTGCATTCTTACGATTGCCTTACTAGATGTTATATTCTACTCACGAGCTGGCAACTCACCCCCGTTGTGCCACAGTGTCTTGCAGGTCGGACCCGTCACCCTTGTAGCGGCGGGCTATCCTATCATCAGATCCTTTTGCTTAGACTCGCGACATCGCCCGTAGGTGGGTTGCGAGCACACTTTATTTCTTTTTGCTTTCATGTAAGGTTTTCCTTCACTCTCTTTTGCTTTTGGTTTAGATTCTTCTGGGCTTTGGCTGACTTAGGTTACGGTACGCCTTTAGACGTCTCGTAATCTAAGTGCCAGTCACGTTCCGTACTTTCGGGTCGTGACAAAGTTGGTATCAGAGCGTAGGTTTTACCTTTCTGAGTGTAGGACGACCTTGGTAGATGGAGTAGGTGACTTAAACAGAGTGGCGTAGCGTGGGTATGATCCGCGGCATACTTACGATACGGTACTTCGCCTAAGTGACCTTAGGACATAATTGCTTGTATTTCCTTTCTTGATTCCTTGCATTCCTTGATTCAATTGCAATGTCCTTATCAGTGCTGTTTCTTATTCCAGCTTCGATGCCGCCAAAGACTACGAGAGCTCAGCGGGCTGCCGCTAGGGATGAGATTCGGGCGGGCCCGTCTGAGGCGAGGATCGAGCGGGATGATACGCCTGTCCCTCAGGGTCATACTGATCCGCCTTATCCTGACCGTATTGCCAGATTAGTGGCCGGCATGCAAGAGTTGCGACAGATGATGGGATCTTTAGTTGAGTCCAGCCGGGCACAGAGATCCGAGGACGTTCCTTCCACCGCACAGACCATGATCGTACCTGCTGCACAGATGGTCACTCCTGCTGCTACTACGGAGACTATCCCTGTTTCACTACAGGAGTTCATGAGATTGAGACCTCCAGCTTTTACCGGTACAGATGCGACAAAGGACCCACAGGCATTTCTTGATAGGATGGCTCGGATTTGCCGTTCGTTGAGGTGTTCTGATGATAGATTGGTGGAGTTTGCGAGTTTTCGTCTGGAAGGTCTTGCCCAGACATGGTACGATTCAGTAGAGAGAGGCCGAGCTGCAGGTCTACCTTCTATGACCTGGGATGAGTTTACAGCTGCATTTCTTGCCCGTTTTCTTCCGGAGAGTGTCCGAGATGCTCGAGCCCGTAGTTTTGAGTCTTTGCGCAAGACTCCTGGGATGACAGTGTCGGAGTATGATATACAGTTTACCCAGTTGTCTCGATATGCTCCGTACCTAGTCGACACAGAAGAGAAGAGAATAAAGTGGTTTGTACGAGGGCTTGATACACAGCTATTCCTTGCCATCGGTACCCAGCACTTTGATACATACGCAGCCGCGATGGATGCAGCCTTACTTTTGGAGGAGCGTATTTCTGAGACTCCGGTCGTTTCTGGGCCGAAGAGGATCCGTACTGATACGCCAGCTCAGCGGCAGATGGGTAGACACCGCGATAGATTATTTCCGGGAGATGGTGGAGGCAGAGGATTGAGACGAGGTCAGTTATTTGGTTCATATCCACAGACCCAGCAGTCGTCTCCAGGATGTTTTCGGTGCGGGAGTCAGTACCACCTTGTCAGAGACTGTACCATGGGACGTCTGGGTGTGGCGACAGTCCCGCATGTGACTTTACCACCCTCGCTACCTTCTCAGAGAGCTTTGCTTCCTACTCCTGATGATGCTTCACGCCAGCCAGATGCTTCTAGAGGCCGTGGGCGTGGTGGTCCGGTTCAGAGAGGACGAGGCGACAGAGGTAGAGGCAGAGGCCGAGGTAGAGGCAGAGGACAGCCAGCTATTAGTGGTGGACAGGCCCGAGTGTTCGCGTTGACTCCTCAGGATGCACAGGCATCCAATGCCGTCGTGACAGGTACTCTGCCAGTATGTTCTTTTGATGCACGGGTATTATTTGATCCAGGCTCCACACATTCCTATGTATCCACGTACTTTGCACCGAGGTTGGGCCGAGAGTCTTCTCCGTTAGATCAGCCGCTTGTCGTTATTACCCCGGTAGGCGAGTCTTTTGTTGCCCGTTTTGTGTACCGATCGTGTTCCGTTCGTATCGGGGAGAGAGATTCTTCAGTAGATTTGATTCTCCTCGATATGCTAGACTTTGACGTTCTTCTTGGTATGGACTGGCTAGCCACCTGTTATGCATCCGTGGACTGCCGTGAAAAAGCAGTCAGATTCAGTTTTCCTGGTGAGCCGGTTCTTATTATTCAGGGAGATCGTAGCGCTACCCTTCCCAGCTTGATTTCTTCTCTTCGCGCTGGTCAGCTCTTAAGAAAAGGGTTTCAGGGATTCTTAGCCTATGTTTGTGATACTAGTTCCACAGAGGTTCCGTTGGACCAGGTTCCTATTGTGAGAGAGTTCCCTGATGTATTTCCCGACGAGCTGCCTGGTCTACCACCAGAGCGCGAGATTGAGTTCTGTATTGACTTGATCCCCGGCACGGGGCCTATCTCTATACCGCCTTATCGGATGGCCCCTGCGGAGCTGAGAGAGCTAAAGGATCAGTTACAGGACTTGCTGGACAAAGGGCTTATCCGACCGAGTGTGTCACCTTGGGGTGCTCCCGTCTTGTTTGTTAAGAAGAAGGACGGAAGTATGCGTTTATGCATTGATTATCGTCAGCTGAACCGGGTTACTGTGCGGAACAGGTATCCCCTACCCCGCATTGATGACTTATTCGATCAGCTCCAGGGTGCAGGGTTCTTCTCGAAGGTTGATTTACGGTCAGGTTATCACCAGTTGCGGGTTCGGAAGGAGGATATTCCGAAGACCGCTTTCCGTACTAGTTATGGTCATTATGAGTTCTTGGTGATGTCTTTCGGGCTCACCAATGCCCCGGCAGCATTTATGGACTTGATGAACCGTGTATTCAGGCCGTATCTCGATCAGTTCATTATTGTGTTCATTGACGACATCTTGGTTTATTCTCGGAGCCGGGAGGAGCATGAGCAGCACTTACGTATCATATTGCAGACTTTGAGGGAGCATCAGCTGTTCGCCAAATTCTCCAAGTGCGCATTCTGGTTAGACAGTGTCGACTTCTTGGGTCATGTGGTGACGAGAGATGGTATTTGTGTGGACCCGAGGAAGATCGAGGCAGTTCAGCGTTGGCCTAGACCAGTATCAGTTACAAAGGTTCGCAGTTTTCTAGGTCTGGCCGGCTATTATCGACGTTTCGTCCAGGATTTCTCCCGCATTGCTGCACCATTGACCGGGTTGACCCGGAAGGGGGTTACTTTTGATTGGACCCAGGCATGTGAGGATAGTTTCCAGTAGTTGAAGACTCGTCTGACTACTGCACCAGTGTTAGCATTGCCTTCAGGATCAGGCGGGTTCGTGGTATATTGTGATGCTTCTAGAGTGGGGCTGGGATGTGTATTGATGCAGCACGACAGAGTTATTGCGTATGCTTCTCGGCAGCTGAGGAAACACGAACAGAACTACCCCACCCATGATTTAGAGATGGCTGCAGTGGTATTTGCACTTAAGATCTGGAGACATTACCTATACGGTGAGTCGTGTCAGATATTCACTGACCACAAGAGTTTGAAGTATATTTTCCAGCAGCGAGATCTCAACCTGAGACAGCGCCGATGGATGGAGTTGGTGAAGGATTATGACTGCGAGATTTTATACCATCCGGGCAAGGCGAATGTGGTGGCAGATGCTTTGAGTACGAGGCCCGGAGGTAGCTTATCTTGTTTGAGGGCAGTGCAGATGCAGTCGTCGGCGGATTGGCAGGTGTTATGTGACAGCAGAGTGCAGTTCGAGTTTACTCCTACAGGGGGACAGCTGGCCCATTTCAGAGCACGCCCACAGTAACTTGACCGTATCCGCGAGGCACAGTCCGGCGATGCCCGTATTTTAGAGATTATTGAGCAGATTCGACAGGGCAGAGTTTCTGAGTTCGTGATTGATGATCAGGGGATACTTCTATTTGGGACTCGACTGTGTGTGCCAGATTCAGAGGGACTGAGGCATGATATTCTCGAGGAGGCACATAGATCAGTATACAGTGTTCACCCAGGTTCCACCAAGATGTACCGTGATTTGAGAAAGGTTTACTGGTGGGACGAGATGAAGAGGGATATTACAGACTTTGTGTCGAGATGCCTGACTTGTCAGCAAGTCAAGGCCGAGCACCAGAGGCCAGCCGACGAGTTACAACCTTTGCCCATCCCTAAGTGGAAGTGGGAGCAGGTCTCCGTGGACTTCATTGTGGGTCTACCCAGGACCAGTCGAGGGTACGACTCTATATCGGTGATTGTGGATCAACTGACGAAAGCGGCTCACTTTCTGCCAGTGAAGACCACTTTTGGATTTTCTCACTACGCCCAGGTTTATATTGATGAGATCGTGCGACTGCATGGTGTTCCGACTTGCATCGTGTCCGACCGTGGCACCCAGTTTACCAGCCGATTGTGGTAGAAACTTCAGGAAGCATTGGGCACCCGATTGAGTTTTAGCACAGCCTTTCATCCGCAGACTGACGGTCAGTCAGAGCGTACTATTCAGACTCTTGAGGACATGCTCAGAGCTTGCGTTTTAGATTTCGGTGGTAGCTGGGATCGTCATTTGCCTTTGATCGAGTTTTCCTACAATAATAGCTTCCAGGAGACGATTCAGATGGCACCTTTTGAGGCTTTATATGGGAGGAGATGTCGATCGCCTGTATGTTGGACAGAGCTCAGGGAGAGCTGTATTTTGGGGCCGCAGATTGCACAGGAGACGACCGAGAAGATACAGCTGATTCGGGACAAGATGAGAGCGGCACAGAGCAGGCAGAAATCATATGCTGACAGGCGCCGTCGCCGACTCGAGTTCGCTGTTGGCGATCATGTTTTCCTGAAGGTCTCTCCGATGAAAGGTGTGATGAGATTTGGGCGGAAAGGGAAGCTGAGTCCTAGATATGTTGGTCCTTTCGAGATCCTAGAGCGTGTTGGTCCAGTCGCTTATCGGTTAGCTCTTCCGCCCAGCTTCCCCGATGTTCATCCCGTATTCCATGTCTCGATGCTCCGCAAGTACCTTCATGATCCTTCCCAGGCGATTCAGCACCAGACGATCCAGCTAGAGCGTGATCTTTCTTTCACCGAGCAGCCGGTGGTCATTTTGGATCGGCAGGTGAAGAAATTGAGGTCGAAGGTTATACCGTCCGTCAAGGTCCTTTGGCGTGGCCCGAACAGCGAGGAGGTCACCTGGGAGACCGAGGTCGAGATGAGGAAGAGATATCCCCATCTTTTTGAAGGTACGCGTAGTTAAATTCTAAATTCGGGGACCGAATTTCTTTAAGGGGGGAAGATTGTAACCCTTCGAAAATCGTTTAGGCAGTTTTTCGGTAATCGGTTAATTTTTCGGCTTTTTCAGTAAAAAGTCAAAATAGGTATTTTTCATTGTGGACCTAATTATACAAAATTTAGATAAGATATTACTATAATTTTGTCACTAAAATGTCACTTATAATTTTCTAGTTAAATAAAAAAAAATTCGTAATTAATTATTTTTTTATTATTTTAAGCCTTTTTAAATACATTAAATTAGTGATAAATACAAATTTAATTAGGTAAATTTCATAATTAGGAGTCTTTATAAGCTAAAATATGGTGTTAATAAAATTGTATCATGACTTGCAACATTTTAGTTTTATGGTGTGAAAATTATGAAAAAATGATGTAAAATGGGTTTTTTTTGTAAAAAGTTGATGTGAAATGCATTAAATGAGATGTGGGGGATCTTTTTGACCTAGAAACTTCTCCAAAAACCCCACACCCTCCTCCTCTTCACCTCTGGCCGAAAATAGCAGCAGCTCCCCCCTCTTTTCACCTCAATTCTTGCTTCAAAAATCATGAAAAATCATGAAAAATCCATAAAAATTCACCATTTTCTTCACCAATTCAATGCTAAACCCTAATCCACTCTCTCCTCAACCAAATTTAGTTCAAAACTAGAAGAAAGGAGGCTTCTTTGGTGGCTTGATCATGCTAGGGTTCCATTTGTGAGGTGAAATTCTAAACTAGTTTGTTAACTTGTAGTTTATGTGTGCTAAAATTCAATTTTGAAGTATTAATTTAGTTGTAATTACTTGTTCATGAAAATCAAGAGAGGGATTTGATTCCAAATTAGAGTTTGAAGCATGGTTGTTAGAGTTAAGTTAGGGCTTTGGTTACCTATTTGATTAGGGTGGTTAATTGCGGAGGGTTACGCTCGCTAAGTCGTTAAATTGCGACGTTTGCATCGAATCGGGTTGAAATTTGCTTACTAGATTTTTACAAAAATTAGAATGCGATCAAATTGTGTTATGTTAGCGATATAATTAGCTTCGTATAGGACTATTAGAGTGCGCGAACGCGGGGTTTCGTCTAGTCGGGTTTTAGTTTTGTCGATTTCCCCGAAATGACGATTCTAGTTAACAATTAGCGATTTTCGTGCGTTTTCCCGCGCACCGAGTGCGTGTTATGTTTAATTCGAGAGCGTCGATAATTGTATATTGTGACTTGCATCGTTTTAGGTTTTGTAATCTTATGCTTGGTGTTGTGCAAATATAGGATCGGTCGGGGAAATATCGGACACGGCGCGTAAAGGCAAGGCGGTGGTCGGATCGGATTAGCGAGGCATTCAAGTGAGTAGATGTATTCATCTATGGGGGAATCGTCTGAATGGCGCGAGGCGCAACCTAGTTAGGATTACCCTACTTTGTGCAAGATTCATATTGTTAGCTAGCTTATCCATTCATGTACACTGCATACCCTTATAGCGAACAGTATATTAGATTGCATGGACATTCATCTACACTTATGCGATATCACTTCGTAGGACACGAACACCATTACCATTGGCATCTGTTGCACGCGCACTATTCATGTGACACACACGCCTTTGGTAATTGCCATGTCACGTGCACTATAGAACCTGTTTAGCTTAGTATCGCCACTTGCATCGTGCATGATATATGAAATTGCATAGCATGTATATACCTCGCATCATCATCATACTTACATAGATTTTTAGCCACAATTCACATCGCATACCTTGTTATCATAGACATTTATCATATATAACATGTGGAAATTATGATTTTTCTTGAGGATTTCAGTATTGCTGCGATTTCTGGATTTTTGGGGAAAACCGCAAGAATTTAACAAAATCTTATATTTATCATTTTTAAAACAAAGTTGCGGTTTTCTCGTGATGTATGTGTCGTCCACCATGAGTTTTCATGTTTTCTGTTGGATTTCGAACCCGATTCGAGGAGTGGATGAACCGTCTCGGATACATGGTGGGCCCGGTATGGTACCCCGGGGCAAGAAGATCGAGTTGTAGACGATGAGCCTGGCAGGGGAAGACTACCTACCGGTGATGTCTGGCGCGGCGGATATCCGGAGGATACCGACCGTTGTCGTGAGATTTGATGATATGGGCCGATCCAGACTGACGGAGCCCGATATTTAAGACATTGATACAGTGAGATATTGAGACAGATATGATTTCATATTTGGTGTCGATGCTTGACACGGGTTTTCAGATGATTTCTTGATGGTACTTAGCTATTATACAGATATTCATTTTCTAAAGTTAAGAATGCAGTACCCTTAGCATTTAAAACACTTAAAGATTTAGTAATGACATTGCATACATATGCATGCATACTAGAGACATTATATCACATATGGACATACATGTTGTGACGCATTGCGTGCATTCTTACGATTGCCTTACTAGATGTTATATTCTACTCACGAGCTGGCAACTCACCCCCGTTGTGCCACAGTGTCTTGCAGGTCGGACCCGTCACCCTTGTAGCGGCGGGCTATCCTATCATCAGATCCTTTTGCTTAGACTCGCGACATCGCCCGTAGGTGGGTTGCGAGCACACTTTATTTCTTTTTGCTTTCATGTAAGGTTTTCCTTCACTCTCTTTTGCTTTTGGTTTAGATTCTTCTGGGCTTTGGCTGACTTAGGTTACGGTACACCTTTAGACGTCTCGTAATCTAAGTGCCAGTCACGTTCCGTACTTTCGGGTCGTAACAATAAAACTACTGATAACACTTACCAGTAAATCAATGCAACCCTGGCCAGGGATTTCCAGTTATGGCCAGTCGAGCATAGCGCAACATCAACCCCCAATACCGGGAGAGACGAATCCCCTCCTATCGCTCATTGCCTCCATGTGAATCGGGACTGTACCCAAAAACCACCTGTTTGCACGACTCGGTAGAGCCGTGGTAGGGTGGAGATCAAAGCACAGTGGGAGACACACAAGACTCTATGACGATCTCGGGTCAACAGACTAAGCTGTACCAGTGTCACCAGAGAACTGCCATCTGACGTGAGGTATAATACCATCTAGGAGTTCTCGGTGAGTCCGTTCAGTGTACCCAGTCTCCACTGAGCACCCTCATACCATCTCTGATGTCAAACACCAATGGATATGGGATCATCCATCGCCCATCACATGGGTCGAGAAGATATACGCTAGTCTACTCTGGAATATCGATGCCCCGTCTCGATATTCCCACGACTAGGAACATTGAAGGATGTACTCATGGACTACCCAGGCTCCACTAGTATGATCTACATCATAGTCCCGGAAGTCGAGTACACATGCTAATGGCTTTATCAACATATAATAGAGAGACATCAAGTATACATGTTAAGATAAAGAGCAACCAGATAGCGTACTATCATGTCGAGCAAGAAAGTCCTACCTATATATGTCCCAGCACCCACTACAATATACATCCAATGTACAGTAATGGCCTCTAGGGCATACATATAACTAACAATCTCCCACTTGCACTAGGGCCATCTGTAGTAGTGGTTGCAGTATCAAATACTCAACCATCCCATATAAGTCTCTCTCTGGGAAAAAGCCTTTGTGAGTGGATCCGCCGTGTTGTCCTCTGTGTCTACTCTCTTAACCTCGATAACCCTGGAGATCAACTATCTCCATGATCAGGTGATGCTGCCTCAGAATATGTTTGGATCACTGATGGGACCAGGGTTCCTGGGCTAAAGCCACACTTCCATTGTCACACAATGGTAGGAACCTAGTTCATCTCATGAACCAATATACACCCAAACTTCCTCTTTGGTAGTATCTTTAATAACGATGTTACCAGCCTTTATCGTCTAGTTTGTCACGGTATCTAGCTTGGAACTCTTCCAACATACCGTCCCTTCACTGAGGGTAAAGACAATGCCTGCGACTGACATTCAGTCGTCTTTATCACCCTGGAACTTTTCCAGTGATTCTCCCCAGGATCGATTGATACCAACTCACTAAACCTAGTGAAAACCCTAACATCCCTTTAGATCTATCTCATAGATCCAAATTCCAGGATTTAGGAGGTATCACCTTGATCCTATTGGAGAATCCATGTGATAAGAGGAGATCGACCGATCGTAGTATATGAAACTCTTTTCCTATCAAGAGTATGTTGTCCACGTACAATACGAGGATGACCACCAACTCCCTACTACCTTTTTGTATATACAAGGTTCATATACCATTTTGATGAAGTCAAACTATTTGACTATCACATCAAAACAGATGTTCTAACTCCGAGATGCCTGCTTTATCATGTAAAGAAACTTGCACACGTTTCCGCTGCTCCCACTGTTTACGACGCCCTCTGGCTGTGTACTTATAGACGCTCTCTTTCAAAACATCATTTTGGAAAAGCTGTTATGACACCCAACCACCAGATATCGTAGTCATGGTATGTAGCCGTGGCAAGTAGGATCTGGATGGACTTAAGCATAGTCACTGGAAAAGGTTTCATCATTATCCACGCCTGGTCGATGACGAAAACCTTTAACAAGTCTAGCTTTGAAAGTCTCAACTTTTCCATGTACACCAAGTAATCTTCTCAAGATATACTTGCTGCTGATGGGGATTTAACCCTTCAGATAAAGAAACCAAAGTCCATACTTTGTTGGTGTATAAGGATTCCATTTCAGATCGCTAAGCATCCAGCCATTCTTACAGAGTCCTACTCCTGATGGCTTGCTCGAAAATAGTTGGGTCATCATCTCATGATGCAATCCTCGCTCCTACTGTCATAGAGAAACCAAAGTATCTCTCAGGTGGGTGAGGAACCCTACTAGATCGGCGGAGAGGCTGAGGTTTGTTGATTACTATTGAATCCTTTGGTTCTACCAAATCATTAGCTGCAGTTTGTATAGCTGGAACTCCTTCCAGTTCTACCTCATGACCACAAATTTGTTTCCAAAATAAATTCCTTTTTCCCAATAAGGTGGCATGCCGAGAAACAAAACATCTTTTGTTCCTCGGTGCGGTAGAAGATATTCCTTTGCAAATGCATGGGATATCCAACAAACTTCCACATAACTGAGTTCGCCTCGAGCTTGTCCGGATTTTGCTTTTAGACATAGGCCGGACAACCCCAAATCTTAACAATATTTAAGATATGGGCTCTTCCCTTTCCATATCACATATGAAGTGGTAGGCAACTGATTTGATCGGAACCCTATTCAATAAGTATGCAACTTCATAAGTGCATAACTCCCAAAAGGAAATAGGTAACTCAGTAGTACTCATCATAGAGCACATCATATCTCATAGGGTGCTATTGCTCCGCCCCGATATACCGTAGTGCTGTGGTATATTCAGAGGAGTAATACTGAGAGAGAATCTCATTCTCTTTTAGAATAGTCCAGGAATTCTATGCACAAGTATTCTCCTCCCTGATCTTATCATAGGACATAATACTTATACCCGGTTTTTGGTTCTCTACTTCTAACTTATATTCTGTGAATATCTCAAAAGCTTCAGACTTATGTTTCAACAGGAACATACGACTGAATCTTGAGAGATTATCAGAGAATGTAATGAAGTACAAAGAACCGGTCTGGCATGTGTAGACAGGGGACCTTACATACATCAACATGTATCAATCCCAAGAGTTTACTAACTCTTTCTCTGTTTCCAATAAACAGAGCTATGGTCATCTAATCTTTGTGACATGACTGGCAAGTTTCACAAGATGTAAATTCAAACTGATTTAAATATGCATCTAAATATAACTTCAGCTAGTCGGGTCGCATTGATATGCCCTAGTCTACAATACCTCAAGAAGGATTCGTTCATTTCTGAACTCTTCCTCTTGTGTGTGTTCTGTATACTAAGAACTGTAGTTTGATTTAGAACGTCAATGCTTTTAGATAACGTGCCTGAACCGATCAACTCTTGATATAGGAAATGTTCAAAATATTATCCAACAATACAAAATTATATCCTTTCTTTACTAATAAAGAGGCTGATATGATGTTGTATATCAGGTTCGGTATCTAATAACATTGTTCAGAATCAATGTATTCTGGTAATACAGGGTGACAGTGACCAACAGACTTGGCTGCAACACTTGCACCGTTTTCTGTCTCATGAAACTTATCATCCGTTCTCAGTTCTTTACCTATCTGTAGCCCATGTAACAGATTACATATGCGGGTTCCTGATCCGGTATCATATACCCAGGACGTAAAGGATACTGAGAAACAGTTCTCTGTAATGAACACACCCGAAGATGATGCATCAGTATGCACTTTCTTCGTTTGGGTCGCACGGGAATTCTGGTATTCCCCAATTTCCTGCTCTGTCTTATAACAATTATAAGTTGGAGCAGGACCAGCGTTCCCCAGCTCAGTATAACAAGCGGGTTCGGTCAATACATCCGTATTATTATCTTGATTAAGGCGTGATATGGTCGCTACCTAGAGAGAGAGAGAAGAAAACACTCAGCGTGCGCTCTTGCAAGAATAGATTGGTTATTATTTTATCTAATCAGGATGGCTCCCACTGTTTTTATCAAATCTTCCTTCAAACCCTAAAAGGAAAGACTAGCCGAGATTAATTACATGCTACAAGTTCGCCAATCTTTCAGCCAGGCCAGTGTCGGTACTTTGAGGGAGGTCCCCCGTGCTTTCGCACGAACCTAATTAATGTAAACCTCATTTTCCCAGAGGCGTAACCCCGTTAACACCTTTCTAGACACCTACTTGATCGGCTAATTGTAAAGTGCAAAACTCTTCCAGGAGTAACAATTACTCGCAGTGGGTATAGGGATCCAACTATCATATAGAAGATATGAAATCTCATTGCAAATTTCAACACTTGAAACTCCCGCTAATGGTTTTTACCCCTAGCACTTATGACCTTAACTATGGTCAACAAATCATAAGAACTAGTCAAGTTCTACCCGTCATTTTGTGATTAATTAGACCCACCCGCATGACCCTTAAGTAAGGTCAACAAAGTCACACGACTGTCCTAACTAATCGCATCATATGCGGTGTAGGAAGACATCACTTAGCTACCGTACACTGTGCCTTGACTATGGTCAACAAACACAGCACGAATACTAAGTACTCTACTTCCTAAAATGACGGAGGGCTGCGGATGGTTTTTAAGAAAACCTTTAACGCTTTGAACTTGATCTCGTTGCGGAATCAAATGGTTTTTAAATGGAGTGTTTTTGAGGCTTTTCTAGTTTTGCTAAAGGGATCACTCCCGGTGAAGGGATCGTCGGCCCTTTCCTCATCGAATAAGGTGCAGGATATATCATATATACCGCTGTGCAAAGCAGAAACTATAGAAGCAATCAAAAGACAAACCGAGGGTTGTAGCATCTGCCAGTTATTGCTAAAGGGGTCACTCCCAGTGAAGGGATCGTCGGCCCTTTCCTCATCGAATAAGGTGCAGGATGTTCTACAAGGAACACCGCGATGCAAAGCAAGAACTGTAGCTACCTGTTTTTGAGAAATTCGATTCCACAACATCTTTTAGGTTTATTTTCTTTCATTAATCTCATTAATGAATGTCCCATCATTTAAGTCCACCTAAACAGCACAGATAAATATAACGTACGCTTATGCCATCCGCATTCGCCTCGATGTCCTGTCTGCACCGTTAGGTTAGGTAACTAACGGCAGAGCGAGGCAGGGCTAGTGCGGGTGTAAAACATAAGCAACGTCTATATAATATATCATATATACTATATACAGTATCAATCTGAACAAATCACATGATCACATCACAGATAACGCAGCAAAAAATATCATATGAAATATTGGATATACTAGGACGTCCGTATTTTATTTTGAGCCTGTATAAAACACGGATTCCACGGTCGTGATGAATAGCCAATCCCACACCCCTAGACCCCTACGAGAGCGGCAAGAAACCCTACCAATTCTAGGGTTAGGAGACCCGGACTCGACTCCTCGAGATGGTCTCCCACTGGACCCTAGAACCCGGTTACTTGTACTCCCCTCCTTGGGTCTATCCTAATGCGGAAAAGTAAATAATATACATCAACGGTGACATCTTCCGCAACTTGGAAGTGCCCCAATAAAAGAATATTACATACAAGTTTTTACATGAATGAAAATGAAAAACACTCATCTCACATAAAAACCCCCGGCTATTCAAACACGACGATCCAATATAACATATCCAGCAACACATAACATCACATGTCATCAACGTAAGTAAATATGCCCATCCCAATTGACGTTGACATATAGCAACGAAACCGGCGATATCACATATTACACTTACGGTCACAGAAAAGAAAGTGTAAAACTACACAGTTGGAATCCTCAAACTCTTTAGACATCGCATGCCTAATCATATGAATTCCTTAGACATCACATGCCTAACAATTATAAACCCCGCATTTTAGTCTCATTTATCGAAAACTCTTTTCAATATCAAGTCGGGCAATTCAACAAGATTCCCGACATGTGATCGAATGCTCGTCGCAAACTTTAGTAGACGGCCACACCCCCGATACCGTCGACGAAGTGCACTAAGGCGGAACACCGCTACCGCGAGCACCCGAACGGATGCCTTCGGCGATGGGGTTCTCCTACAGTCACTTGGTCGGGGCTATGGGGCGTGGCTATCTATTAAGTTTACCGGCGAGTATCCGCGTACGCTACGTGATTGCGACGGACATTTGATCGCATCAAAATTCCGTGGCAACCGATCATTTGAGACTAAACTGCTATGTTTATAACATTCAAATGTTGTTGATTCCAATTATTGTATCACATTCCAGATAAACAGAAAATGTTAAACTTTCCGATCGAACAGTCAAACACCCAAGTTTTCCCGAAACAGCTCAATACATGAAATAAGTTTAAAAACATTCACTTCATGCCTCAGTACTGACGGTCTAGCCGTAGAAGGGTCAAGCCAACGCCTCACATGTGGAACGCCGTACTACCCTAAACCCAAAGGTTCAAAGGGCAGTTCAAGACGGTCACATAATCGAGTTAAGGTTTGTTTTCTTCTAGAGGGTCCATCGCGTTACTTGCACTACTTAGACGTTCTTAAACTACGGAAAAATCCAACACTTGGAATTTCCCGGCAGGGGAAAAAGTGGGTACTTTTATCCGGTCGAACCTTTTAACATGTTCTAAAATATCCGGAAAAACACAGACAAAGTTAAACTTCCCGATCGAATCGACGAACTCCCAATACAACCCAGAAAACTCAACTGTTGAGTATAAATTAAGAATTCCCAGAAGATTCAGGAAACTTATAAGGAGGTTACTGTTAGTGTATATGCCCTAGAGGCCATTGCTGTATCATACTAGTTTGTATATTACTTAATGGAAGCTTGGGATATTCACCTTGTATAAACAATCTTGCTCAATATAGTAGTATGCTACTTGGTTTGTTTCTACTTCAATGTGTACTTGTGTTTATTTCAGTATATCACTTATACGCATTAGTGGAGCCCTTAGGATCTTTGCTTGATTACCAGCGTTGTGATGGCAGTCACACTAGTGGGGGCTGGGTAATCTATAGGCACATCCTTATACAGGTCCCTAGTCGTAGGACTATCGAGACAGGGCATCGATACTCCGGAGTAGACTAGCGTATGCGCTTCTCATCCCAGTGTGGGAGATGGTCTGTCCCACAGCCATCAGTACGTCGTACTGGAGATAGTATACGGGTGCTCGTTGGGTTACGAGTACACTGGACAGGACTCGTCGGGAACTGACAGGTTGGTATTATACCTATCGTCAGTTATCAGTTCCCAGGTGACATGAGTACAGCTTAGTCCGCTGACTTGACACTGGCACTTCGCCTCGAGTGTGTTCCCACTGCACTTTGATCACTACCCTACCACGGCTCAAAGGAGTCATGCAAACAGGTGGTGGTTGGGTGCAGTCCCGAAGCACTTGGAGGCAGTGATGGTTAGACAGGATTCGTCTCTCCCGGTATTGGGGGTTGACATCGCGCTGTGTCTAGGAGAGCCATTACACGAGTAGTCCCTGGCCAGGGCAAGCGAGATATACTGGTAGGTTCCAGTGTTATCTCAGGGTGTTTTGGGCTTCACTCCGACACGACTTGTACCGCTATTGGGGGACTGACGTTTTACCGCCCCCTAGGCCCGACATGCGATGTATCAGACGAACAGACCGGACTGTACGGAGAATGTCACATTCAGACTCAGTAGGAGTTCAGATGGGGTTTCACCTCGTCAGCCTTCTTGTCGACATCTACCTAGGGACCGTTACGCACAGCTAGTGCCGCTTGCGGTCTGTGGTTAAACCCACTGCCAGCGTAGTGTCGAGTCTTTAGAGTCCCACACAGAGGGTATTCGCCTCTGGGCAAAACAGAGTAGAGGTCGCATGGTTTTGCGACAGGGTTCGTTCTCATCCGCGCACTTGTGCACGTTTGGAGTCCGGACGGATTATACTGGCAGGCTCTGGTTTGAGCCAGATACTGGTATATGTTTTGGGGTTGCTTTTATATCTTGGTATTCTTGTTCCTCGGAACGAGAATGCAGGTGTGTATGCACAGTTGCTTGAGGCGGAGGATGAGGTATTTCATTAGGGTTTCGGAACGGGTGCGTATGCACAGTTGACAGTCTTCATTTTCCAAACCCTAATGGATTTATAAATTATCTATTAATAATAGTAATTAAATGAGAATTTTGTTATGGTTGATTTTGTTGACTTGTTGACCATGGTTGACTTGTTGACCATGGTTGAATGTTGACCACCATCATGCTTTGAAAGATCCTCCTTGATTCATGCTTACACTTCATTTAAAGAAGCATGATAGTGGTCATTCCAAATTACCATCAACTATTCTTATTTTGAATTATTATTATTTAGATAATTCTTTTCTTTTGGCATTATGGTTGCAAGAAAGAAAAGATTGCTCATTATCTCATTTAGCTTCTCTCTCCTCACTTCATCTTCTTCTTCCTCTAGCAAAAGAGAACCCTTCTCATGTGTTGAGAATCCTTCTCTTTTAAAAGAAAAGCAACCCCTAGTCACTCTCTACTCATTCTAGGTTCAAGGTTTGGCAAGCCGGAAACCCTAGTTCACTCAAAGATCGAGGAAGAGCCCAAAGGTCGAACCTTCGAGGTGGATCCATCTTCGACGGAAGAAGGCGACGAAAAGAGAACCATCAACCTCTACAAGGTTTAAAGAAGAAGGAGTTCAAGTTTAGGTATAACCATCTTCCATAGTAGCTAACTCCTTTTAGTGTATTTGCTAGTTTAGTTTAGACACGATCCCGACCTTGTTTAGTCCATGTTGCCTCTTGCGATAAAAATTTGTTTTTTATACCGTTTCCGCCTCCCCGTAAGAACCGGGGGTCGCAATATGGACTTACAGTGGTATCAGAGCCTAACTAAACTTAAACTAGCTTGGTAGCGAAGTGTATGGAAGTTCGAAACCGAAAAAATCGCAAAACCGGAAAAACCAAAACCCTAAGTTTCTGTTGAATTTTTTTCTGCTCTAAATGAAAAACTTTATACTTGTAAATTCGGCTCAGGGTTTTGTTTGAACAGACAAGAAAAACGATGCACTAATTCAGTTAAACCGCCGCGCTTCCGCGGCACGAGGTAGGCATGTGCCGCGGAAGCGCCGCAGTTTATTTTCCTCTCTGCATCGTTTTTCGTGCAGTGTTCTTCTGGTGGGATTTTGGGATTTTTCAGATGTATTATATGTACCCAGATTTTCCAGAACAGAAATTCACTTTTGGGGTCCTATAATTCCGTATTTTTTCCGAACTTCACTGCACTTTGGCTATGTTGGTTATATCTGTGATGTTTGCATGTATTGAACGTCGGCTAATCGCTATAAGTCGATTAGTCGGGGTTATACATGATCTGTGTTTGATATTGGAATGTGTATATGAATGTGTTGGATTGTCGCGGGTGAATAGCCGGGGTGGATGTGAGATGAGCTTTTGTTTTTCTTTCATTCATTGTAAATGTAAATTGATGTAATAATATTATTTGTTTGGCCGCACAACCGGGTCGGGGTTGTAGCCGTCATTGTATAATTCTTTTTACTGTTTTTGCTCCTAGGATAGACCCATGGAGGGGTGCACAAACTGCCGAGTACTTGGCGGGTAGTTTGCCGCACCCGTAGGGGTCTTGGGTGGGGTATTTGGCTATTCACCGCGACCGTGTAATCCGCTTTTCATTGCAGGCTCGAAAGGATTGCGGATTGCTAGTATATCCAATGTATTCATCTGTGATCTGTAATGTCTATCATTGCTTTCTATTTAGGCGTTGCTTATGTTTTACAGCCGCGCTAGCCCAGCCCCCGCTCTGTCGTTAGTTAAGTAACCTAACGAGTGATGACGGGACCCCGTGGCGAATGCGAATGGCATAAGCGTACGTCATATTTTGGTTGTTTTCTGCAATGGTAGGATTAAATGATGGGACGCATTAAAAGAACTAATGCAAGAATATCACGCATTAAAAGAACTAATGCAAGATAATAAACCAAGCTAAAGTCGTTGGAACACTTTCGAAAAACCACTCGGTTCTTTTCAAAACTAACTTTTAAATGCGGAGCTTGAGCCACTCCTTCTAAAAGCTATCTCGTTCCATCGATTATATCAAGTTCACTACGTTCACGGTTTCGCCAAAACCATCCGTAGCCCTCCGTCGTTTCATATGAATATTCAACAGTATTCAAGCTGTGTTTGTTGGCCTTAGTTAAGGCACAGTGTTTGGTAGCTGGTGGGTATTCATATGTTGCATAGATAGAATGCGTTGGTTTGGGACAGTCGTATTGCCTTGTTGGCCATAGTCAAGGGTATATACGGGTGGGTTCAAATTAACCTGGATAACGACGGGAAGAACTTGACATGTGACTTATGATTTGTTGGCCTTAGTCAAGGTCATAAGAGCATGGGGCAAAAATCCACATCGGGAGTTTCATAAGTACTGAAACTTGCTAGATTTGCATACCATTTGGAGTGTGATGATTATGGTAGGATTCCTTCATTTTCGTCACGCGATGATATTTGGATCCCGATCCTACTGTGAGTATATGCTACTCCTCGGGAAATTTCTCACTAAACGATCAATGCTATAAACCTAGTAGGTGCCTAGAAAGGTGTTAGCGGGGCTACGCCCCTAGGGAAAAGAGGTTCTTAAATTAAGGAACTTCGCGAAAGCGTTGGAAAACCTCCCTCGAAGTACCGACACTGGCCTGGCTGAACGGTTAAGCAAGTATTGTACGGTGGGATTGATCCCGGCTAATTCTTCCTTTGTGGTTTGAGGAGGGATTCGAGAGACAGTGGGAGCCATCCTGTTTAGACAAATTAAAAACCATTCTCAACTTGCAAGAGCATCGTGCTAAGTGTTTCTTCTCTCCCCCTGCAGCGACCAAATCGAAATGACTGGACTTAAGTTACTTCTAGATAAAAACATACTGACAGGGCCAAACTACAAAGATTGGCTCAGGAATGTCAAATTGGCAATCACTTACGACAAGCTGGGGTATCTTCTTACCACCAAAGCTCCCCCCGTCCCAGGTCCCACCTCCAGCGTCACGGATAAGGAAATCCGTAAGACTTGGGAGATTGATTGCGCGAAGGCCAGGTGCCTCGTGCTTGCCTCTATGGACAACGAACATCAGAGGAGGCATGAGAATATGGACCTCGAGTCCATATTTCTCCATACAAAAGAACTGTATGGAGAGCAGTCTCGTATCGCAAGATACGAAGTGTCGAAGAAGTTGTTTTCGACAAAGTTGGCCGTCGGATCATCGGTAGCGGACCACGTGCTTAAGATGATTGGCTACACTGAGGAGCTCGCAGAACTTGGGACCACGTTGGATAGTGAACTCTATACAGATTTAATTCTCCAGTCCCTTCCATCCACTTATGCCCAGTTCATACTGAATTTCAACTTGCAAGAAAAGGAAGTTGAACTTTCAGAACTCCTCAACCTGCTGAGGAGCGCAGAGGGCACCCTACAGAAGGGTAGGGATACACCCGCTTTGTTTGTAGGAGGATCTTCTTCCTCTAGGTCCAAGGCGAAAGCCAAGGGAAAGAGGAAGAAAGCCCCCGCCAAACCAAGAGGCGGTGTTAGTAAAGTGGGTACGAAGGGAAAGGAAAAGGCAACAATGATTGCGGGGAAGCTTGTTGGTAAAGAGGAATGCTTCTATTGTCACAAAAGTGGACACTGGAAGAAAGATTGCAGGGCTTGGAAAGCCAGGACACAGGAACTGAAGCAGGTTGCGGCTTCAGCTTCAGGTGTGTATGTTATTGAAAACTGTCTTTCTATAAACTCTACTTCCTGGGTATTGGATACCGGATCAGGATCTCATATCTGTAATTCTTTGCAGGCGTTGAGAAACCGTAGGTTTTTGAAGGCAGGTGACATGACCCTCAGAGTTGCGAACGGAGCTAGCATGGATGCTAAAGCCGTGGGGGACTATCACCTGGGAATGACAGATGGGCATGTTTTGGTTTTGCGTAATTGCTTTTTTGTACCCAACGCAACTTGTAATATCATTTCTGTATCTTTGGTTTCTAAAGAAGGTTATGAATTTGCGTTTGTAAGTAATGTTGTAAACATTCACCTTAATCAAGTTCTGATTGGGTCAGGTTCACTGAGCAATGGTATATACGTATTAAACCAACCACAGATTTTCAATGTCCAGAATACACACAAAAGAAAGTCTCCAGATATCAATCAGGCTTTCTTATGGCATTGTAGACTGGGTCACATCAATGAGACACGGTTGACTAAGTTACATAAAGAAGGATACTTGGATCCGTTCGAGTATCAGTCTTATGCCACTTGTGAATCTTGTCTTATGGGAAAGATGACAAAGACTCCGTTCACTGGACACGGAGAAAGAGCGAGCGAGCTCTTGGGACTCATACACAGTGACGTGTGTGGTCCAATGTCTACACATGCGCGAAGCGGTTATTCATACTTCATTACTTTCACAGAAGATTTCTCTAGGTATGGACATGTCTTCTTAATGAAGCACAAATCCGAGGCCTTTGAGAAATTTCGGAATTACAAGAATGAAGTTGAAAACAAACCGGCAAAAGTATCAAGATTCTAAGATCGGATCGAGGTGGAGAATACTTAAGTGCCGAGTTCCTGAATTACTTAAAAGAGAATGGGATTCTCTCTCAGCGTACTCATCCATACACTCCGCAACATAACGGTGTATCGGAAAGGAGGAATCGAACCCTATTGGATATGGTTCGTTCCATGATGAGTAAGGCTGAGTTACCGCGATCTTTTTGGGGATATGCACTAGAAACAGCTGCACATCTCTTGAACCAAGTTCCTACTAAGACTGTGCCTACCACACCATATCAGATGTGGAGTGGGAAGAAACCCTGTCTTAAAGCCTTTAAGACATGGGGATGTCCGGCTTTTGTAAAAAAGCAGCATGCGGACAAGCTCGAGGCACGCTCAGTACAGTGCAAGTTTGTGGGATACCCAAAGAACTCCAAGGGGTATCTATTCTATTACGCAGAGGAGCAAAAAGTCCTTGTTTCTCGTCATGCCCACTTCTTGGAAACTGAGTTTTTGGAAAATCAGATAAGTGGGAGCGCAGTAGAACTGGATGAAATTCCAGAACCTCAGACTATTACTGAAAGCTTAGTGGAACCAGAGGGTTCAAAAGAACAGGACATTCCTACGCCGCTCCGCAGAAGTAGTAGGCAGTCTCATCCGCCCGAGAGATACTACGGTTTTCTCATAGACGGGGATAGAGAGGATTGCATCATAGACTATGATGAGCCTACTAGCTTCCAACAGGCCGTTCAGAGCGTTGACTCGGTAAAATGGCTGGATGCAATGCGGACCGAAATGGAGTCCATGTACACCAACAAAGTATGGACGTTGGACATTGCTCCAGACGGGGTAAAACCCGTAGGATGCAAGTGGATCTTCAAAAGGAAGATTGGTGTAGATGGACAGGTTGAGACCTATAAAGCTAGACTTGTAGCAAAGGGTTTCCGTCAAAGACCTGGCTTGGACTATGACGAAACCTTTTCTCCAGTGGCTATGCTGAAATCCATTCGGATCCTTCTTGCCATTGCTGCCTTCCACGATTATGAGATTTGGCAGATGGACGTAAAAACCGCTTTTCTAAATGGAAATTTAGAGGAGTGTGTCTATATGGATCAGCCAGAGGGTTTCATTCAGAGTGGGAGCAGCGGAAAGGTGTGCAAGTTGCTTAAGTCCATCTATGGACTAAAGCAGGCATCGCGGAGTTGGAACATCTGTTTTGATGAGACGGTCAAGGAATTTGACTTTATCAAAAATCCAGATGAACCATGCATCTATAGTAGATTTGTAGCGAGAACTGTTGTATTCCTTGTTTTATACGTGGATGACATTCTCTTAATAGGAAATGACATTCCTATGCTACAATCTGTCAAGGGTTTCTTGTCACACAGGTTCTCCATGAAAGACCTGGGTGATGCCTCATACATCCTGGGGATCCGGATCCATCGTGATAGATCCAAGAGGATATTAGGACTTTCACAGTCCAGGTACATCGACACCGTACTGAAAAGATTCAGTATGGAAGATTCCAAGCGCGGTAACCTACTGGCTTGTCACGGGATCACCCTCTCTAAAGAGATGTCTCCCAAGACTGATTTGGAGAGGGATCGCATGTCTATTATACCCTACGCTTCTGCGGTAGGCTCTATAATGTATGCGATGTTATGTACCAGACCGGATGTAGCTTATGCACTGAGTGTAGTAAGCCGGTATCAGTCAAACCCTGGGGAGAAACATTGGATAGCAGTAAAGAACATTCTCAAGTACCTGAGAAGGACTAAGGAGATGTTCTTGGTGTATGGCAGAAAAGACCTCCAGATTGAGGCCTTTGCTGACTCCAGCTTCCAGAGTGACAAGGATGATTCCAAGTCCATGTCGGGTTTTGTCTTTACCCTCAATGGAGGGGCGGTGTGTTGGAAGAGTTCCAAACAGGAAACCATTGCAGACTCGACTATGGAAGCGGAATACATCGCTGCATCTGATGCCGCAAAAGAAGCTGTCTGGATAAGGAAGTTCTTAAAAGAACTTCAGGTGGTTCCGTCCATTGTTGACCCAGCACCTCTGTATTGCGACAACAACGGGGCTATAGCTTTAGCGAAGGAACCCAGGTCCCATCAGAGATCCAGGCACATCCTGAGGCGGTATCACCTGATCAGGGAGATCGTGGAATTCAAGGAGATCGAGGTTCGGAGGGTTGCTTCAGAAGAAAACACTGCAGATCCATTCACCAAGGCCCTACCCCAGACTCAGTTCGAGCGGCTGATCGAGATGATAGGTCTTCGATACGCCAGTACATGGCCTTAGTGCAAGTGGGAGATTGTTAGTGTATATGCCCTAGAGGCCATTACTGTATCATACTAGTTTGTATATTACTTAATGGAAGCTTGGGATATTCACCTTGTATAAATAATCTTGCTCAATATAGTAGTATGCTACTTGGTTTGTTTCTACTTCAATGTGTACTTGTGTTTATTTCAGTATATCACTTATACGCATTAGTGGAGCCCTTAGGATCTTTGCTTGATTACCAGCGTTGTGATGGCAGTCACACTAGTGGGGGCTGGGTAATCTATAGGCACATCCTTATACAGGTTCCTATTCGTAGGACTATCGAGACAGGGCATCGATACTCCGGAGTAGACTAGCGTATGCGCTTCTCATCCCAGTGTGGGAGATGGTCTGTCCCACAGCCATCAGTACGTCGTACTGGAGATAGTATACGGGTGCTCGTTGGGTTACGAGTACACTGGACAGGACTCGTCGGGAACTGACAGGTTGGTATTATACCTATCGTCAGTTATCAGTTCCCAGGTGACATGAGTACAGCTTAGTCCGCTGACTTGACACTGGCACTTCGCCTCAAGTGTGTTCCCACTGCACTTTGATCAATACCCTACCACGGCTCAAAGGAGTCGTGCAAACAGGTGGTGGTTGGGTGCAGTCCCGAAGCACTTGGAGACAGTGACGGTTAGACAGGATTCGTCTCTCCCGGTATTGGGGGTTGACATCGCGCTGTGTCTAGGAGAGCCATTACATGAGTAGTCCCTGGCCAGGGCAAGCGAGATATACTGGTAGGTTCCAGTGTTATCTCAGGGTGTTTTGGGCTTCACTCCGACATGACTTGTACCGCTATTGGGGGACTGACGTTTTACCGCCCCCTAGGCCCGACATGCGATGTATCAGACGAACAGACCGGACTGTACGGAGAATGTCACATTCAGACTCAGTAGGAGTTCAGATGGGGTTTCACCTCGTCAGCCTTCTTGTCGACATCTACCTGGGGACCGTTACGCACAGCTAGTGCCGCTTGCGGTCTGTGGTTAAACCCACTGCCAGCGTAGTGTCGAGTCTTTAGAGTCCCACACAGAGGGTATTCGCCTCTGGGCAAAACAGAGTAGAGGTCGCATGGTTTTGCGACAGGGTTCGTTCTCATCCGCGCACTTGTGCACGTTTGGAGTCCGGACGGATTATACTGGCAGGCTCTGGTTTGAGCCAGATACTGGTATATGTTTTGGGGTTGCTTTTATATCTTGGTATTCTTGTTCCTCGGAACGAGAATGCAGGTGTGTATGCACAGTTGCTTGCGGCGGAGGATGAGGTATTTCATTAGGGTTTCGGAACGGGTGCGTATGCACAGTTGACAGTCTTCATTTTCCAAACCCTAATGGATTTATAAATTATCTATTAATAATAGTAATTAAATGAGAATTTTATTATGGTTGATTTTGTTGACTTGTTGACCATGGTTGACTTGTTGACCATGGTTGAATGTTGACCACCATCATGCTTTGAAAGATCCTCCTTGATTCATGCTTACACTTTATTTAAAGAAGCATGATAGTGGTCATTCCAAATTACCATCAACTATTCTTATTTTGAATTATTATTATTTAGATAATTCTTTTCTTTTGGCATTATGGTTGCAAGAAAGAAAAGATTGCTCATTATCTCATTTAGCTTCTCTCTCCTCACTTCATCTTCTTCTTCCTCTAGCAAAAGAGAACCCTTCTCATGTGTTGAGAATCCTTCTCTTTTAAAAGAAAAGAAACCCCTAGTCACTCTCTACTCATTCTAGGTTCAAGGTTTGGCAAGCCGGAAACCCTAGTTCACTCAAAGATCAAGGAAGAGCCCAAAGGTCGAACCTTCGAGGTGGATCCATCTTCGACGGAAGAAGGCGACGAAAAGAGAACCATCAACCTCTACAAGGTTTAAAGAAGAAGGAGTTCAAGTTTAGGTATAACCATCTTCCATAGTAGCTAACTCCTTTTAGTGTATTTGCTAGTTTAGTTTAGACACGATCCCGACCTTGTTTAGTCCATGTTGCCTCTTGCGATAAAAATTTGTTTTTTATACCGTTTCCGCCTCCCCGTAAGAACCGGGGGTCGCAATATGGACTTACAGTTATTGTGCAAAAATAAAATATCAATGCGACTGAACGGCCGTGGAACCGCTGCACGAGCATGCTCTTGCCGCGGTTCCGCGGCGCAATGAGTGAGTTAAGCGCACGTGCTGCACAGTAATCCTTAGAAAAGCCTGCTGATTTTTCTGAGCATTTTTAATTTGGAAAAAAGCACAGTTTTGAAAAATGTACAGAGAAGGGTTAAAATTAGGGTTTCGGGGTTCGATCGGGTTTCTAAGTTCGTCTACACATCGCCTAAAGCTCTAGTTAGCTCTGTTACCACTGTAGGGTTCCTAGGCGCACCCATGAGGTTCTACAACTGATCAACCATGCCAAAATCAAATTTTTCCATGTGCCGAGAAACCCTAAAAGATCGTTGACTAGAGGTAAAGGCGAAACTAGAAGCTATTAAACTACTTTACTACTAAGTGAATGGGACTACAACCTTTGTAGATCCGGTCCTCCACTTCTCCAGCTCCGTGTTGACGTCCCTCCGCTGCGATCATCGGAATTCCGGACTCTAGCGTCGGTTTCATCGGAGAAATGGGCGGGCTAGGTCGTTGACTTCGATGCCGAAGATGATCTACGTCGAGGCGACTCAAACTCAAGCTCCATCTTCACTAGGTCATGAAACTTTTGAAGATAATGTTGGGGTAAAAATTTACACCCCGGTTGGCCAAGTCAAAATCAAAGTCAACTCCAAGCCAAGTGGGCCCAAGCCCAGATCCAGTGGGCCCATGCCCGGGTCGAGCCCGAACATGAAGCGGCCGGCCTCCCCCACGCCAAGATAAAAGTTTTGTAATAAACAATTTTGTTGTATTTCTTTTGTTTTATTCTATGGATAAATTTAAGAAAAATAGGCATAAAGCCAAATTTTTGTGAAGCCCATGGCTTATGTGCAAAAAGAAATGGCACATGAGCCATGGGATAGGCAAAATGCCATTTTGTGAAGCCCAAGGGGCTATGTGTAAAGTGTATATAGCCTATAAAGGCAAAAGATAATGAAAATATCTCACAACTTTTCTCTCTCCAAAAAAAAAAAGTTTCAGATCTGAGATCTTTCTTCCTTCTTCAAGGTTCCAAAACCTTCTTCTTTCTCTTGAATTAAATCAAGAGTTCTACGCTCCTTTTTATAAAACAAATTAGTTTTTCACCGCAAAACCCATCAAGGGGAACTCAGATCTTCCAGTAGATCTAAAAAATGAGTGATTTTTAAAATCCCATATCTCTTGATCTTCAAGATCCAAATAACAGAGGAGGAAGAAGAAGAACCCCTTTCACTAAACCCAACAAAAAAAAACACTCAGGAGTCCAACTCCTCTTTGATTTCTCTTCAGAGAAATCTTTTTAGGCTAAAAGCCTCTTTTTCTCGCCGGCGCTCAAGCGCAGAGCGCCCACGTGCCGACACGTGGCGCGCTTGCGCTCCAGCGCAAGCGCTCGAGCGCAAGTCGCCCTCGTGCTGACACGTGGCGCTCTTGCGCTCGAGCGCAAGCGCTCGAGCGCAAGTCCCCCCGGTGTCGACACGCGGCGCGCTTGCGCTCCAGCGCAAGCGCTCGAGCGCAAGTCGCCCCCGTGCCGACACGTGGCGCTCTTGCGCTCGAGCGCAAGTCACCCCCGTGTCGACACGTGGCGGGCTTGCGCTCCAGCGCAAGCGCTCGAGCGCAAGTCGCCCCCGTGCCGACATGTGGCGCTCTTGCGCTCAAGCGCAAGCGCTCGAGCGCAAGTCACCCCGGTGTCGACACGTGGCGCGCTTGCGCTCCAGCGCAAGCGCTCGAGCGCAAGTCGTCCCCGTGCCGACACGTGGCGCTCTTGCGCTCGAGCGCAAGTCGCCCTCGTGCCGACACGTGGCGCTCTTGCGCTCGAGCGCAAGCGCTCGAGCGCAAGCGCTCGAGCGCAAGTCGCATACGTGCCGACACGTGGCGCGTTGCGCTCCATCGCCCTGCGCTCGAGCGCAAAGCGCCCACGTGCCGACACGTGGCGCGCTCGCGCTCAAGCGCCTAGGCGCTGGCCCCACGTATCCTTTGGATGTCTTTTTCCCCTTTATTTATATATACATATGCATACATTTGTACACATACACACACTCCATGACACTGTCCCTGCCAGAAAAAATTTCTAACGGGGCGCTGCCCCGCACCCCACAAGGGGGCTGCTAGCCCCCTTGACCCCCAGCCCGCTATCCGGGTAGCGGGACCCCCGTAAAAACTCTGCGTGCCTCCCGATATATCCAAACCCCCCTTTCAAAACAACACACACGTACACTGCACATTGAGTTCGCATGACCAGTTCAACCCGTCAATCGGAGGTTCCCTCGCTCCCAAAGGCGAGGGGTAATTAACGGCAGCTTAGTCCACGGCTGCCGGAGATTCGTATCCCCACAATCATTAAACCCCCGGCCTACCCTAGGCGGGGGGGAATCTGTAGTACGCCTGACAAGCGCGCGCGTATTCCCATCTCAATGGGGTGACGAAAAACACCCTACAGACTCTGGCACGCCCGGTGGGACCAATCTCTCCTCCCATATTTCGGGTTAAAACGTTCATGTGAACTCAATCAATATACATATCGATTGCCTATACTGAAATGATGTTTTTTTTCTTTCGTGCAGCAATCAACCTTCGACAACAATGTCTCCCCAGACGAATTCAGCTTCCAACGTGACCCCGATTCCGTACGTGGTCAAGATCAACGCTCGTGTGGTTCTCCCCGCAAGCCTCAGTCGACAGTGGGAAGAACCGCCCCGCTAGTTTGGCTCCGTCATCATCTACCCTGCCGGAAGCACTCATCTGGCGGAAATCCCGGCGGAACAGGTGGCCAAGCCGGTCCCAAGGGGCAGGAGGCCGAATGTCGTGATCGCCAAGGCACCACAACCGAAACTCAAGACAGCGTGTGAACGATTCTCTGGTGCTCCAGCGGGGGGCAAGAACTCCGGTACAAAGGGCAACATCCAATGTTGCGGACGAGCTCAGGCGATTACTCCAACAAATGCACAATCGAGCGTATCTCCAAGGACCTCCATCGCACGGTCTGCGACGTCTTCCCAAAGAGCTGAAGTCTGCCAGGTGCTTAGAACAGAAAAGTTAAGGCAGAAGCGGCTCAGGTATCGAGCCAACAAGAGGGCCAAGGCTTCAGCCAAATGGAATCGTGTGAAGTTCCAAGTGCAGGGTTGCCCCGCGACGACGGCTGAGTCGGACGTGAGAATCAGCAATTCCTTCGAGCCTCTGAAGTGGGTTCAGAAAAATGCCATGACCGCCAGAATTAAGAAGACAGCGGTCCGAACAATGTTACAAAGAGACGTGTCCCGGCCCCAACAGAAAAGGTATGACACTGTCTCTTCAAGAGTCTATCAGGCGCTTTGTGCCGCACGAAAGCAGCGGGGCAAATCCAGAAAAGAAGCGCCATCACCATTCAAGAACCTGGTTAGGCCAGCCGTCTTCAATCGATTACCAGCTACCGAAGCAAGGGGGTCAAGACGGCGATCCATGAAATCAGCTTCCAATGATAGAAAGACGGCCGGATACATCATCCATACGGTCTATATGGCGGGCGGCCGCCCCAGCGACAACCTTCACAGCAAAAGCAAGGATGGGGCCACCACATCCCAAGCCCAATCTAGCCTGAATGTGGGCGCCGCCGCTCAAGAACAGCCGCCCCCGCTGGATGAAGAAAACCCTCTCGATGAGGATGATAGGAAGAAAGACCCCTCGGTCCATGAAGATTCAAGCTCGGACAGCGAGGAGGAGCCGACTTTCCGCCCCAGGACTGCGGAGCAAGAGCTGCTTCAAGAGCTTCGAAAACAGCTCAGGAGCAAAGATAAAGAGATGGCCAAGCTCTATTCGAAGATTGACGACTTAACGAACGTGGTGATGCAGCTTACGGCTCAAATCGCTCGAGCGCCTCCCAACCAAGCACAAGCCACTACTAATCAGCTGGGTGATGACAATCCGAGGCAGCCAATGCCTGTTCCTTTGGGACCAAGACTGGTCGAGCCGCATGAAAGCCGGCCACATTCCGCTTCTGGGGACGCCTTGGCCCCAGATAATACTATCCCGCTAACACAGGATCGGATAATGGATTTGGTCACCAGCAAGGTTAAAACATTGGTGGCCGAAGCTGAAGCTCAGAAAGAAATCGGCAGTAGCGGGCGGCCATATCCCGCGCAGTACGATCTGATTGAGTTCCCAAGCGGCTACGTTATTCCTAAGTTCGGAAGATTTGATGGAATGGGGAATGCAAATCAGCACGTCACCCACTTCAAAGCATCGTGCGGAAATACAGGGGGCAATGACGCGCTCCTTCTTCGTCAGTTTGTCAATAGCCTGACCGGCGTCGCCTTCGACTGGTATGCGAGTATACCGGACGGGTCCGTCATTACCTTTGCCCAAATGGAGTCCCTGTTTCGGAAAAGGTTCATGAGTGTCAGTGATAAAATCTCCATTGCCGACCTTGTGAGGACCAAGCCGGGGAAGAATGAAAGAAACACCGACTTTATTGCCCGATGGAGTAATCTCACGGTCAAGTGCGAACCGCCGCTGGAGCAGGACCAGTCCGTCAGCCTTCTCATTGGGAACCTCAGCAATTGGATGGTCCCATTCTTGTGTACAGCAGGCCTCAAGACGTTTCAAGAGCTAACCAAGAAAGTCCAAATGCTGGAACGCTCGAAGCAAGAGTCCCCGCCGGACTCTCAGAGAGACAAAACTTGGAAAAGCAAGCGGGACGACAGCTGTAGAAGCGGGAGTTCCAGCAGTACCAATGTCTTCAATGCGTCCGACAATGAAGAGAAGCGAAGGGCGGCCGAATCCAAAACTAACCGGTCTCGAAAGCCATTGTTGGGAGGAGATGGGCCTTCCCTAGAGGAGAAAAAGAACAAGGTTTACTCTTTCAGGAGGGACAAAGTCCGCAAGATATTTAAAGATGCCTTGAACAACAGCCTCCAATTGCCGGAGTAAAAAAGACCCCAAGAAGCAAAAATGACCGAAAATCCTCTGTATTGCCCGTACCACCGAGTAGTGAGCCATGCGATCGAGGATTGCTATATCTTCAAAGATTGGGTCGAGAAGCAGTACAAGGCTGGAGAGATCGAACTGTCCAAAAGTGTGTTGGTGAACAATCAAGTTGCAACCACCAACTTTATACAGACAGAAACTGAAGCTTTCTGGGAGCAGACAGCCGAACCCGCTGCCCTGAGAAATGAAACGGACTCATCGCGGCCTCCGTGGAGTATGCACATATCTAATAAGACGAAGAAGATGATAAAGCTACTTCGGAAAGAACCCAGGACGGAATGGGAAGGGCAGAAGAAGCCTACCGGTCCAGCTGCCAATGCGGCTCCATCAGGCTTAAAATCCAAGAAGCTCAAGAAGAAGAGAAGTGCAGCTCGGCGCGAAAAAGAGTCTGCAGGGAGATCGACCATTTAAAAATATATCGATTCCCTCGAAGAATATGAACAAAGGGAAAGAACATTGATTCAATTGAAGGAGTTCTTCCCTGTACAAGCGGCTGAAATTCTGGGGGAGTTAGAAGAAGACTCCAATGAAGAGATCCCAGTAGTGACCTGCTACGCCATCCATCTTGGCAGCGACTCCGAGGATGAGCTCTGTTTTCCCGAAGAGGACGAGGAGCTCACCGCAAAGGCCAATCAAATCCAGCTCAGAAGCGGCAGGGCTCTGCCGCCAAATCAGGGCAATGCCCCAAAAGGAAAGGGAAAACAGATGGCTAATGATGAAGATGGCGGAGAACCGGCTGATGAAAACTTGAGTCCTTCCCCAGTAGACTATAATATCTTGGCTCACCTTCGAAGGCTTCCGTCTCTCCTGAGCATCTACGACGCCTTGGTCCTATCTAAGGAGCTTAGAGATGTTCTTATTCACGCTCTGCAAAACCTCGAGCGGTATCAGGCTCACTTTGCGGAAATTAATATGAAAGTAGCCCAGCACGCTTTGCATGCCGTCGCAGTCACATTTAAGGATGAAGACTTGCTACTGGGAACGGCTGAGCATAATCAGCCGCTTTACGTGACCGGGTACAGCGACGGAGATCGAATTAATCGCATATTGATTGATCCGGGGTCCTCAGTGAACATCATGAACTTGCGGACGCTGAAGAGTTTGTCAATGGACGTCCGACACCTGTCAAGTGAAAGGATTGTCATTCAAGGGTTCAACCAAAATTGCCAGCAAGTTCTGGGGTCCATAGCTCTGCCAATAAAATTCGGGGATCTGCAAACTGAAGCTAAGATATACGTGATCGACGCCGACACGTCTTATAAGATTCTCTTGGGGCGACCGTGGCTCCACGATTACGGCATCATTCCGTCAACTCTCCATCAATGCATGAAGTATACTAAAAATGGCGAAGAAAGACGCATTGACGGAGACATCCAGCCGTTCGGTGTGCATGAAGTCCGCTATGAAGATTCTCGGTACTTTATGAACCACCAAAATGCTAAGCCTCAACTGACTAAGGATAGACCGGCCCCAAGACCCAAAAGCAAATCCGCGCCGGTTGTCACTTTCAAAAGTAGAAACGCCCAAGTGCGCCCACATTTCGGTAGCGACACTGACGAGTCTGACGCTGGAAGCCCGTCCTTCCGTAAAACTCGCCCTCGTTTCGGCAGCGATACAGACGAATCTGTCACTGAAGCCCTATCTAGCAGTAATGTCCGCCCTCATCTTGGCAGCGACACTGAAGAGTCAGAGGAAGAGGACCTGCCGTGCAACAGCTGTGCAGATTGGACCCCTATGCAGCAAGCGAAACTACGAGAGACCTTCGAAGTCGCAGAAGGGTCCCTAGCCATCACAAGGGTGCCGGACCAGATGTGCAAAGAGCTCGATGCGTTGTCAGTCTCCACCGTGGACCAGCTGAAAACTTTCTACGTCCCCGGGAGGAAAAATGGACAAAAAGGCATCCTGTTTTACGGGTCAACCCCCGTTGTGCACCCGGACGATCTTTCTGTCGCGTGCCTTCCCTATGAGAGAGGCATAAGAGCTGTCCTCAATCCCAGATACTATGCGCCCGAGATGCGGGAATACTTCAAAAAGTGCGGATGCCGGTTATATCAAACGGAGTCTGAAGCAAAGTTTTACGAAGGGCTATGGCATCCACCCCAGGTCCGAGCGCTCATCGATGGACGAGTTCCAGATAGACGGGGCATAGGCTACATTCAACCTGATTTCAAAGCGTGCTACATGATCCATGTTGGTGAGGCCAGCGAAAGATCAAATGATGATGACGAGATAACCGAGCCAGAAGAAGCTCCTCAAGAGCTCGAAGATGGTGGACAAGCAACCTTTGACGAGCTAACCGAGATTGACTTAGGAACGCCCGATAATCCAAGGCCGACCTACATCAGCTCGCTCTTGTCAGAGGAAATGAAAGCACAGATAATTGCCCTACTGCATGAGTTCGTCGACTGCTTCGCGTGGACATACAAAGAAATGCCAGGCCTTTCCCCTGAAGTGGCTGTTCATAAGCTGGCTATATCTCCTGATGCTAAGCCAGTCAAACAAGCCCCTCGAAGAATGAGAAGGGAACTAGAAGAAAAAGTCATCGAGGAAACCAAGAAGCTCATCGATGCCGGCTTCATCAGGGAAGAGAAATATGCGGACTGGATCGCATGCATAGTCCCAGTGAAGAAGAAAAATGGGCAGATCCGAGTTTGTGTCGACTTCAGGGACCTCAACAAGGCATGTCCTAAAGACGACTTCCCGCTACCGGTCATGGAAATGATGGTCGATGACACCTCAAATTACGAGCTGTTCACCTTCATGGATGGCTCGTCTGGATACAATCAGATCAAGATGTCGCCTGAGGATGAGAAGCACACAGCATTTCGAACCCCGATCGGAATATATTGCTACAAGGTGATGCCGTTCGGATTGAAGAACGCAGGCACTACATATCAAAGGGCAATGACTAATATCTTTGATGACCTAATCCATAAAGTCGTCGAATGCTATGTTGATGATCTGGTCGTCAAAACTGAAGCCAAGGCCGACCACATCCAAGATCTTAGGACCGTTCTCACCAGACTGAGGGAATTTGACCTAAAGATGAATCCTCTGAAATGCGCTTTTGGCGGGTCATCGGGAAAATTCCTGGGCTTTATAGTCCGGCATCGAGGGATCGAAATTGACCCATCAAAGATAAAGGCCATCATGGAGATGCCCCCTCCAAAGAGTCTGACGCAGCTGAGGTCTTTCCAAGGCATGCTTGCTTATATACGGAGGTTTATCTCAAATTTGTCGGGGAGATGTAGGCCCTTCTCAAAGCTTATGAAGAAAGGAGCTCCTTTCATCTGGGATGCCGAATGTCAAGCAGCGTTCGAAAGCATCAAACAATACTTATTGCACCCGCCAGTGCTGGCCGCTCCCATTCCAAATAAACCGCTGATTCTCTACACTGCCGCGCTGGATGAGTCACTCGGTGCGCTCCTTGCCCAGAATAACAAGGAGGGAAAAGAAAATGCCCTCTACTACCTCAGTCGAACTCTAGTCGGGGCAGAACACAACTACTCCCCAATCGAAAAACAATGCCTGGCTCTAATATTTGCTGTGAAGAAGCTGAGGCACTATTTGCTCGCTCATCGGGTTATGCTGATCTCCAAGGTCGACCCGCTCAAACACTTGATGACCAAAGCAAGCCTAGCCGGCAGAATGGCGAGATGGGCTGTCATGCTACTTGAGTTTGACATAGTTTATGCTCCTCAGAAAGCAGTAAAAGGGCAAGATCTTGCAGACTTTCTCGCTGCTCATCCCATACCAGAAGGATCGCCGCTAAATTGTGAGTTACCCGACGAACAAGTGCTGCACCTCGAGAAAGACGAGCCATATTAGGAGCTCTACTTCGATGGGGCCTCATCAATAAGGAGCTCCGGCAGATCAAACGTCCCGGAGATAAAAGCAGGGATAGGATTGGTGTTTATCACGCCATATATGGGAACCTTACGGCGTTCTTTCGCTCTCACCGAGCCTCGGACAAACAATGAAGCTGAGTATGAAGCTCTGATAGTTGGTTTGGAGCTCGCCATAGAAATGGAAATCCTTCGGCTACGGGTTTACGGTGACTCCCAGCTTGTCGTCAACCAAGTAAGCGGCACCTATAAGATATACAAACCCGAGTTAGCTCGGTACAGAAGCCGGGTGGTGGAACTCATGAAACGGTTCACTCACATTGAACTAACAAGGGTCCCTAGAGCATTGAACGGAAAAGCCGACATACTCGCTCGCCTAGCCAAGGAGCTGGCTGATCCTGACTTGGACGAAATTCTGATCACAGTCAGGAGCCGACAAATTCTACCCCCAGTCTCTCTACGAGACGAGGAAAGCGCGGAACAGGAGAGCAGTCCTGCCGAAGAAGCTTCGATCATCCAAGACGAGCCCGATTGGAAGAACCCTTCATAGAGTACCTCCGATACGACAAGCTGCCCGAAGAAAAATCTATGAGGATTCAGCTGAAGAAAAGAGCTCTCCGATACGTGTTTGTAAATGACACGTTATACCGCAGGTCATATGACCAACTCTGGCTCAGGTGCCTGTCATCGGCCGAAGCCCAAAAGGTCATGAAAGATGTTCACTCGGGCGTTTGCGGTGCTCACCAATCTGGCCCCAAGATGCGACTTCAAATCAAATGGCTTGGGTATTACTGGCCCACCATGATACGGGATTGCGGGGAGCATGCAAAGAAATGTCAGATCTGCCAAATCCATGGTGATTTCATTCACAAGCATCCCAATCCATTGCATCCTACGGTGGCGTCGTGGCCCTTCGAAGTCTGGGGCACCGACATTGTTGGCCCAATTGATCCTCCATCATCCAAAGGCCACCGGTTCATACTGGCCGCGACAGACTACTTCTCTAGATGGGCTGAAGCTGTCCCGCTAAAAGAAGTCAAGACGAAAGATATTCTGACATTCTTCCAGCATAATATTCTATACCGCTTTGGTACACCAAGAAGAATCATTTCTGACAACGGGCCTTCTTTCAAGAGCTTCAATGTCTCAAGGTTCGCTACTCAGCACAAGATAGACTGGAGATATTCCTCCATCTATAATCCAAGAGCCAACGGGCTAGCCGAAGCCTTCAATAAGACTCTATGCAAGCTCCTGAGGAAAAATGCTACAGCCAACAAGAGAGACTGGAATCTCAAACTTCACGAGGCGTTGTGGGCATATCGTACCACACACCGTACTCCAACACAGTCCACTCCATACTCATTGCTCTTCGGAGTGGAGGCGGTCCTCCGCCTCGAAGTCAAAGTCCTAAGCTTAAGAATGGCTGTTCAGCACGAGTTGACGGAGGAGGAAAACGTGCTCCTTCGACTTGAAGAGCTCGATGCCCTCGAAGAAAAGAGGCTCGCGGTGCAGCAAAATCTGGAGCTATACCGAGCCCAAATGTCACGGGCCTATGACAAGATAACCCGTCTCCGCGCTTTCAAGAAAGGTGATTGGTGTTGGTCCTCAAAAGACCGATCATCCTCAATCGACATGCCAAGGGAAAATTCGAGCCAAACTGGGAAGGACCATACGTCATCGAGAAAGTGTTCGACGGAGGATCCTACCAACTAATAAGTGCCGAGGGAGAAAGGCCCATGCCACCCATCAATGGCCGATATCTCAAGAAATACTACATGTGAATGCTCCAAGTCGCAGGAGAATTGAGCACATCAGCCCTACGGTCTGGATCATATATCCTACAAAACCGTATACAATCCACGGGCGTAAATGACCCCTATTTCTCCCAAATCCTGCCGGCGAGACTACTTTTAAAGTCCCACCAGCGGCAAAAAAAGGGAGAGAAAAAAAAAGAAAAAAAAAGGTATGTCCACAAGCAAAACGGGCTCGGATGAAAACCCGAAAGGGCTCCGTGAGTAAAAACAGCAGGACTACCGGCGAGTTTGTGAAAACCCGAAAGGGCGCAAACTCGTGAAAAGAGATGAATACACTCGCAAAGTCCTCTCGACCTTGTGAGGAGAAAACCCCTGCGTGAGATCCTTACGACTCACAAAGGAGCAACACACTTAGGAATCCTCACGATTCCTAAGGAGAATGTACACCTGCGAGATCCTCTCGACTCGTAGGGAGAAAATGCTTTTATGAGACCCTCACGGCTTATAAAATTGTAAAGCCTTAGGTGATAGGGACCCAAACCTGTCTCCTAAGCCATCGTCCAACGGCAAATGATGAGTCGCTCTTGGCATTTCGCTTCAGTGTTAGCGATGCTGATGCCAACCAAAAACCCAAATCCCAAGTCCTCCCAAGGTAAATGATGAGTTGCTTCTGGCATTATTCCAGTGCAGCATTGCTGATGCCAAACAAGATCCAAATTCCAAGTCCCCAAACGGCGAATGATGAGTCGCTCCTGGTACCATATTCGAGTGCAGCGATGCAGACGCAACCAAATTCCAAATCCCATACCCCAACGGTGAATGATGAGTCGCTCCTGGTACCATATTCCAGTGCAGCGATGCAGACGCCGACAAAATCCCGAAATTTTTCCGGCCCTACGGTCTGGATCATACATCCTGCAAAACCGTATACAATCCACGGGCGTAAAACAATCCCAAAATCCTCTCAATGACAGATGATGATTCGCTCCTGGTACCATATTCCAGTATAGCGATGCTGATGTCAACCCAAATCAAAACCAACAAGTCAATTTCCACTCCGACGCCGCAGAAAGCGGAGCAAGTCAGAATCCAATCTCGACACCGCAAGAAGCGGAGCAAGTCAAGTCTACCCTTGACACTGCAAGAAGCAGAGCAAGTCAAATCAAGCACCGACCGTCCACGTCGCTAAAAGGGCAGAACCGACTGTCCACGTCGCTAAAAGGGCAGCACCGACCGTCCAAGTCGCTAAAAGGGCAGCCACGACCGTCCAAGTCGCTAAAATGGCAGCACCGACCGTCCAAGTCGCTAAAATGGCAGCACCGACCGTCCACGTCGCTAAAAGGGCAGCACCGACCGTCCAAGTCGCTAAAAGGGCAGCATCGACCGTCCAAGTCGCAAAAAGGGCAGCACCGACCGTCCACGTCGCTAAAAGGGCAGAACCGACCGTCCACGTCGCTACAATGGCAGCACCGACCGTCCACGTCGCTAAAAGGGCAGCACCGACCGTCCAAGTCGCTAAAAGGGCAGCATCGACCGTCCAAGTCGCAAAAAGGGCAGCACCGACCGTCCACGTCGCTAAAAGGGCAGAACCGACTGTCCACGTCGCTAAAAAGGCAGCAACGACCGTCCACGTCGCAAAAAGGGCAGAACCGACCGTCCAAGTCGCAAAAAGGGCAGTATCGACCGTCCAAGTCGCAAAAAGGGCAGAACCGACCGTCCACGTCGCTAAAATGGTAGCATCGACCGTCCAAGTTGCAAAAGGGGCAGCATCGACCGTCCAAGTCGCAAAAAGGGCAGAACCGACCGTCCACGTCGCTAAAATGGCAGCGTCGACCGTCCACGTCGCTAAAAGGGCAGAATCGACCGTCCACGTCGCTAAAAGGGCAGCATCGACCGTCCAAGTCGCAAAAAAGGCAACATTGACCGTCCATGTCATAAAAAGGGCAGCGCAGGATTCCTACAAAGCGGGAACCAAATCACTCCGGGCCAGGGAAACGTCTATCACGGACACACCATCTCGGTGACATGTCAAGCAACGACTGTCCATGTCATAAAAAGGGCAGTGCTAGCTTCCCAAAAAGCGGGAACCAAATCAGGTCGCCTCCAAGTAAAAGAAGATCCATCAATTTCATGCACACGACCCACATATGTGGTGTGCATTTATTGATGGGGGGCAATTTGTTGGGGTAAAAATTTACACCCCGGTTGGCCAAGTCAAAATCAAAGTCAACTCCAAGCCAAGTGGGCCCAAGCCCAGATCCAGTGGGCCCATGCCCGGGTCGAGCCCGAACATGAAGCGGCCGGCCTCCCCCACGCCAAGATAAAAATTTTGTAATAAACAATTTTGTTGTATTTCTTTTGTTTTATTCTATGGATAAATGTAAGAAAAATAGGCATAAAGCCAAATTTTTGTGAAGCCCATGGCTTATGTGCAAAAAGAAATGGCACATGAGCCATGGGATAGGCAAAATTCCATTTTGTGAAGCCCAAGGGGCTATATGTAAAGTGTATAGCCTATAAAGGCAAAAGATAATGAAAATATCTCACAACTTTTCTCTCTCCAAAAAAAAAGTTTCGGATCTGAGATCTTTCTTCCTTCTTCAAGGTTCCAAAACCTTCTTCTTTCTCTTGAATTAAATCAAGAGTTCTACTCTCCTTTTTATAAAACAAATTAGTTTTTCACCCCAAAACCCATCAAGGGGAACTCAGATCTTCCAGTAGATCTAAAAAAGGAGTGATTTTTAAAATCCCATATCTCTTGATCTTCAAGATCCAAATAACAGAGGAGGAAGAAGAAGAACCCCTTTCACTAAACCCAACAAAAAAAAACACTCAGGAGTCCAACTCCTCTTTGATTTCTCTTCAGAGAAATCTTTTTAGGCTAAAAGCCTCTTTTTCTCGCCGGCGCTCAAGCGCAGAGCGCCCACGTGCCGACACGTGGCGCGCTTGCGCTCAAGCGCAAGCGCAAGTCGCCCTCGTACCGACACGTGGCGCTCTTGCGCTCAAGCGCAAGCGCTCGAGCGCAAGTCCCCCCGGTGTCGACACGCGGCGCGCTTGCGCTCCAACACAAGCGCTCGAGCGCAAGTCGCCCCCGTGACGACACGTGGCGCTCTTGCGCTCAAGCGCAAGCGCTCGAGCACAAGTCACCCCCGTGTCGACACGTGGCGCGCTTGCGCTCTAGCGCAAGCGCTCGAGCGCAAGTCGCCCCCGTGCCGACACGTAGCGCTCGAGCGCAAGTCACCCTGGTGTCGACACGTGGCGCGCTTGCGCTCCAGCGCAAGCACTCGAGCGCAAGTCGCCCCCGTGCCGACACGTGGCGTTCTTGCGCTCGAGCGCAAGTCGCCTACGTGCCGACACGTGGCGCGTTGCGCTCCAGCGCTCTGCGCTCGAGCGCAAAGCGCCCACGTGCCGACACGTGGTGCGCTCGCGCTCAAGCGCCTAGGCGCTGGCCCCACGCATCCTTTGGATGTCTTTTTCCCCTTTATTTATATATACATGTATATATATACATATGCATACATTTGTACACATACACACACTCCATGACACTGTCCCTGCCAGAAAAAATTTCTAACGGGGCGCTGCCCCGCACCCCACAAGGGGGCTGCTAGCCCCTTGACCCCCAGCCCGCTATCCGGGTAGCGGGACCCCCGTAAAAACTCTGCGTGGCTCCCGATATATCCAAACCCCCCTTTCAAAACAACACACACGTACACTGCACATTGAGTTCGCATGACCAATTCAACCCGTCAATCGGAGGTTCCCTCGCTCCCAAAGGCGAGGGGTAATTAACGGCAGCTTAGTCCGCGGCTGCCGGAGATTCGTATCCGCACAATCATTAAACCCCCGGCCTACCCTAGGCGGGGGGGAATCTGTAGTACGCCTGAGAAGCGCGCGCGTATTCCCATCTCAATGGGGTGACGAAAAACACCCTACATATAACACACTCTACTACATGGCAAGTGGTAGAGGATGAAGAAATAGGAAGTGGGTTCACTTTAGAATTGGATTTCTCACTTGATTTCATCACTTGGAATTTTCAAGAAGGGTTTCTTCACTTCATGAAGAAGATGAAGAAGAAGAAGAGAATGAATTAATTTTAAAATAATAAATCAAGTGAATCTTATCATAATGCAACCATGGGTGAAGTAAACACATGTAGAGAATAAACTAGGGTTAGGATGTAATGGTTAGGTTAAGGAAAAAACAAAATGGTCAATACTTTCAAAGATGCTAAGAAGTTTCATGAAGCAAAGAAAGAAACCATTTTGTTTTTGCCAAAAATAAATGAAATAAAATAAATAAATAAGTTAAAACCCTAACCATTAACCTAAATATGGTTTAAAGCATACACACACCCAAGTTTGCATGTATCATCAAACATGATACAAACTAGTGCACAAACATATATCATATATACAATGTGCACATCAAGTGAGAAAATCCATCTTAAGTGAACAAATACTAGTTAATGTAAAGTAATATATCTAATATATAATTATACATTAAATCATTAAATCAACACTTGATTTAATGATCCGGTCATACTGCATATAACCGACTAATATCAAGTGTATCAATATATCGAATCAACATTTGATTCGGTAACCCGGTTATATCTTATATAACCGTCCGATGATACAAATCGCGAGAATAGAATTCAGTATCACATACTGGTATTATTCTCGGTCCCGCACATATTTCATATGCGCTCCTATTTCGTTTCGCTTGAGCCAGGAAACCTCTGTGTAGGACTCTAAAGACTCGTCAATACGCCGGCAGTAGGTGATGATCATATCAAACACCCACAAGCCGCAAGCGGTCTGCGAAACGTAATGGCCACCCGGGTATTGAGCGATCAGAAGATCAACGAGCAAGCCCGCTCACACTCCTGTGAATCCAACCAGTAACACTTACCGTACAGTCCGGTCTGTTCGTCTGATATGTCGCATATCTCGCCTAGGGGTGGTAAACGTCAGACCCCAGTAGTTTGATAAGTCATGCCGATATAAGGTCCAAAACAAGCATGAAACTACTGATAACACTTACCAGTAAATCAATGCAACCCTGGCCAGGGATTTCCAGTTATGGCCAGTCGAGCATAGCGCAACATCAACCCCCAATACCGGGAGAGACGAATCCCCTCCTATCGCTCATTGCCTCCATGTGAATCGGGACTGTACCCAAAACCACCTGTTTGCACGACTCAGTAGAGCCATGGTAGGGTGGAGATCAAAGCATAGTGGGAGACACACAAGACTCTATGACGATCTCGGGTCAACAGACTAAGCTGTACCAGTGTCACCAGAGAACTGCCATCTGACGTGAGGTATAATACCATCTAGGAGTTCTCGGCGAGTCCGTTCAGTGTACCCAGTCTCCACTGAGCACCCGCATACCATCTCTGATGTCAAACACCAATGGATATGGGATCATCCATCGCCCATCACATGGGTCGAAAAGATATACGCCAGTCTACTCTGGAATATCGATGCCCCATCTCGATATTCCCACTGTTAGTGTATATGCCCTAGAGGCCATTACTGTATCATACTAGTATGTATATTACTTGATGGAAGCTTGGGATATTCACAGTTGTAATGACAATCTTGCTCAATATAGTAGTATGCTACTTGGTTTGTCTCTGCTTTAATGTGTACATGTGTGTTTCTTTATTATATCACCTATACGCATTAGTAGAGCCCTTAGGATCTTTGCTTGATTACCGGCGTTGTGATGGCGATCACACTCGTAGGGGTTGGGTAATCCACAAGCACATCCTTATACACGTCCCTAGTCGTGGGATTATCGAGATAGGGCATCGATACTCCGGAGTAGACTAGCGTATGCGCTTCTCATCCTAGCACGGGAGACGGTCTGTCCCACAGCCATCAGTACGTCGTACTTGAGATAGTATGCGGGTGCTCGTTAGGTTACGAGTACACTGGACAGGACTCGTCGGGAACTGATGGTTGGTATTATACCTATCGTCAGTTATCAGTTCCCAGGTGACATGAGTACAGCTTAGTCCGCTGACTTGACACTGTCACTTCGCCTCGAGTGTGTTCCCACTGTTCTTTGATTACTACCCTACCACGGCTCTACTGAGTCGTGCAAACAGGTAGTAGTTGGGTGCAGTCCCGAAGCACTTGGAGGCAGTGACGGTTAGACAGGATTCGTCTCTCCCGGTATTGGGGGTTGACATCGCGCTGTGTCTAGGAGAGCCATTACACGAGTAGTCCCTGGCCAGGGCAAGCGAGATATACTGGTAGGTTTCCAGTGTTATCTCAGGGTGTAATGGGCTTCACTCCGACACGACTTGTACCGCTATTAGGGGACTGACGTTCATCGCCCCCCTAGGCCCGCCATGCGATGTATCAGACGAACAGACCGGACTGTACGGAGATTGTCACATACAGGCTCAGTAGGAGTTCGGATAGGTTTACCTCATCGGCCTTCTTATCGACATCTACCTGGGGACCGTTACGTACAGCTAGTGCCGCTTGCGGTCTGTGGTTAAACCCACTGCCAGCGTAGTGTCGAGTCTCTAGAGTCCCGCACAGAGAGTTTCCCTGCACTGAGCGAAAAGTGTAGAGGCCGTATGGTTTTACGGCAGGGCTACGATCACTTACGTACACTTGTGTGCGTATGCTGTTCGGGCAGGCAATACTAGTGGGCTTTGGTTTAAGCCAGATTCTAGTATTGCACAGATGGATTTGTTTTGTCTTCTGTGCATCCGCATTCTACGGAAAGCGGATGCGGGTGTGTATGCACAGTTTTGAGGAGAGATGAAGGAGGAGGTGCCCCATTAGGGTTTTGGCAGTTGGTTCGGCCAAAACCGTAATGTGACACACTCATTAGGGTTTTGACAGTTCGTTTGGTCAAAACCGTTATGAGCCGGAGACATTGTTTACTAATCCTTTTAGTGATAGATTTGTGATGGCTAATTGCATTGACCATTTGACCACTTGGATCTCTCTTGACTTTGTTGACCCGTTGACCGTGTTGACCATTGACATTCAAGAGAGATCCACACTCTTCTTTCATTTTCTTTTTATTTCTTGTGTTATGATAATGGTCAATTCAATATGCCATCAACTTCTATCATGATAGGATTAGTAATGATGATTTTGTGTATTATTGGAACCATGGTTCATTTCTTTTGGCTTAATCTTTTCATTATTCTCTTCTCATTCTCTCTCTTGAAGTGAGAAGAAAAAGAAAAGCTCCATAGTTGCTAAGTTTTCTCCTTCTTCTTCCTCCTCTTGATCTCATCTTTTGATCTCATGTGTTGAGAGAAAAAGATCCCACAAAGACAAACACATCCATATATCTCCTCTACACAACCTAGGGCTTCTAGATTAGCAATCTCTTTGCCCTAGTTACCTCGGCTCGAGGTGGAGCTCGGTGTACATCTCTCGGGTGGATCATCTTCGACTCAAGGAGGCCGCGGAGGTGACCAAAGTCCGGATCAAGCCTCGGAGCAAGCAAGGGGAAGAACTGTAAGTGCACGGCGGCGCCCCGGCCGTCAATCCGACGCCGGAATGCGGAAACGGTGATAAACTTAAATTTTGCGGACTTTGCAAACCGGCACCACCGCGCACTAAACTCCGGATCGTAACCATTAACAAGTCTAAGCTACTAACAAGAAAGGGAAGAGATGTACCGACTGATCCGAGTCCTCCGGTCTTCATCTCCACTCCGATCTCCTCGCGGGATCTCCGTCCGTCTCCTCCTCGTCGGAAAGGGCACCACATCGCCTGTAGCTTTTACGGGCTCCCACCTCAATACCGAGGCAACTCGGGCGCGAAGCGGGCGAATCGACGCGTCCAAGATTTGCTGTAGGAAGTGTAGAGTCTATGTCTCATTGGGGTTTGTTGCCTTTGGATGGAGGAATGAAGATTGAGCTTTGGAGGGAAATGAAGCTCTCAATTTCTTTTGCATACAAAATGATATGAACAAATATATCTCCTCACAAATGAAGCACACCCTCTCCCTCAAAGATTTGGCCGGCCATCATATGTGGAAATGGTGGAGGGAATCAATAATTAGTATGAAGGAAGGTGAGTGTAGGACAACAAAAGAGGTGATCACATCCAAACAACAACCATGCTTCACTTTTATCAAACCATACCCTCATCAAATCACATTAATGCAAGCATGGATGAAAGATTCAAATCCTATCATAATCAAACCATTATGCAAGAAAACCCCTCCACAAATGTAATTTTGCAAAACTGCAAATTACCCCCTCCATCGTAAAAGTCCGGCCGGGAAAGAACAAAGGAAAACCGGCCGGAACGGAATGCAAACTGGCAACTCCAGAAAACTGGTCCCGTAATAAATTACAGGAAAACCCCGACACTGTGCATACACACCCGCATCTGTATTCCGTCCGGATACAAATGCAAAGAGACAAAATCTACACTGTACTAAACTAGGACCGGCTTAAACCAAAGCCGGCTAGTAAAATCCGTTCGATCCTGATCCGTGCAATACCGCACGTATCTGATCGAACCCTGCCATATACCTATACGGCTACTAGTACAAACCGTCCGATCTTGATCCGTGCAATACCGCACGTATCTGATCGGACCCTGCCATATCTCCATACGGCCTCTACAGCGTTTCGCCCGAAACTTGAGTAACTGAAAGTGTGGTGGACTCTAAAGACTCGTCAATACTATGGTTGTGGATTTAACCACTAGCACGTCAGAGGTATAAGCCAATACGTGACGGGCCACCAGCTATTGACTAAAAGGGACGTCGATGAGCGAACTCATCCTGACACCCTACTGAGCCTGTCAGTGACAATATCCGTGCAGTCCGGTCCGTTCGTCTATGAGTATCGCATGGCGGGCCTAGGGGGTTGGTAAAAGTCAGACCCCCAAAAGCGGTACAAGTCGTGTCGGAGTGTAGCCCAGAACACCCTGAGATACTACTGGAATACCTACCAGTAAATCTCCTTGCCTTGGCCAAGGACTTTGTGTAATGGCTCTCCTAGACACAGCACGACCTCACCCCCAATACCGGGAGAGACGAACCCCTGAAGATACGCTCACTGCCTCCATGTGGCTCGGGACTGTACCCAACTAAAACCTGTTTGCACGACTCCTTTGAGCCGTGGTAGGGTAGTAATCAAAGTACAGTGGGAACTCACACGAGACAAATGACGATCCCCAGGTCGATGAACTAACCTGCACACATGTCACCAGGGAACTGCCATCTGACGTCTGGTATATGACCAACTAGCATGTTCCCGGCGAGTCCTGTCCGGTGTACTCATAACCCAATGAGCACCTGTATACATCTTAGGTGATCCAACTGACACCAGTGGCTTGTGAGACCGGCCACCGCCCCTCGTCGGGGTCTCGACTGTATACACTAGTCTACTAATGGAGTATCGATGCCCGGTCTCGAAACTCCCACGACTAGGGACCTTTTAAGGATATGCTTGTAGACCCCCAGCTCCCACTTATATGATCGCCCTCATACTGCTGGTGGTCAAGCAAGAATCCTAGGGGCTCTATCAACGTGTAATAGCGACGTGTCATGTCACCTAAAGCAGTACACGATGATAAAGGTAAACCAGATAGCATACTATCATCTCGAGTAAGACTGTCCTACCGGGATAGGTCCTCCCTCAATCATTACAATCACGTACCTGTGACCTAATAATTGACTCTGAGGGCACTATCTCCAACAATCTCCCACTTGCACTCAAGGCTAATTATTGCGATGTCGCATACTCACAGCCCGTGTGATACCGAACATCCAACTCCTCTACTAGTCAGTCTCACAAAGCTCGTTTGCGGAACTATTGCGTTCGAGGAATAGCCTCAGTGAGTGGAACCGCTCAGTTGTTTCTTTCTATGTCTCTCTATATCTCAAGTTCGCGGAGAAACCCATCTCCCGAAATGAGCAATACCTGTCTTAGAATGTGTCTGGATGTCTGATGGGACATAGCTCATAAATGAACTCCAAATCCAAACTTCTTAGACTGTATCGTCAACTGAACTTAATCAGTATCCTGCGCGCCATGCCTCCCTCAGTATTGCCTTGGACCACCTGTCCAAAATACTGCCCCTCATCAGAAGGAAAACTATAACTCTGACAACCTCCTTGTCGTCCATGTCACCTTGGAAGCCTGGAATGATAACTGTCTCCTGAATGAGGCTGTCGTTATCATCTCCCTAGAACATCCACTTATGTTCTAAAACTGCTTCCGACTGTTTCTCCAGGATTGGATTAATGTCAACTTATTGCATCTAGTGCAAGAACAACATCTGGTGTGGTACTTGACATCTCACGATTGACTCAATTGCCTTAGCAAGTGATCTGCCAATCATGCACGTCCCTCTCCCCTTTAGTCTGTAAGACACCTTTGGAGAGGGTGACTCCATTACCTGCAGGTACACTACCGTGCCAGGAGTCGTCCATCCTAAATACTCTTAGAATGCTGTCAAGTACCCTGATTGGGAAACCACCCAAATCTAGATCTAAAACCATAGATCCAGTAACCAGTATGTCAGATATAAAATCCATTTCCTTTGTGGAGAAACCACTGTGTGACGACCAAAGTACAACCGATCGTAGTATAGGAGTTTCTTTTCCTACTCTGTGTATATCATCCAAATACCAGGATATCACACCCTACTACCTTCTCAACAGATCCATCCCCTTTTCTGATGAAGTCAAACCCATGACTGTCACGTCAGAAATAGATGATCTATCTCCGCTACATCTGCTCTAGTCTATAAATAGACATAAGCAACCTGTCCACCAATGCTTCCGCTGCTCCCACTGACTACGACAACCCTCTGGCAGAGTCATATAGACGTACACTTCTAAAACTGGTTTAGAACGACGCTATACTCATCCTCCCGCCGGGTCTCGTAACCTGGAACAACAGCAATGGCAATTGTGGGTAAACAAGAACTTCCCTGTCACCGTCCTTGAGGCCACCGTAGTGCCTCTCGGGTGCCTGAAGTTACCCACCTTATCTGCGGAGTGGCCAATGGAATGTCAAATCAGATTGAATCTTTAGGTTCCTTATCAAATCTTCAGTAATCGTTTGCGGTTCTGGAATCACTTCCAGTTCTACCATACTCCCACTACTGTTTTTATGAAAAAATCCATTTTTTATAAAACTGTGGCGAGTCTAGAACAATATCGCTATTGTTCATCCAGATGGTAGAAAGTCAACCCTCGTCATAGCCTGGGTCAACCCACAAACAGCCATTACAGAAACGTGCCTTGAGTTGTCCAGTGTCTGGTTTTAATCATAAACCGGACAACTCCCCGTACCTTAACATCGTTAAGATATGAACTGTTCTATATCCAATATATAAACAGAGGCACTGATTTAATTGAACCAGATTCAAATCATGCAGCTGTCCCCAGCGCATGTCAACTAAATGGAAGAAGGCCGATCAGCGTTACTCAACTTAGGAATACTTCCAATTATGAGTAACCTGAAAGAGAAGCAAGATCTCTTTATCAACTGAATACCATACACAAGTATCTACATCTTCGATCACCTTGAAGAATCCCGATACTTGGTACACCTGGTTCTCTACTCAATTCAAATACCTATAACTCCTCAAAACTTAGACCCTGTGTTTCTACGAAACACATGTCTAAGAACTAGAGAAGTTAAAAGTAAACAGAATATAGTATGAGGACCAACCCCTATGTCCTAATGGACACCGGACAACATACAATACTCTGTATAAGTCCGCTGAGTTTAACAACTCTTTCACTGTGTGTCGTAGGTTGAAAACTGTACTTATGGTTAAGAAGAATTACACCGCTGTTTAATGCTCCTTACCTAACCATCCACTGATATAGGTAAATGTCATCGACATAATATCAAAAGGTATATCTCACTCTATGGAAATAGACGTACAGATATATCAATTTGAAATTGGTGCATAACAGCGGATATTCAAAACCAAATATTTGCCGACCGGCAAACAGCCCAGATGATTTCCTCAAATATCACCGATTACAACGAATCCCGATATAATGAGGATGATCACCCAATTCCCAATAACTTACTCCCACTCATCATCTGTGAAACCATACAGATGTGAGATTCGTATCTGGTAAATACATACCCTGGAGTAAGTATCTAATCGGGAAATCAGTTTTCTATTAACAGTACACAGTGATACTGAAACATTGAAATGTTTCGATGGGGTATCCTGGTATTCCTAGTAATGCCTCTTCCAGATTCACGACTGTAACCGTATAATTCTTTGCCACCTCTCCAAATCCCTTCATATGTCTTTAGTCTTTACCTTCTGCACACCCTTTTTAGGCCAAATGGTTTTCTTCCTTCCCTACCGTTCGGCACCAGCCTATGGTTTGGAAGAAGACTATCCAATAAGCATAATGGGTGTACTGTCCCAATCCTAGGAACACTCGCAATGCGAGAGAAGGTGAAGATAAAAGACACCCGAATAAACCTTATTCCTATTTCTCCTGAACCAGAATCCATCCCCGAACTGGAACCAGTTCCATTCGAGTTCGTATATAACCATACGATGGAGTATCCAAATAAACTGTGGATCTTCGTAGTGATACGGAGTGTCCTGGAGAAACACAAAGGTGATGTGGGAGTAGTAACGAAATATTTGGTTTGGTCGTGAATATCTGTTGCATTTTACTTTGCCCTCTTACTAATCCCTTGCTTTGTCTGAACTTAATACCTTCTGCACACCATTGTTATGCTAATTGGTTTTCTTCATTCCCTACCTGTCGGCACCAGCCTAAGGTTTGGAAGAAGACAATCCAATTTGCGTAATAGGTGTACTACCCCTAAACCAAGGAGTACTCGTAACCTGAGAGAGGGTAAAAAGAAAAGACAACTGAATAATCCTATCCGTTTTCTCCAGAACCGGAAACCATCCTCGAATTCCTTCGAGTTCGTATATAACCATACGATGGTTTTGTCCAATGGAAGTGGACGTTCGTAGTAATACGGGGTGTCCTGGAGAAAAGGGTAAAAGTAGGAGTGGCAATGAGGTCTGCAACTCTGACAATCCAAAAGCCAGTGTTTAAGAAGGTTCGGTCAACTTGGTCACTGAGTCAAAGTCTTAGGGTCGGGTCAATGGTCGCTGCCAAAGAGAGAGAGAAAAGAAACACTCAGCGTGCACTCTAACCTAGATCAGAATGGTTACCAATTTATCTAATCTGGAATCCTCCCACTGTACCTCAAATTCTTCTCCAAACCTAAAAGAAGAATTAGTCGGGGTCACCCGAGGAGTAAACTAACTCATCAGTGGGAATCGGGATCCAACTCTCATCGCATGACAACGTGACGGAATCCGCTCACGGTATCACACTCCAGAAGGTATGCGCATATCTGGCAAGTTTCAGTACTTTTGAAACTCCCGATGTGGATTTTTACCCCATGCTCTTATGACCTTGACTTTGGCCAACAAATCATAAGTCACATGTCAAGTTCTGCCCGTCATTCTCCAGGTTAATTTGAATCCACCCGTACATACCCTTGACTTTGGCCAACAAGGCAGTACGACTGTTCCAAACCAACGCATCTATCTATGCTGCATATGAATACCCAACAGCTACCAAACACTGTGCCTTGACTTTGGCCAACAAACACAGCTTGAATACTATTGACTACCCATATGAAACGACGGAGGGCTACGAATGGTTTCTGGCGAAAACCTTTAACGTAATGAACTTGATATCGTTGAAGGAACGGATAGCTTTTTAGAAAATATAGTGACGAAAACCTTTACTAAAGAGGTCACTCCCGGTGAAGGGATCTCGGCTCTTTCCCCGTAGGATGGGGTGCTGGATATTCATAACCGAATATCACTGTGCAAAGCAAAAGTAATCGGCTATAGTGAAGTTAATGCCCTGACGCAAACTTCTGTCCAAGGGGTCACTCCCGGTGAAGGGATCTCGGCCCTTGCCTCGTCGACTGAGGAGCAGGATATTCTAAATGAATACCGCGATGCAAAACAAAAGTGAACGTCCTTGCAATAACAGCTTTTTGAAAAGTGTTCCAACAACATCAGAATAGGTTTGTTAAACTTGCATTGATCTGAATCAATGCAATCCCATCAATTGATCACACCACAAAGAACGAAAATATACTGACGTACGTATATGCCATTCGCATTCGCCACTGGGTCCCGTCATCACTCGTTAGGTTAGCTTACTAACGACAGAGCGGGGACTGGACTAGCGCGGATGAAAAACATATACAACATCTACTAATATATATACCAATATATTATATTCGCTCAAGGCGTGAATAAAATGCAACATCACAGAGAATGAACAGCATCACAGAAACAATACAGATATCTGGGATCCCCGGGTTTCACAGAGCCGCTGAAACCCGACGTTCCCCTGGTCGTGTGGATAGCCTGTGCAATGAAAACCTAGACCCCTACGGGCGCGGCAAGTCACCCGCCAAAACCTGAAGCGAGGCAGCCCCCTTCAGCACCGTGAATGGACCACCCAGCACTTCACGGAATCCGGTCACTTGGGCACCCCTCCTGGGTCAACCTGTACCCCCTACGAGTGCGGCGAATAGTCCGCCAATCCTGGAGTGAAGCCCCCTCCGTCCCAATGCCATGAGATGCGGGCTTGTTGCCCTCCAGAATCCGGCTATCCGTGCACCCCTCCGCGGGGCAATCCTAGTACAGAAAGTAAAATATACATATACCGGGTACATCGACCGCAACCAGGTCGTGCCCCAAAAGAATAATACAAACAGGCAGTGACGGCAGTCCACATGTCGGACGCTCGCCCCGCAATAACAAATGTACATAATACAACTACACTGTACTAGCATTGCATCCAGGCTATCCCCCACGACCGATCCGCAACATCACAGCATAAACATAGAACATTAACGTGAAAGTCACGTTCGCAAATCCGTCTAACCGGGCTATAGCAGTTAGACCGGATTTACCGATCGAGTGACATTCACGGTCGCAGATATAATGTAAATACTGTGAAAAATGTGTTTAAAATTTTCCGATTGATCAAACATTAACAAGTGGGCCCCAAAGAAAACTGTAGCACTCACAGAAACAATTGGCCCAACTTTAATATTCCAAAGCCCATATTTTAAGCCCAGAAGGCCTCTGTAAAAAAATGGTGAAGTGATGTGAATAGTGCGCGGCGGAAGGGCCGCACAAAGGTGGTTTTCGCGGCGGTTCCGCGCTCCAACTGTGGATTTACTTCATCGAATTTTTACAGAGCTCTTAGATTTTCCAGTACATCAATATTTTACAACCTGAAAAATTTTTAGAGACTGAAAAATTTCAACAGAAACTGTTGTGGGCAAATACGGGTTTTTGGACATTTTTGATCGATCGGAACTGAAAAACACATTACACAAAGCTAGACTAAGTTAATGGGGAGGCTCTGATACCACTGTAAGTGCACGGCGGCGCCCCGGCCGTCAATCCGACGCCGGAATGCGGAAACGGTGATAAACTTAAATTTTGCGGACTTTGCAAACCGGCACCACCGCGCACTAAACTCCGGATCGTAACCATTAACAAGTCTAAGCTACTAACAAGAAAGGGAAGAGATGTACCGACTGATCCGAGTCCTCCGGTCTTCATCTCCACTCCGATCTCCTCGCGGGATCTCCGTCCGTCTCCTCCTCGTCGGAAAGGGCACCACATCGCCTGTAGCTTTTACGGGCTCCCACCTCAATACCGAGGCAACTCGGGCGCGAAGCGGGCGAATCGACGCGTCCAAGATTTGCTGTAGGAAGTGTAGAGTCTATGTCTCATTGGGGTTTGTTGCCTTTGGATGGAGGAATGAAGATTGAGCTTTGGAGGGAAATGAAGCTCTCAATTTCTTTTGCATACAAAATGATATGAACAAATATATCTCCTCACAAATGAAGCACACCCTCTCCCTCAAAGATTTGGCCGGCCATCATATGTGGAAATGGTGGAGGGAATCAATAATTAGTATGAAGGAAGGTGAGTGTAGGACAACAAAAGAGGTGATCACATCCAAACAACAACCATGCTTCACTTTTATCAAACCATACCCTCATCAAATCACATTAATGCAAGCATGGATGAAAGATTCAAATCCTATCATAATCAAACCATTATGCAAGAAAACCCCTCCACAAATGTAATTTTGCAAAACTGCAAATTACCCCCTCCATCGTAAAAGTCCGGCCGGGAAAGAACAAAGGAAAACCGGCCGGAACGGAATGCAAACTGGCAACTCCAGAAAACTGGTCCCGTAATAAATTACAGGAAAACCCCGACACTGTGCATACACACCCGCATCTGTATTCCGTCCGGATACAAATGCAAAGAGACAAAATCTACACTGTACTAAACTAGGACCGGCTTAAACCAAAGCCGGCTAGTAAAATCCGTTCGATCCTGATCCGTGCAATACCGCACGTATCTGATCGAACCCTGCCATATACCTATACGGCTACTAGTACAAACCGTCCGATCTTGATCCGTGCAATACCGCACGTATCTGATCGGACCCTGCCATATCTCCATACGGCCTCTACAGCGTTTCGCCCGAAACTTGAGTAACTGAAAGTGTGGTGGACTCTAAAGACTCGTCAATACTATGGTTGTGGATTTAACCACTAGCACGTCAGAGGTATAAGCCAATACGTGACGGGCCACCAGCTATTGACTAAAAGGGACGTCGATGAGCGAACTCATCCTGACACCCTACTGAGCCTGTCAGTGACAATATCCGTGCAGTCCGGTCCGTTCGTCTATGAGTATCGCATGGCGGGCCTAGGGGGTTGGTAAAAGTCAGACCCCCAAAAGCGGTACAAGTCGTGTCGGAGTGTAGCCCAGAACACCCTGAGATACTACTGGAATACCTACCAGTAAATCTCCTTGCCTTGGCCAAGGACTTTGTGTAATGGCTCTCCTAGACACAGCACGACCTCACCCCCAATACCGGGAGAGACGAACCCCTGAAGATACGCTCACTGCCTCCATGTGGCTCGGGACTGTACCCAACTAAAACCTGTTTGCACGACTCCTTTGAGCCGTGGTAGGGTAGTAATCAAAGTACAGTGGGAACTCACACGAGACAAATGACGATCCCCAGGTCGATGAACTAACCTGCACACATGTCACCAGGGAACTGCCATCTGACGTCTGGTATATGACCAACTAGCATGTTCCCGGCGAGTCCTGTCCGGTGTACTCATAACCCAATGAGCACCTGTATACATGTAACGTTTTGAAAATCGTTTCGGAGGAATTTCGAAAAAACGGTAAAATAAGGGGGTTTTCTGTAAAAAGTCAAAATACAAATATCTTATTATAAAAATTAAATATACATATTCTAGCTATGTAATTGCTATTATTTGGTGTTTATTGAGCCGCTGGTGAAATTTCAAATTTTCTGAAAAAAAAATATTATTTTATTATTATTTTAAGCCGTCACTAATACATTTAATTAAGGAAAATTACAAATTGGAATGAGTTGAAACAAATTTTGTGCATCATAAAACATTAAATAAAAATTTATCATGTGGTTTTTGGAACGAAATCATTTGCCAAAACGGTTTGGAAATTATTGAAGAAAAAAGGCTTTTTTTTTGGCGTAAATGGATGTTTGGGGTATTGTATTTATCATTTTTCATCACCCCACACCCGTACCCACACCCACACACCCCCATTCACTCATCCCCATGGCTGAATTCAGCAGCCCCACCCATTTTCTCCACTTGAATTTCTATGTTAAGATGAAAAGAAATGAGAAGAAAGGGTATATAGATATAAGTATTGGTTGGGTTGACTTGGACTCCCTTTGACTTAGACCTCTCTACCCACTCTCACTCCCACACCCACACCCCCTCACCCCTCTCATTTTCGGCCAGAACTCAACAGCAGCCCCTCTTCATTCTTCTCCTCTCTTTTCCTCATCAAAAGTCTTCAAAAATCCATCAAATTTCCATCAAAATTAAACTAAAACTCAAATCTAACTCCTACCCATTTTTCATTTACTATTCTTGCATGGATCTAGGGAGCAAGTTGGCATTTTAGTGGCTTGATTTTCATAATTGATCTCTTGATCATGAGGTATAATTCTAACCTTTTCTTAAATTGTGCTAATTGTTTCATGTTAGCTTAATTAGGTTTTTTTAATTAGTTCTAGGTGCTTGAATTAAAATTCAAGAGAAGGGTTTTGAATTAATGACTAGGGTTTGTGATCAAGTGAGGTTTTTATCAATTGCTTATGGTTGTAATGAGGAGATTAGCATGTAGTTGTATGCAAAATCTAAGTTAGTTGCTATTTGCTAATTTGTTAATTTAAAATTGTGATAACTTTGCTAATTGCTAACTAGGTTTTATAATTTGTCTAATAATTAGGTTTAAAAACCTAATTAGGGTATTCATAGCATTATTAATATTTTAAAGTGTAGTTTAATACTTTGGTTCATGAAAATCCAAGCTAGATTGTAGGTTGTGCATTTCTGCTATTAAATTGTTAAAAATTGATATTTTTGCAAACTAGGATTTTGGAAATTATGCAAATTTATGTGATTAAATTATGGAAATGGTTTTATGGACTTATTTAAGATATATAATAAATATATTGGCCGCTACATTCATTTAAACATCGAGTTTTGTACTAAAACGGGTAATTTTGCTTGCTAGTTTTTCGGAAAAACGGCTTTTAGAGTGAATTTGGGGTTTTCGTGAGTTTTAACCTATTTTATATTAAAATTAGTGTTCGTGAATGTGCAAATGAGTGTGATTGGATTTTCTCGATGGTTTGACGTTCGTACATCGACATCGAGGGTTGGTTTGACTATTCTTGCATGTGTAGGCGATAGGTTTTGACCTATGCATGATACACGTGCCGATTTAGTTTTCGTATGCCGTTTCGATTTTGAATTGGGTTTTTAATGCGATACGGTGCGTTATGATATGTAGGTACCCCATGTGGACTTCGAGACGACAAGCAAGCGCGTGGCGACGTCGGCACCGGCGAGCGAGGACCAGGTGAGTAGATTTATATCTACGGGGAGAAGTCGGGTGGATGGCGTATAGCACCCCCGCAGTCCGTAATTAGTACTATGTAGTATATTTTTATGTGTGATAGTTAGTGTGTTATGGTTAGTTAGGGGTAGAAATAACTAGCGTAGTTCCTAGTTGCGAACCATAGGATAGATTTGCACCCACACGCATACACTTGTATGTTTCTTATACTTGCACGGTGTTTGATGATATGGGATGACTTTGGAGTTGAGTCGATGATGTGGGCTTTGTGCCGCGAGATCGGTGATTTGATATGATTCGTATTTGGGATACGAAATGTGATTCTTGCGGGTTCGGGATGTGTGTTTACCCCCGCATTCTACTTTGAAAATGATATCAGTTGTACTAGACTTAGATCAGTACCCCAGATTATGATATGATAAGTGATATCTGAAATGTGATGAGATAGTGTGATATTGAACCGTACCCAGCTTTTGTGATGCCGTACGACGATTTACCGTACGAGCCTATATTGATGATAGATCCGCGCTCATGACTCGAGGATGTCAGATGATATACTGTATCGTACGCGATACTATTGAGGCGGGATCACCGACTTATATATATTTATATATCGACTCAGATGTTAGGCGGTTCCCTTACCTGTAGTTCAGCTTGTTAGTTCGGCCGTATAGTTTAGTGTAGTTGTTAGAGTAGATTAGACTTCTTACCTATTTCAAAAACTAACGAATCGTGGGCATTTTTAAAGACAGCTCAAGGGAATCTACGGACATTTCAAAAACGACGTATCTTTTCATAAAAACACCGTAGCCTTATTTTCAAAACCCCATGATTCGTGTTATTTCAAAAGGCACCATTCGTAGGACTTATATTAGATTAATGCAGATTAGTTTTGGTTACGTCTAGTTTCAGCTCCCACTTTTTTGTGGTTCGCTTTGCATCGCATTCTTATATTATGTTTCATACATCATTTTAATATCATGCTGATAGGACACCAGCACCATTACCGATGATGCGTATGTACCACGTACACTTACTTGCCGGCTCACACACATCTTCATCGGTAATTGCCATGTCACGTACACCTTAGAAAATATATTATTGCTTGACATAGCCTATTGGCGAATAGTTTAGACATTGTAGTTATTACCTGCTACTTCATGCATACTGTTATTCATTGTTATGCCGCATTCATGGATTCTCATGCATATATTCACTATTTTGCATGCTATTGAGGTTTGGATTTGGATTTCTATGAGATTTTCTGGATTTGGAGAAAAACCGCAAAAACACAAATAAACATATTCTCTCTTTTAAAATAAAAAGTGCGGTTTTCCCATGATGTATGAGCCGTCCACCATGAGTTTGCTGATGGATTTGGAAACCCGATTCGAGGAGACGGATGAACCGTTTCGGGTACATGGTGGACCCGGTGCGGTACCCCGGGGCAAGAGGAATGTGGTGATGACGTTGAGCCTGGCAGGGGAGTACTACCTACCGGTGATTTTACCCGACGCGTCGGATATCCGGAGGATACCGTCGTGGTCTTGAGATTTATGGTAGGGGCCGGTCCGGATTGACGGCGCCCTAGATATTGAGATTGAGACATTGATATTTCGAGACAGTGAGATTTATGTTTTGTGTCGATGCTAGACACTATTGATGCTGATTTCATTTATGATACCTCAGTTTAAAAATACGAAGGAAATCTCACCAAATTATGAAAACAGTTTCTTCATTTACATGTATTCTGTTTCATGCATTCATACCTCATTCATAGGATATATTGCTACTTGAGGCACTGACACGGGCACATGAGTTTACACTCGGGTTAGATATTTACCCTAGCCTTGTTATAGGCTGCATGTTATATACTTATTTTGAGGATATATTATGATTATTGACCTAGGTTGCGTTATTTATGCGATTTCTGTGCGTAGATGTTTTTCTATTCACGAGTTGGCAACTCACCCCCGTTGTGCCCCAGTTTCTTGCAGGTTTGCCGTACAGGTTTCATTACGGCTTGCGGGCTCAGTTTCATTCGGGTGACTTGCTAGTAGGTGGGTTTTTCTTGTATCGTACCCATCATATTACCTTGTATGATATTATTCAGTTGTATCTAGTAAATTCCATCAACCAAACATGTATTTTGAGATAGAGACCAGTGTTGGTTATTCTTTCGACCTTAGAGTCGCTCGTTATATTTCTGGTAGTTTTGAGTTTCCTTTTGAGTTTTGATCCTCGCCGTTGGCGTTGTATATTTTATTGTTTGTGTGGTTGTGACCGTCGATTGACGAAGAGCTAGCTCCCGCTTGGGGATGCCTTTTTCTTGATTTCGTATACTATTCATGTTGTATCCCGTTTGGGGGCCAGTATTTACAAAGGAGACTCTGCCGAAATTTTCAGTAAAATTTTGATGTTTTAAAAAACCGCATAATTCGGCTTATGCTATTAAAATTACTTGCTTAAGTTGGTTTTCCTGCACTCTACTACTTTTCTTGGTTTGGATTTCTGGGTTTTCGGTTTACTTAGATTACTTACGTCTCGAGACGTTCGTAGTTTAAGTGCCGGTCACGTTCCGTACTTTCGGGTCGTGACAAAGTTGGTATCAGAGCGTTAGGTTTTACCTTCGGAGCGTAGGATGACCCTTGGTTGATGGAATAGGTGACTAAAGTAGAGTGACGTACCGTTGATATGTTCCGCGGCATATTTACGACACGCCACTCCACTTATGAAGCCTTAGGATGTACATTTCCTTGTTCAGTATTATATTCCTTCCTGATCTAGCCTCATCGGTACCAGTTTGGTTTTGCTGCTACGGTTACGGCAGGGAGAGCTACGGCTAGAGTTGTGGTCAGCATGAGCTCGTTATGAACGAGGACTGACCATGGCGTGATTCCGGCGACACACGATTGCATAGATGTGTCTTTTTACTGTGTTTCCGCGCCATGAGCGTTTGGCGGATCGCCTTTATGAGACTTCTCGGACGTGCCGATCAGTATCAGAGGATTGAGCCAATGATAGAGGCCAGCCAAATCTTGATGACCGTTGGTGTGTTGCTTATTCATGATGATTGAGGCACGGTTCAGCGTGCAGACGAGTGAGCCCGTTATTGCTGCGAACGACGAGATATCGCCCCAGATGATGGAGCTATTGCAGTACGAGTTGTACTAAGAGATGATTGAAGGTCGCTAGTCACCGAGGATGAATGACTAAGACATGTGGTTCGTTCGCTACCCCGATGCGAGGTCATCAGACAGATTGATTCCAGCTGGAGACGACTTCACGCGGAGACGTTGGGAGTCGACAGAGACGATCGAATGTCAGAAACCTATTATTCCAAGTTTAAAGTAGTCGGAAAGACATGCAGGCAATTCTATGGTCCCTCTAGAAGAATGAAACCCTAACTTGACTTAATGACCGTGTGAAAGCCTTTGAACCTTCGGGTTTGCGGCAGTTCTGCGGCGCCATTAGTGAGGCTTGGGTTTGCCCTTCTACGGCTGGACCACCGATGCTGTGGTATGTACTCGATACTATTAAACTGTGCACAAGATGTTGAGCTCTTGGGGGATTATGAGGTTTTGACGACTCGATCAGATGGCTCGACTTAATTCAGATGCTAGGTGGTGAGATGCATTTCTTGGGAGACTCCAGATATGAGGATAGCCGTTGGAGCTTAGTCCATGCAGCCGCGACGAGACGAGTCCAAGGCAGACGACATTAGAGAAAAGTGGAATAAGAGGTTCGCACCAGATCTAGATGAGATGACGTTCCACTCCGCCGACATCAGAGAGGCGATGCGCATGCTGAGGCATGGTACTTGGACTTACCTTCCAGAAGGAGTCGCGATGAGTATGCAGTTGTTCCAGAGCAAGATGCAGATATAAGAAAGGACAATGACTTCCGGACAGTTGGCAGAGACGAGACATGGAAGAGACCGTGAGCAGGATTCCTTCCAGGACACTGCTGCAATGATACTTGCACTCAGGATCAGATGTGTCACGTACATTCAGAGAGCCAGAGGCCGACGCCAGTGATATGCTGCCTCACGAGTGGTCGCGATGATTGACCAAGAGATGACCAGAGGAGTGCCAGAACGGAATCGTCCCCATTAGCACACCTGACAGGGCCGATGAGCCGATGGACCGAAAGATTGGTAATTCACAGTGAAAACTTTAACCCAGGAGTGGTCATGGTTACGCACCCCAGCAGGACAGAATTCATGATCATCGACGAGACGTCCCACTAGTGACCGCGACAGTTGGCCGAGATTCTTAGAGGATGCGCTGGAGCGGTACTATTCCGCCATTATTGATTTTGGGTATTTTGGGCGATCTATTCGCAGGATTGATTTTGATGATTGAGTTTCATGATAATTGTTTTCATGGACCATGGTTGCACCTACTGAGTATTTACGATTTTGCACAGTGTTGCACTTGATATCGTTTTCGTTCTTTAGTTCACATATTTGTGATTTTACGGTTTTAGACATTTGAGTTGATTTTGTGCATATGCATGCACACGATTTGGTTCCTGTACTCTGTATAGTTGATATATGCTTGCAGTGCAGTGATACGCCTCTCGTGCACTTAGATGCACTGGACTTCGATTTCGATGGTGATACTCGATATTTGTTTTGTGCACCTTGTGCACCTGATTGATTTTGCGCACGTTCGGCGCTTGATATTGGATTTCATGATTTCGTGCATGATGGATGCACCTGATTTGGATTTTTAGCGCCTGTTGGGCGCCTGTTACGAGATGCGATTTGGCGCACACCAGATGCACTAATTCGAGATTTTTTTTCGTGCATGTCAGATGCACCTGATTTTGCGGTCAGGCACACATGTTGCCTACGACAGATATTTCGTGCACACCCGATGCACTTAGATGTTGTTTCTGTGCACATGTATAGCATATTCATGGATTTGATTTCCGTGCGCACCAGACGCACGTAGTATTCATGTGCATATTTTGGGATTGATTTCTTATAGAGTAGTACGTTTTTATGATATTGCTATGTGTTTTCGTACTGAGCAGGACTAGTCAGAGGACAGTACCTGAATATATTTTGCATGCATTGATAGTTATTGAAGGGATTTCCAAAAGCGAGCTATAGCCTCAGTATTTACCTACATGTCTGATATGACACGAAATGTTTAAAACAAGAAGACCCTTCTAAATTGTTTCCAAAACGGCGGAACGTACATTTCAAACAAAAGTATATATGTATATAGTTATTTTATTATGGTAGACGTCCGCCACTGTGCAGTGTTATACACGTTGCACAGCGACTTAAAGAGATTTGGCATGCATTTCCTTCAGATGCTTACAGATATAGATTCGATATTTACATTTATAGTTTGAGTTATATCATATTGGTTTTGATTTGGATTTGGCATTGATGTCTTCTCCACGACTCCGATGATCGCGGGATGCTTGGAGGAGTTTTGATTTGAGTTATATATTCATTTTTCAAGCGCATGCGCTGCGCTACGACTTGTTTTATGTATTCATGATTTCGGAGCCCCGACGACTTGATGGGTTTTCTTAGATGTTTTAGTATTTGGGGGAGTTTGAATTTAAATTCGGGGACCGAATTTCTTTAAGGGGGGAAGATTGTAACGTTTTGAAAATCGTTTCGGAGGAATTTCGAAAAAACGGTAAAATAAGGGGGTTTTCTGTAAAAAGTCAAAATACAAATATCTTATTATAAAAATTAAATATACATATTCTAGCTATGTAATTGCTATTATTTGGTGTTTATTGAGCCGCTGGTGAAATTTCAAATTTTCTGAAAAAAAAATATTATTTTATTATTATTTTAAGCCGTCACTAATACATTTAATTAAGGAAAATTACAAATTGGAATGAGTTGAAACAAATTTTGTGCATCATAAAACATAAAATAAAAATTTATCATGTGGTTTTTGGAACGAAATCATTTGCCAAAACGGTTTGGAAATTATTGAAGAAAAAAGGCTTTTTTTTTGGCGTAAATGGATGTTTGGGGTATTGTATTTATCATTTTTCATCACCCCACACCCGTACCCACACCCACACACCCCCATTCACTCATCCCCATGGCTGAATTCAGCAGCCCCACCCATTTTCTCCACTTGAATTTCTATGTTAAGATGAAAAGAAATGAGAAGAAAGGGTATATAGATATAAGTATTGGTTGGGTTGACTTGGACTCCCTTTGACTTAGACCTCTCTACCCACTCTCACTCCCACACCCACACCCCCTCACCCCTCTCATTTTCGGCCAGAACTCAACAGCAGCCCCTCTTCATTCTTCTCCTCTCTTTTCCTCATCAAAAGTCTTCAAAAATCCATCAAATTTCCATCAAAATTAAACTAAAACTCAAATCTAACTCCTACCCATTTTTCATTTGCTATTCTTGTATGGATCTAGGGAGCAAGTTGGCATTTTAGTGGCTTGATTTTCATAATTGATCTCTTGATCATGAGGTATAATTCTAACCTTTTCTTAAATTGTGCTAATTGTTTCATGTTAGCTTAATTAGGTTTTTTTAATTAGTTCTAGGTGCTTGAATTAAAATTCAAGAGAAGGGTTTTGAATTAATGACTAGGGTTTGTGATCAAGTGAGGTTTTTATCAATTGCTTATGGTTGTAATGAGGAGATTAGCATGTAGTTGTATGCAAAATCTAAGTTAGTTGCTATTTGCTAATTTGTTAATTTAAAATTGTGATAACTTTGCTAATTGCTAACTAGGTTTTATAATTTGTCTAATAATTAGGTTTAAAAACCTAATTAGGGTATTCATAGCATTATTAACATTTTAAAGTGTAGTTTAATACTTTGGTTCATGAAAATCCAAGCTAGATTGTAGGTTGTGCATTTCTGCTATTAAATTGTTAAAAATTGATATTTTTGCAAACTAGGATTTTGGAAATTATGCAAATTTATGTGATTAAATTATGGAAATGGTTTTATGGACTTATTTAAGATATATAATAAATATATTGGCCGCTACATTCATTTAAACATCGAGTTTTGTACTAAAACGGGTAATTTTGCTTGCTAGTTTTTCGGAAAAACGGCTTTTAGAGTGAATTTGGGGTTTTCGTGAGTTTTAACCTATTTTATATTAAAATTAGTGTTCGTGAATGTGCAAATGAGTGTGATTGGATTTTCTCGATGGTTTGACGTTCGTACATCGACATCGAGGGTTGGTTTGACTATTCTTGCATGTGTAGGCGATAGGTTTTGACCTATGCATGATACACGTGCCGATTTAGTTTTCGTATGCCGTTTCGATTTTGAATTGGGTTTTTAATGCGATACGGTGCGTTATGATATGTAGGTACCCCATGTGGACTTCGAGACGACAAGCAAGCGCGTGGCGACGTCGGCACCGGCGAGCGAGGACCAGGTGAGTAGATTTATATCTACGGGGAGAAGTCGGGTGGATGGCGTATAGCACCCCCGCAGTCCGTAATTAGTACTATGTAGTATATTTTTATGTGTGATAGTTAGTGTGTTATGGTTAGTTAGGGGTAGAAATAACTAGCGTAGTTCCTAGTTGCGAACCATAGGATAGATTTGCACCCACACGCATACACTTGTATGTTTCTTATACTTGCACGGTGTTTGATGATATGGGATGACTTTGGAGTTGAGTCGATGATGTGGGCTTTGTGCCGCGAGATCGGTGATTTGATATGATTCGTATTTGGGATACGAAATGTGATTCTTGCGGGTTCGGGATGTGTGTTTACCCCCGCATTCTACTTTGAAAATGATATCAGTTGTACTAGACTTAGATCAGTACCCCAGATTATGATATGATAAGTGATATCTGAAATGTGATGAGATAGTGTGATATTGAACCGTACCCAGCTTTTGTGATGCCGTACGACGATTTACCGTACGAGCCTATATTGATGATAGATCCGCGCTCATGACTCGAGGATGTCAGATGATATACTGTATCGTACGCGATACTATTGAGGCGGGATCACCGACTTATATATATTTATATATCGACTCAGATGTTAGGCGGTTCCCTTACCTGTAGTTCAGCTTGTTAGTTCGGCCGTATAGTTTAGTGTAGTTGTTAGAGTAGATTAGACTTCTTACCTATTTCAAAAACTAACGAATCGTGGGCATTTTTAAAGACAGCTCAAGGGAATCTACGGACATTTCAAAAACGACGTATCTTTTCATAAAAACACCGTAGCCTTATTTTCAAAACCCCATGATTCGTGTTATTTCAAAAGGCACCATTCGTAGGACTTATATTAGATTAATGCAGATTAGTTTTGGTTACGTCTAGTTTCAGCTCCCACTTTTTTGTGGTTCGCTTTGCATCGCATTCTTATATTATGTTTCATACATCATTTTAATATCATGCTGATAGGACACCAGCACCATTACCGATGATGCGTATGTACCACGTACACTTACTTGCCGGCTCACACACATCTTCATCGGTAATTGCCATGTCACGTACACCTTAGAAAATATATTATTGCTTGACATAGCCTATTGGCGAATAGTTTAGACATTGTAGTTATTACCTGCTACTTCATGCATACTGTTATTCATTGTTATGCCGCATTCATGGATTCTCATGCATATATTCACTATTTTGCATGCTATTGAGGTTTGGATTTGGATTTCTATGAGATTTTCTGGATTTGGAGGAAAACCGCAAAAACACAAATAAACATATTCTCTCTTTTAAAATAAAAAGTGCGGTTTTCCCATGATGTATGAGCCGTCCACCATGAGTTTGCTGATGGATTTGGAAACCCGATTCGAGGAGACGGATGAACCGTTTCGGGTACATGGTGGACCCGGTGCGGTACCCCGGGGCAAGAGGAATGTGGTGATGACGTTGAGCCTGGCAGGGGAGTACTACCTACCGGTGATTTTACCCGACGCGTCGGATATCCGGAGGATACCGTCGTGGTCTTGAGATTTATGGTAGGGGCCGGTCCGGATTGACGGCGCCCTAGATATTGAGATTGAGACATTGATATTTCGAGACAGTGAGATTTATGTTTTGTGTCGATGCTAGACACTATTGATGCTGATTTCATTTATGATACCTCAGTTTAAAAATACGAAGGAAATCTCACCAAATTATGAAAACAGTTTCTTCATTTACATGTATTCTGTTTCATGCATTCATACCTCATTCATAGGATATATTGCTACTTGAGGCACTGACACGGGCACATGAGTTTACACTCGGGTTAGATATTTACCCTAGCCTTGTTATAGGCTGCATGTTATATACTTATTTTGAGGATATATTATGATTATTGACCTAGGTTGCGTTATTTATGCGATTTCTGTGCGTAGATGTTTTTCTATTCACGAGTTGGCAACTCACCCCCGTTGTGCCCCAGTTTCTTGCAGGTTTGCCGTACAGGTTTTATTACGGCTTGCGGGCTCAGTTTCATTCGGGTGACTTGCTAGTAGGTGGGTTTTTCTTGTATCGTACCCATCATATTACCTTGTATGATATTATTCAGTTGTATCTAGTAAATTCCATCAACCAAACATGTATTTTGAGATAGAGACCAGTGTTGGTTATTCTTTCGACCTTAGAGTCGCTCGTTATATTTCTGGTAGTTTTGAGTTTCCTTTTGAGTTTTGATCCTCGCCGTTGGCGTTGTATATTTTATTGTTTGTGTGGTTGTGACCGTCGATTGACGAAGAGCTAGCTCCCGCTTGGGGATGCCTTTTTCTTGATTTCGTATACTATTCATGTTGTATCCCGTTTGGGGGCCAGTATTTACAAAGGAGACTCTGCCGAAATTTTCAGTAAAATTTTGATGTTTTAAAAAACCGCATAATTCGGCTTATGCTATTAAAATTACTTGCTTAAGTTGGTTTTCCTGCACTCTACTACTTTTCTTGGTTTGGATTTCTGGGTTTTCGGTTTACTTAGATTACTTACGTCTCGAGACGTTCGTAGTTTAAGTGCCGGTCACGTTCCGTACTTTCGGGTCGTGACAATACATCTTAGGTGATCCAACTGACACCAGTGGCTTGTGAGACCGGCCACCGCCCCTCGTCGGGGTCTCGACTGTATACACTAGTCTACTAATGGAGTATCGATGCCCGGTCTCGAAACTCCCACGACTAGGGACCTTTTAAGGATATGCTTGTAGACCCCCAGCTCCCACTTATATGATCGCCCTCATACTGCTGGTGGTCAAGCAAGAATCCTAGGGGCTCTATCAACGTGTAATAGCGACGTGTCATGTCACCTAAAGCAGTACACGATGATAAAGGTAAACCAGATAGCATACTATCATCTCGAGTAAGACTGTCCTACCGGGATAGGTCCTCCCTCAATCATTACAATCACGTACCTGTGACCTAATAATTGACTCTGAGGGCACTATCTCCAACAATAACAACAAGAAGAGAAGGGTTTCAAGTTGAGGTATAACCCCTAACCGAGTAGATAAATCTCTAGTTAGGATGCTAGTGTATTGTTTAGTAAAGATCCGGCTTTTACGGTCCATGTTACCAAGTCCAAGAAAAAATATTGTTTTACCGTTTCCGCCACCCCGAAAGTACCGGGAGAGGTAACGTAGACCTAACAAGTGGTATCAGAGCCTAACTAAACACACCCTAGCATGTTAGCAAAGTATTTAGAATATCGACCGGACGAAAAACCGCAAAATCACCCCGAAAAATTCAGTTTCTGCCGATTTTCAGATCTGCTCCAAAATTAATAAATCATACACTAAAAATCGGCTCAGGCTTTTGTTAGAAAACTGGAGAAATTTGATCCCCCAAGTCGTCTAAAGCACCGCGGTTCCGCGGCCGAGTTGGCTCAGTTGGGAAATCTTTTTCCTGCAGTTTTCTTAGATGGGTATTTTGGGATTTTTACAATATGATTTTTCTGCCCAGATTTTCCAGATATCAAAATTTGTTTTTGGGGCTTAAAAATCCGTATTTTTGGTCGATGTTCTGTAGACTTTGGCTAATGGTTATATCTGTAATGTTATATGTGTATTGAACGTTTGCTAATCGCTATACGTCGATAAGTGGGGGTTATATACATCTGTGATCTGTGTTGTTGATGGTTTGTGTATATGAACTCATTGGATTGTCGCGGATGCATAGCCGGGGTGGATGTGAGATGAGAGTTTCTTTTTCTTTCATTCATGTAATAAATTTGTAAATTGATGTAATATTATTTGTATGGCCGCACAACCGGGTCGGGGTTGTAGCCATCATTGTATAATTCTTTTTACTATTTTTGCTCCTAGGATAGACCCATGGAGGGGGTGCACAAACTACCGGGTATCTCGAAGTGCCGAGTGGCCTACACACGGTGTTGAGGGAGGTTGCTTCGCTTCGGGTACTTGGCGGGTAGTTTGCCGCACCCGTAGGGGTCTTGGGTAGGGTATTGGCTATTCATCGCGACCGTGTAATCCGTTTTTCGTTGCAGGCTCGAGCGAATCGCGGGTTCCTAGTATATCCAAAGTGTTCATCTGTGATCTGGATTGGCTATCATTGCTATATATCTATATATAATAACTATTTAGGCGTTGCTTATGTTTTACAGCCGCGCTAGCCCAGCCCCCGCTCTGTCGTTAGTTAAGTAACCCAACGGGTGATGACGGGGCCCCGTGGCGAATGCGAATGGCATAAGCGTACGTCATATTTTGGTTGTTTTCTGCAATGGTAGGATTTATATGATGGGACGCATTAAAAGAACTAATGCAAGAAAATAAACCTAAAAGACGTTGTTGGAACAATTTTTCAAAAAAGCTGTTATTGCAAGGACGTTCACTTTTGTTTTGCATCGAGATATTCGGTTATGAATGCCCAGCACCTCATTCGACGAGGCAAGGGCCGAGATCCCCTCATCGGGAGTGACCCCTTGGACAAAAGTTTGCGTCAGGGTAATAACTTCACTATAGTCGATTAATTCTTGTTTTGCATCGAGGTATTCAGTTTGGAATATCCTGCACCTCATTCGACGAGGAAAGAGCCGAGATCCCTTCACAGGGAGTGACCTCTTTAGCAAAAGTTTTTCGCCACTATATTTTCAAAAAGTGTATCATGTTCCTTCAACGATATCAAGTTCATTACGTTAACAGGTTTTCGCCAAAACCCAGCCGTAGCCCTCCGTCATTTCTTATAAGTTATACTTAGTATTCGTGCTGCGTTTGTTGACTGTGTCAAGGCGTAGTGAACGGTAGCTGAGTATTGCTTATCTGCTGGATACAATGTGATTGGTTAGGACAGTCGTATAACCTTGTTGACTGTGTCAAGGGTTATGCGGGTGGGTTTAATGCAATCAAGATAATGACGGGTTGAACTTGAGTAGGACCCTTTGATTTGTTGACTGTGTCAAGGTCACTTGGGTCCTAGGGGCAAAAACCACATCGGGAGTTTCAAAAGTACTGAAACTTGCTAGTGTCGCATACCATTTGGAGTGTGATGATTCTGGTAGGATTTCTTCAGTTTTGTCACGCGATGATATTTGGATCCCGATCCTACTGTGAGTATATGCTACTCCTCAGGAATTTTCTCGCTTAACGATCAATGCTATAAACCAAGTAGGTGTCTAGAAAGGTGTTAGCGGGGCTACGCCCACAGGGAAAAGAGGTTACTTAATTAAGGAACTTCGCGAAAGCATTGGAAAATCTCCCTCGAAGTACCGACACTGGCCTGGCTGAACGGTTAAGCAAGTATTGTACGGTGAGATTGATCCCAACTAATTCTTCCTTTATGGTTTGAGGAGGGATTCGAGAGACAGTGGGAGCCATCCTGTTTAGATAAATTAAAAACCAATCTAAACTTGCAAGAGCGCACGCTAAGTGTTTCTTTTCTCTCTCTCCAGGTAGCAACCATTTCACGCCCTAATCAAGATAATAAAATGTATCGCTTGACCGATCCGAATTCTTATTCGGGGCTGGGGAACATTGGGTCGGCTCTAACTTGTGACAACAGTCATAAGTATGAGCAAGGGAAAGGGGATTGTATGGATTCCAAGGATACCCAGTTGAAGAAGAAGCATGGTTTTGCATCTACTTCAGGTGTTCTTGTAATTGAGAACTGTTTTACGGTCAGCCCTACCTCCTGGGTACTTGATACCGGATCAGGATCTCATATCTGTAATTTATTACAGGGACTGAGAATAAGTAAGAAAGTTGCACCGGGTGATATGTCGCTCAGAGTAGCGAACGGAGCACAAGTTAATGCGGCAGCCGTCGGTGAATATCACCTAGTATTGCCAAATGGCAAGACTATGATTTTGAACGATTGCTACTATGTACCCTCCATGGTTTGCAACATCATATCAGTTTCTTTACTCGATAAAGATGGATATAACTTTGTTCTTGATAGAAATATCATAAACATTTACCTCCATAAGGTACTGGTTGCAGAGGGTACACTGTGTAATGGTATCTACGTTCTAAATCAGAATACAGTTCTCGATATACAAAACACACGCAAGAGGAATAATTCAGATACGACTGATTCCTACTTGTGGCATTGTAGACTTGGTCATATCGGAGAGAAAACACTGAGTAAGTTGCATAAAGATGGACTCTTGGATGCGTTCGAGTTTTCATCTTATGAAACTTGTCAGTCTTGTCTCAAAGGGAAGATGACTAAATCTCCGTTCACCGGACATGGAGAAAGAGCAGCAGAGCTCTTGGGACTCGTACATAGTGATGTATGTGGTCCGATGTCTATACATGCAAGGGGTGGGTTCTCGTACTTCATCACATTCACTGACGATCTCTCTAGGTTCGGATATGTGTATCTGATGAAACACAAATCTGAAGCTTTTGAGAAATTCAAGGAATTCAGAAACGAAGTAGAGAACCAGACTGGCAAAAGTATCAAGATCCTCCGGTCTGATAGAGGAGGGGAGTACTTAAGCACGGAATTCCTGGATTACTTAAAAGAGAATGGTATTCTCTCTCAGCTTACTCCTCCTTATACACCACATCACAACGGTGTATCGGAGAGGAGGAATCGTACCCTGTTGGATATGGTTCGCTCCATGATGAGTAGTGCTGAGTTGCCTCTTTCATTTTGGGGATATGCACTTCAAACTGCAGCACATCTTTTGAATCAAGTTCCATCCAAATCCGTGCCTAAGACTCCGTATGAAATATGGAGTGGTAAGAGTTTGTATCTTAAACGTATTAAGATTTGGGGTTGCCCGGCTTATGTCAAAAAGCAGAACCCAGACAAACTTGAGGCATGGGCATTTTTGTGTAAGTTTGTGGGATACCCAAAAGATTCAAGTGGGTATCTATTCTACCATGCAGAGGAACAGAAGATAATTGTTTCAAGAAATGCCACATTTTTGGAAAAAGAATTTCTTGTTAAAAATATTAGTGGCAGCACGGTAGAACTGGATGAAATTCTAGAAACACAAGCTTTAACAAAAGATTTGGTGGAACCGCTAGATTCAGTTACAACCAACGAACCTCAGCCACTCCGCAGATCTGGTAGGATTTCTCATCCGCCCGAGAGATACTACGGTTTTCTCATAGACGGGGATCGAGAGGATTGCATCTTGGAAGAAGATGACCCTACCATTTTCAGGCAGGCCATTATCAGTAGGGACTCTGATAAGTGGCAGGAAGCAATGCAATCCGAAATGGAGTCCATGTACGCCAATAAAGTGTGGACCTAGGATATTGCTCCACCTTGGGTAAAACCCGTTGGATGCAAATGGATCTACAAAAGGAAACTTGGTGTAGATGGGCAGGTGGAAACCTATAAGGCTAGACTCGTTGCAAAAGGTTTTCGTCAAAGACCTGGTTTGGACTATGAAGAAACTTTTTCTCCGGTGGCCATGCTCAAATCCATTCGGATCCTACTTGCCATTGCTGCCTTCCATGACTATGAAATCTGGCAGATGGATGTTAAAACGGCTTTCCTAAACGGTTGTTTGGAAGAGTGCGTTTACATGGATCAACCAGAAGGTTTCATAGACAGTGGGAGCAGCGGGAAGGTGTGCAAGTTGCTTAAATCCATTTATGGATTAAAGCAGGCATCGCGGAGCTGGAACATCAGTTTTGATGAGGCAATCAAGGAATTTGATTTCATCAAGAACGAGGATGAACCTTGTGTCTATAAGAAGATTGTAGGACGAACTGTCGTATTCCTAGTCTTCTACGTGGACGACATTCTTTTGATAGGAAATGACATTCCTATGCTACAATCGGTCAAGCTATTTTTGTCACAAAGGTTCTCCATGAAGGACCTGGGTGATGCCTCGTACATTCTGGGGATCAAGATCTATAAAGATAGATCCAAGAGACTACTGGGACTTTCGCAGTCCAAGTACATAGAGACCGTACTAAAGAGATTTAGTATGGAGGGTTCCAAGCGCGGTAACATACCCGCATTGCACGGAATTACCCTCTCCAAGAAGATGTCTCCTAAGACTGACAAGGAGAGGGTTCGCATTAGCACTATACCCTACGCTTTGGCGGTAGGATCTATAATGTATGCGATGCTATGTACAAGACCAGATGTAGCTTACGCGCTGAGCGCGGTAAGCCGGTATCAGTCAGACCCAGGGGAGTGTTAGTGTATATGCCCTAGAGGCCATTACTGTATCATACTAGTATGTATATTACTTGATGGAAGCTTGGGATATTCACAGTTGTACAGACAATCTTGCTCATTATAGTAGTATACTACTTGGTTTGTCTCTGCTTTAATGTGTACATGTGTGTTTATTTATTATATCACCTATACGCATTAGTAGAGCCCTTAGGATCTTTGCTTGATTACCGGCGTTGTGATGGTGATCACACTCGTGGGGGCTGGGTAATCTACAAGCACATCCTTATACATGTCCCTAGTCGTGGGAGTATCGAGATAGGGCATCGATACTCCGGAGTAGACTAGCGTATGCGCTTCTCATCTCAGCACGGGAGACGGTCTGTCCCACAGCCGTCGGTACGTCGTACTTGAGATAGCATGCGGGTGCTCATTGGGTTACGAGTACACTGGACAGGACTCGTCGGGAACTGATGGTTGGTATTATACCTATCGTCAGTTATCAGTTCCCAGGTGACATGAGTACAGCTTAGTCCGCTGACTTGACACTGTCACTTCGCCTCGAGTGTGTTCCCACTGTTCTTTTATTACTACCCTACCACGGCTCTACTGAGGCGTGCAAACAGGTAGTAGTTGGGAGCAGTCCCGAAGCACTTGGAGGCAGTGACGGTTATACAGGATTCGTCTCTCCCGGTATTGGGGGTTGACATCGCGCTGTGTCTAGGAGAGCCATTACACGAGTAGTCCCTGGCCAGGGCAAGCGAGATATACTGGTAGGTTTCCAGTGTTATCTCAGGGTGTATTGGGCTTCACTCCGACACGACTTGTACCGCTATTAGGGGACTGACGTTTACCGCCCCCTAGGCCCGCCATGCGATGTATCAGACGAACAGACCGGACTGTACGGAGATTGTCACATACAGACACAGTAGGAGTTTGGATGGGTTTACCTCATCGGCCTTCTTATCGACATTTACCTGGGGACCGTTACGTACAGCTAGTGCCGCTTGCGGTCTGTGGTTAAACCCACTGCCAGCGTAGTGTCGAGTCTTTAGAGTCCCACACAGAGAGTTTCCCTGCACTGAGCGAAACGTGTAGAGGCCGTATGGTTTTACGGCAGGGCTGCGATCACTTACGTACACTTGTGTGCGTATGGTGTTCGGGCAGGTAGTACTAGTAGGCTTTGGTTTAAGCCGGATCCTAGTATTGCACGGATGGATTTGTTTTGTCTTCTGTGCATCCGTATTCTACGGAATACGGATGCAGGTGTGTATGCACAGTTTTTCGGAGCGATGAAGGAGGAGGTGCCTCATTAGGGTTTTAGCAGTTGGTTCGGCCAAAACCGTTATGTGGCAGGCTCATTAGGGTTTTGACAGTTGATTCGGTCAAAACCATTTTGAGGCGGTCTCATTAGGGCTTTTGACAGTTCGTTTGGTCAAAAACCATTATGAGCCGCGAACATCATTTACTAATCCTATTAGTGATAATCTTATGATGACTAATTGCATTGACCATTTGACCCCGTTGACCTCTCTTGACTTTGTTGACCAGTTGACCGGGTTGACCATTGACTTTCAAGAGGGTTCCACACTCTTCTTTTCTTTTCCTTTTTCTTTTGGATTATGATAATGGTCATTTCAAAGTAGCCATCAACTTTATCTTGATGGGATTAGTAATGATGTTGTTTTGCATTATTTGCAACCATGGTTGTTTTTCTTTTGTATCATAATTTTATTCTCACTCTCTCTCTTGAAATGGGAAGCTCCATGGTTGCTAGCAAGCTCCTTCTTCTTCCTCCTATTGACTTCTCCTTTGATCTCATGTGTTGAGAGAAAAAGGATTCCACTTGACAAACACATCCATACATATTCTCTACACTTCCTAGGGCTTCTAGATTAGCAATCTCCTTGCCGTAGTTACCTCGGCTTGAGGTGGAGCTCGGTGTACATCTCTCGGGTGGATCGTCTTCGACTCAAGGAGGCCTCGGAGGTGACCAAAGTCCGGATCAACCATTGAGCAAGCAAAGAGAAGAACAACAAAAAGAGAAGAACAACAAGAAGAGAAGAACAACAAGAAGAGAAGGAGTTCAAGTTGAGGTATAACCCCTAACCGAGTAGATAACATCTCATGTTAGGATGCTAGTGTATTGTTTAGTAAAGATCCGGCTTTTACGGTCCATGTTACAAAGTTTAGAAAAATTTTTGTTTTACCGTTTCCGCAACCACGAAAGTACCGGGAGAGGTAACGTGGACCTAACAGTGGTATCAGAGCCAAACTAAACATAAACTAGCTTGGTAGTGAAGTGTATCGAAGTTCGAAACGGGAAAAATCGAAAAACCAAGTTACGAAAACCTGAGTTTCTGTTAAAATTTTTTCTGGTCGAAACAAAATTTGTCATACTCCAAAAATCGGCTCAGGGTTTTGTGAGAACACCCACCAAAAACGATCCCATGAATCCTTCAAACCATCGCGGATCCGCGGCCATTTCTATTCTTCTTGTCGCGGATCCGCCGCCGTTTGGGCTCTTCATGTGATCGTGTTTAGTGCAGTGTTCTTCTGGTAGGGTTTTGGGATTTTTCAAATATATTATATGTGCCCAGATTTTCCAGAACAGAAATTTATTTTTTGGGGCCTATAATTCCGTATTTTTTCCGAACTTCACTACACTTTGACTATGAAGGTTATATCTGTGATGTTTACATGTATTGAACGTCGGCTAATCGCTATATGTCGATTAGTCGGGGTTATACATATCTGTGATCTGTGTTTGATGATGGTTTGTGTATATGAATGCGTTGGACTGTCGCAGGTGAATAGCCGGGGTGGATGTGAGATGAGCTTTTGTTTTTCTTTCATTCATTTGTAATATGTAAATTGATGTAATATTATTATTTGTATGGCCGCACAACCGGGTCGGGGTTGTAGCCGTCATTGTATAATTCTTTTTACTGTTTTTGCTCCTAGGATAGACCCATGGAGGGGTGCACAAACTACCGGGTACTTGGCGGGTAGTTTGCCGCACCCGTAGGGGTCTTGGGTGGGGTTTTGGCTATTCACCGCGACCGTGTAATCCGTTTTTCGTTGCAGGCTCGAACGGATTGTGGATTCCTAGTATATCCAATGTATTCATCGGTGATCTGTAATGTCTATCATTGCTTTATATTTAGGCGTTGCTTATGTTTTACAGCCGCGCTAGCCCAGCCCCCGCTCTGTCGTTAGTTAAGTAACCTAACGGGTGATGACGGGACCCCGTGGCGAATGCGAATGGCATAAGCGTACGTCATATTTTGGTTGTTTTCTGCAATGGTAGGATTTAAATGATGGGACGCATTAAAAGAACTAATGCAAGAAAATAAACCTAAAAGACGTTGTTGGAACAACTTTTCAAAAAAAAGCAGTTATAACAAGGACGTTCAATTTTTGTTTTGCATCGCGGTATTCGGTTATGAATGCCCAGCACCTCAGTCGACGAGGCAAGGGCCGAGATCCCATCATCGGGAGTGGCCCCTTGGACAAAAGTTTGCGTCAGGGTAATAACTTCACTATAGTCGATTATTCTTGCTTTGCATCGAGGTATTCATTGTGGAATATCCTGCACCTCATTCGACGAGGAAAGGGCCGAGATCCCTTCACAGGGAGTGACCTCTTTAGCAAAAGTTTTCGCCACTACATTTTCAAAAAGATTACCAGGTTCCTTCAACGATATCAAGTTCATTACGTTAACGGGTTTTTCGCCAAAAACCCAGCCGTAGCCCTCCGTCATTTCTTACAAGTAACACTTAGTATTCGTGCTGCGTTTGTTGACCCCGTCAAGGCGTAGTGTACGGTAGCTAAGTGCTGCTTGTTTGTATCGGTATATGGGATTGATTAGGACAGTCGTATAACCTTGTTGACTCTGTCAAGGGTTATGCGAGTGGGTTTAATGCAATCCAGATAATGACAGGTTGAACTTGACTAGGACTCTTTGATTTGTTGACTCCGTCAAGATCACTTGGGTCCTAGGGGCAAAAACCACATCGGGAGTTTCAAAAGAACTGAAACTTGCAGATTTAGCATACCTTCTGGAGTGTGGTGACTAGAGTGGATTCCATCTAGGTCATCACACAATGACAGTTAGATCCCGATCCCACTGATGAGTTGGATTACTCTCGGGAGATTATTTCACTTAACGATCAATGCTATAAACCTAGTAGGTGTCTAGAAAGGTGTTAGCGGGGTTACGCCCCCAGGGAAAAGAGGTTCTTAAATTAAGGAACTTCGCGAAAGCGTTGGAAAACCTCCCTCGAAGTACCGACACTAGCCTGGCTGAAAGGTTAAGCAAGTATTGTGATGTGAATTAAAAACCCGGCTAGTTCTTCTTTTAAAAAGGTTTTAAGAAGAATTTGAGTAAACAGTGGGAGACATCCTGATTAGATAAATTAATAAACCAATCTAATCTTGCAAGAGCATACGCTTAGTGTTTCTTTTCTCTCTCTCCAGGAAGCAACCTTTTTACGCCCTAATCAAGATAATAAAATGTATCGCTTGACCGATCCGAATTCTTTTTCGGGACTGGGGAAAGTTGGTTCAGCTCTAACTTGTGACAACTGTCATGAGTATGAGAATGGGAAAGGGGATTGTATGGATTTCCAGGATACCCAGTTGAAGAAGAAGCATGGTTTTGCATCTACTTCAGGTGTTCTTGTTATTGAGAACTGTTTTACGGTCAGCCCTACCTCCTGGGTACTAGATACCGGATCAGGATCTCACATCTGTAATTTATTGCAGGGACTGAGAAAAAGTAGGAAAGTTGCACCGGGTGATATGTCGCTCAGAGTAGCGAACGGAGCACAAGTTAATGCGGCAGCCGTCGGTGAATATCACCTAGTATTGCCAAATGGCAAGACTATGATTTTGAACGATTGCTACTATGTACCCTCCATGGTTTGCAACATCATATCAGTTTCTTTACTCGATAAAGATGGATATAACTTTGTTCTTGAAAAGAATATCATGAACATTTACCTTCATAAGGTACTGGTTGCAGAGGGTACACTGTGTAATGGTATCTACGTTCTAAATCAGAATACAGTTCTCAATATACAAAACACACGCAAGAGGAAGAATTCAGATACGAATGGATCCTACTTGTGGCATTGTAGACTTGGTCATGTCGGAGAGAAAAGACTGAGTAAGTTGCATAAAGATGGACTCTTGGATGCGTTCGAGTTTTCATCTTATGAAACTTGTCAGTCTTGTCTCAAAGGGAAGATGACCAAATCTCCGTTCACCGGACATGGAGAAAGAGCAAGAGAGCTCTTGGGACTCATACACAGTGATGTGTGTGGTCCGATGTCTATACATGCAAGGGGCGGGTTCTCCTACTTCATCACATTCACTGACGATCTCTCTAGGTTCGGATATGTGTATCTGATGAAATACAAATCTGAAGCTTTTGAGAAATTCAAGGAATTTAGAAAGGAAGTAGAGAACCAGATTGGCAAAAGTATCAAGATCCTCCGGTCTGATAGAGGAGGGGAGTACTTAAGCACGGAATTCCTAGATTACTTAAAAGAGAATGTTATTCTCTCTCAGCTTACTCCTCCTTATACACCACAGCACAACGGTGTTTCGGAGCGGAGGAATCGTACCCTATTGGATATGGTTCGCTCCATGATGAGTAGTGCTGAGTTGCCTCTTTCATTTTGGGGACATGCGCTTCAGACAGCAGCGTACCTATTGAACTATGTTCCATCCAAATCAGTGCCTAAGACTCCATATGAAATATGGAGTGGAAGAAATCCGTATCTTAAGCGATTTAAGATATGGGGTTGTCCGGCCTATGTGAAAACACAGAAACCAGACAAGTTAGAGGCACGGTCAGTTCTCTGTAAATTTGTTGGATATCCTAAAGACTTACTAGGATATCTGTTCTACCACACTGAGGAACAGAAGGTGTTTGTATCTCGCCACGCTACCTTCTTAGAAAGGGAGTTTCTTGCAAAAGAAACTAGTGGGAGTTCGGTAGAACTGGAAGAAATTCAGCGACCACAAAATGTAACTGAAAATTTGGAGGAACCGCTAGATTCAATAACCCCAAACGAACCTCAGCCACACCGCAGATCTGGTAGGATTTCTCATCCGCCCGAGAGATACTACGGTTTTCTCATTGACGGGGATCGAGAGGATTGCATCTTGGAAGAAGATGACCCTACCAGTTTCAGGCAGGCCATTATCAGTAGGGACTCTGATAAGTGGCAGGAAGCAATGCAATCCGAAATGGTGTCCGTGTACGCCAATAAAGTGTGGACCTTGGATATTGCTCCACCTGGGGTAAAACCCGTTGGATGCAAATGGATCTACAAAAAGAAACTTGGTGTAGATGGGCAGGTGGAAACCTATAAAGCTAGACTCGTTGCGAAAGGTTTTCGTCAAAGACCTGGTTTGGACTATGACGAGACTTTTTCTCCGGTGGCTATGCTCAAATCCATTCGGATCCTACTTGCCATTGCTGCCTTCCATGATTATGAAATCTGGCAGATGGATGTTAAAACGGCTTTCCTAAACGGTTGTTTGGAAGAGTGCGTTTACATGGATCGACCAGAAGGTTTCGTAGACAGTGGGAGCAGCGGGAAGGTGTGCAAGTTGCTTAAATCCATTTATGGATTAAAGCAGGCATCGCGGAGCCGGAACATCTGTTTTGATGAGGCAATCAAGGAATTTGATTTCATCAAGAACGAAGATGAACCCTGTGTGTATAAGAAGATTGTAGGACGAACTGTCGTATTCCTAGTCTTGTACGTGGACGACATTCTTTTGATAGGAAATGATATTCCTATGCTACAATCGGTCAAGCTATTTTTGTCACAAAGGTTCTCCATGAAAGACCTGGGTGATGCCTCGTACATTCTGGGGATCAAGATCTATAGAGATAGATCCAAGAAACTATTGGGACTTTCGCAGTCCAGGTACATAGAGACCGTACTAAAGAGATTTAGTATGGAGGGTTCCAAGCGCGGTAACATACCCGCATTGCACGGAATTACCCTCTCTAAGAAGATGTCTCCTAAGACTGACGAGGAGAGGGTTCGCATGAGCACTATACCCTACGCTTCGGCGGTAGGATCTATAATGTATGCGATGCTATGTACAAGACCAGATGTAGCTTACGCGCTGAGCGCGGTAAGCCGGTATCAGTCAGACCCAGGGGAGGACCACTGGACACCAGTGAAGAACATTCTCAAGTACCTGAGAAGGACTAAGGAGATGTTCCTGGTTTACGGTAATGGAGACCTCAGGGTCGAGTCCTTTACCGATTCAAGCTTCCAGAGTGACAAAGATGACAGCAAGTCTGTCTCGGGTTTTGTGTTTACCCTCAACGGAGGGGCGGTATGTTGGAGGAGTTCCAAGCAGGATACCGTCGCAGACTCGACGATGGAGGCTGAATACATTGCTGCAAGCGATGCCGCAAAAGAGGCGGTCTGGATTAAGAAGTTCATTAGTGAACTTCAGGTGGTTCCGTCCAATGTTGACCCAATACCTTTGTATTGCGATAACAATGGGGCTATAGCTTTAGCGAAGGAACCAAGGTCCCATCAGAAATCCAGGCACATCTTAAGGCGGTATCACCTGATCAGGGAGATCATTGATCGACAGGAGATCGAGGTGCGGAGAGTGGACACAAAGGACAACACTGCGGACCCATTCACGAAGGCTTTACCCCAGACTCAGTTCGAGCGGCTGATCGAGATGATAGGTCTTCGATACGCCAGTACATGGCCTTAGTGCAAGTGGGAGATTGTTAGTGTATATGCCCTAGAGGCCATTACTGTATCATACTAGTATGTATATTACTTGATGGAAGCTTGGGATATTCACAGTTGTACAGACAATCTTGCTCATTATAGTAGTATGCTACTTGGTTTGTCTCTGCTTTAATGTGTACATGTGTGTTTATTTATTATATCACCTATACGCATTAGTAGAGCCCTTAGGATCTTTGCTTGATTACCGGCGTTGTGATGGCGATCACACTCGTGGGGGCTGGGTAATCTACAAGCACATCCTTATACACGTCCCTAGTCGTGGGAGTATCAAGATAGGGCATCGATACTCCGGAGTAGACTAGCGTATGCGCTTCTCATCCCAGCACGGGAGACGGTCTATCCCACAGCCGTCGGTACGTCGTACTTGAGATAGCATGCGGGTGCTCGTTGGGTTACGAGTACACTGGACAGGACTCGTCGGGAACTGATGGTTGGTATTATACCTATCGTCAGTTATCAGTTCCCAGGTGACATGAGTACAGCTTAGTCCGCTGACTTGACACTGTCACTTCGCCTCGAGTGTGTTCCCACCGTTCTTTGATTACTACCCTACCACGGCTCTACTGAGTCGTGCAAACAGGTAGTAGTTGGGAGCAGTCCCGAAGCACTTGGAGGCAGTGACGGTTAGACAGGATTCGTCTCTCCCGGTATTGGGGGTTGACATCGCGCTGTGTCTAGGAGAGCCATTACACGAGTAGTCCCTGGCCAGGGCAAGCAAGATATACTGGTAGGTTTCCAGTGTTATCTCAGGGTGTATTGGGCTTCACTCCGACACGACTTGTACCGCTATTAGGGGACTGACGTTTACCGCCCCCCTAGGCCCGCCATGCGATGTATCAGATGAACAGACCGGACTGTACGGAGATTGTCACATACAGACTCAGTAGGAGTTCGGATGGGTTTACCTCATCGGCCTTCTTATCGACATCTACCTGGGGACCGTTACGTACAGCTAGTGCCGCTTGCGGTCTGTGGTTAAACCCACTGCCAGCGTAGTGTCGAGTCTTTAGAGTCCCACACAGAGAGTTTCCCTGCACTGAGCGAAACGTGTAGAGGCCGTATGGTTTTACGGCAGGGCTGCGATCACTTACGTACACTTGTGTGCGTATGGTGTTCGGGCAGGCAGTACTAGTAGGCTTTGGTTTAAGCCGTATCCTAGTATTGCACGGATGGATTTGTTTTGTCTTCTGTGCATCCGTATTCTACGGAATACGGATGTAGGTGTGTATGCACAGTTTTTCGGAGCGATGAAGGAGGAGGTGCCTCATTAGGGTTTTGGCAGTTGGTTCGGCCAAAACCGTTATGTGGCAGGCTCATTAGGGTTTTGACAGTTGATTCGGTCAAAACCATTTTGAGGCGGTCTCATTAGGGCTTTGGACAGTTCGTTTGGTCAAAAACCATTATGAGCCGCGAACATCATTTACTAATCCTATTAGTGATAATCTTATGATGACTAATTGCATTGACCATTTGACCCCGTTGACCTCTCTTGACTTTGTTGACCGGTTGACCGGGTTGACCATTGACTTTCAAGAGGGTTCCACACTCTTCTTTTCTTTTCCTTTTTCTTTTGGATTATGATAATGGTCATTTCAAAGTAGCCATCAACTTTATCTTGATGGGATTAGTAATGATGTTGTTTTGCATTATTTGCAACCATGGTTGTTTTTCTTTTGTATCATAATTTTATTCTCACTCTCTCTCTTAAAATGAGAAGCTCCATGGTTGCTAGCAAGCTCCTTCTTCCTCCTCCTCTTGACTTCTCCTTTGATCTCATGTGTTGAGAGAAAAAGGATTCCACTTGACAAACACATCCATACATATTCTCTACACTTCCTAGGGCTTCTAGATTAGCAATCTCCTTGCCGTAGTTACCTCGGCTTGAGGTGGAGTTCGGTGTACATCTCTCGGGTGGATCGTCTTCAACTCAAGGAGGCCGCGGAGGTGACCAAAGTCCGGATCAACCATTGAGCAAGCAAAGAGAAGAGCAACAAAAAGAGAAGAACAACAAGAAGAGAAGAACAACAAGAAGAGAAGGAGTTCAAGTTGAGGTATAACCCCTAACCGAGTAGATAACATCTCATGTTAGGATGCTAGTGTATTGTTTAGTAAAGATCTGGCTTTTATGGTCCATGTTACAAAGTTTAGAAAATTTTTTGTTTTACCGTTTCCGCAACCCCGATAGTACCGGGAGAGGTAACGTGGACCTAACAGGGAGGACCACTGGACAGCAGTGAAGAACATTCTCAAGTACCTGAGAAGGACTAAGGAGATGTTCCTGGTTTACGGTAATGGAGACTTCAGGGTCGAGTCCTTTACCGATTCAAGCTTCCAGAGTGACAAAGATGACAGCAAGTCTGTCTCGGGTTTTGTGTTTACCCTCAACGGAGGGGCGGTATGTTGGAGGAGTTCCAAACAGGATACCGTTGCAGACTCGACGATGGAGGCTGAATACATTGCTGCAAGCGATGCCGCAAAAGAGGCGGTCTGGATTAAGAAGTTCATTAGTGAACTTCAGGTGGTTCCGTCCATTGTTGACCCAAAACCTTTGTATTGCGATAACAATGTGGCTATAGCTTTAGCGAAGGAACCAAGGTCCCATCAGAAATCCAGGCACATCTTAAGGCGGTATCACCTGATCAGGGAGATCATTGATCGCCAGGAGATCGAGGTGCGGAGAGTGGACACAAAAGACAACACGGCGGATCCATTCACGAAGGCCTTACCCCAAACTCAGTTCGATCGGCTGATCGAGATGATAGGTCTTCGATACGCCAGTACATGGCCTTAGTGCAAGTGGGAGATTGTTAGTGTATATGCCCTAGAAGCCATTACTGTATCATACTAGTATGTATATTACTTGATGGAAGCTTGGGATATTCACAGTTGTACAGACAATCTCGCTCAATATAGTAGTATGCTACTTAGTTTGTCTCTGCTTTAATGTGTACATGTGTGTTTCTTTATTATATCACCTATAAGCATTAGTAGAGCCGTTAGGATCTTTGCTTGATTACCGGCGTTGTGATGGCGATCACACTCGTAGGGGCTGGGTAATCCACAAGCACATCCTTATACACGTCCCTAGTCGTGGGATTATCGAGATAGGGCATCGATACTCCGGAGTAGACTAGCGTATGCGCTTCTCATCCCAGCACGGGAGACGGTCTGTCCCACAGCCGTCAGTACGTCGTACTTGAGATAGTATGCGGGTGCTCGTTAGGTTACGAGTACACTGGACAGGACTTGTCGGGAACTGATGGTTGGTATTATACCTATCGTCAGTTATCAGTTCCCAGGTGACATGAGTACAGCTTAGTCCGCTGACTTGACACTGTCACTTCGCCTCGAGTGTGTTCCCACTGTTCTTTGATTACTACCCTACCACGGCTCTACTGAGTCGTGCAAACAGGTAGTAGTTGGGTGCAGTCCCGAAGCACTTGGAGGCAGTGACGGTTAGACAGGATTCGTCTCTCCCGGTATTGGGGGTTGACATCGCGCTGTGTCTAGGAGAGCCATTACACGAGTAGTCCCTGGCCAGGGCAAGCGAGATATACTGGTAGGTTTCCAGTGTTATCTCAGTGTGTAATGGGCTTCACTCCGACACGACTTGTACCACTATTAGGAGACTGACGTTCACCGCCCCCTAGGCCCGCCATGCGATGTATCAAACGAACAGACCGGACTGTACGGAGATTGTCACATACAGGCTCAGTAGGAGTTCGGATGGGTTTACCTCATCGGCCTTCTTATCGACATCTACCTGGGGACCGTTACGTACAGCTAGTGCCGCTTGCGGTCTGTGGTTAAACCCACTGCCAGCGTAGTGTCGAGTCTCTAGAGTCCCGCACAGAGAGTTTCCCTGCACTGAACGAAACGTGTAGAGGCCGTATGGTTTTACGGCAGGGCTACGATCACTTACGTACACTTGTGTGCGTATGCTGTTCGGGCAGGCAATACTAGTGGGCTTTGGTTTAAGCCAGATCCTAGTATTGCACAGATGGATTTGTTTTGTCTTCTGTGCATCCGCATTCTACGGAAAGCGGATGCGGGTGTGTATGCACAGTTTTGAGGAGAGATGAAGGAGGAGGTGCCCCATTAGGGTTTTGGCAGTTGGTTCGGCCAAAACCGTAATGTGACACACTCATTAGGGTTTTGACAGTTCGTTTGGTCAAAACCGTTATGAGCCAGAGACATTGTTTACTAATCCTTTTAGTGATAGATTTGTGATGGCTAATTGCATTGACCATTTGACCACTTGGATCTCTCTTGACGTTGTTGACCCGTTGACCGTGTTGACCATTGACCTTCAAGAGAGATCCACACTCTTCTTTCATTTTCTTTTTATTTCTTGTGTTATGATAATGGTCAATTCAATATGCCATCAACTTCTATCATGATAGGATTAGTAATGATGATTTTGTGTATTATTGGAACCATGGTTCATTTCTTTTGGCTTAATCTTTTCATTATTCTCTTCTCATTCTCTCTCTTGAAGTGAGAAGAAAAAGAAAAGCTCCATGGTTGCTAAGTTTTCTCCTTCTTCCTCCTCCTCTTGATCTCATCTTTTGATCTCATGTGTTGAGAGAAAAAGATCCCACAAAGACAAACACATCCATACATCTCCTCTACACAACCTAGGGCTTCTAGATTAGCAATCTCTTTGCCCTAGTTACCTCGGCTCGAGGTGGAGCTCGGTGTACATCTCTTGGGTGGATCGTCTTCGACTCAAGGAGGCCGCGGAGGTGACCAAAGTCCGGATCAAGCCTCGGAGCAAGCAAGGGGAAGAACAACAAGAAGAGAAGGGTTTCAAGTTGAGGTATATGTAGGGTTCCTAGGCACTCTTGTGAAGGTTCATAAGGCATCAAACATGCCCGGATAAAAATTTAGACGTGCCGAACAAACCAAAGCCGGGATCTTTGTTAGATTATTAGGGTTTAACATGCAAGATGATAACTTTTATCTAAGTGTGAGGGATTACAACCTTTGTAGTCCGCTCCTTCGCTTCACAAGCTCCGAGTAGAAGTCCCTTTGCCGCGATCCACGATCTCCCGGACTCATGAGAGGCTCCACGACTCGAACGATCCATGCTAGCTCGAAGTATTCCAAATCTCCGATGATCTACCTTGAAGTTGCAAAGACTCAAGCTTTCTCACTCTAAAGAGATGAACACACTAATCTCATGGGCTAGATGAGATGAGGATGAGAGAGTAGTATTTTTGCTTTCTTTTTAAATCATTTTCTCATATTATTTCATCACATAAAGAAAATCTAGTAAGCTTTCTTCAAGAGAGAAGAAGATGATAATGGAAAAGATAATGAGATTATTTTTTTTGTGATGAATAGAAAACAAAGCAATATGATTGATATATTAACCATGGTCAAGGATGAGTGGATAAGATTGTGTAGAGAATAAACTAGAGTTAGGGTTTGGTTGGGTTAAGAATGTGTCATCACAAAATATCTTAACCATGACAAAAGAAGTTGCTTCTAGAAGGTGCATGAAGCAACTAACCCTAATCAAACCCTAACCTCATATAATCATCCTTAAACATGTTTAATAATAAATCATGTCATGTCACAATAATATATATCACATATATATAATTTATTTGCAACAAAAGAAAATAATACAATTAACATATATCGCATATATATCAATGTATCATCCAGTGAGAAAATGAAATAATAAAGCGAGCCAATATTAGATAATGTAATAATATATCATATATATTATTATACATTAAATCATCGAATCAACACTTGATCCGACGATCCGGCTATATCAAATATAACCGACCAATATATCATGTACCGATTCATCGAATCAACACTTGATCCGATGACCCGGTTCATATCAAAATATCGCGAGAATATAATACGGTATCTCATATTGCATTATTCTCGGTCCTGCACATATCACATATGTTCCTCTACTCTGTTTCGCCTGAGCCAAGAAACCTCTGTGTAGGACTCTAAAGAATCGTCAATACGCCGGTAGCAGGTGATGATCATATCAAACACCCACAAGCTGCAAGCGGTCAGCTAAACGTAACAGCCACCCAGGTATTGAGCGATTAGAAGATCAACAAGCTAGCCTGTGCGTTCTCCTGTGAATCCAACCAGTAACACTCTCGTACAGTCCGGTCTGTTCGTCTGATATGTCGCATATCAAGTCTAGGGGTGGTATACGTCAGACCCCAGTAACCGATAAGTCGTGTCGATGTGTGGCTCATAACGGGTCGAGAAACTACTAGTAACACTTACCAGTAAATCTCTATATCAGCCCTGGCCAGGGACTTCCAGTTATAGCCAATCGAACACAGCACAACATCAACTCCCTATACCGGGAGAGACGAATCCCCTCCTATCGCTCATTGCCTCCATGTGATTCGGGACTGTACCTAAAAGCCACCGTTTTGCACGCCCTCTTGGACGTGGTAAGGTGGAAATCAAAGCACAGTGGAAATCATACAAGACTCTATGACGATCTCGGGTCTACAGACTACCCTGTACCAGTGTCACCGGAGAACTGCCATCTGACGTGTGGTATATCACCATCTGGGAGTTCTCGGCGAGTCCGTCCAGTATACCCAGTCTCCACTGAGCACCCGTACACCATCTCTGATGTCTAACACCGATGGATATGGGATCATCCATCGCCCATCATATGGGTCAAGATGCGTATACGCTAGTCTACTCTGGTGTATCGATGCCCTGTCTCGATATACCTTCGACTAGGAACAGTTATAGGATGTACTCATCGACTACCGCGGCCCCACTAGTATGATCTCATCATAGTCCCAGTAGTCGAGTACAGATCCTAAGGGCTTTATCAACATGTGAGAGTAAAACAGTAAACCAATACAAGTCAACATGTTAAGATAAAGTGAAACCAAATAGCATACTATTATGACGAGCAAGAAAGTCATCTCTATATATAACCAAGCATCCATTATAATATACATCATATGTACAACAATGGCCTCTAGGGCATATACATAACTAACAATCTCCCACTTGCACTAAGGCCAGCTGCTGTAGTATCTCATAACTAGCATACCGAATAATCTCTCAAACTGTATCTGGGGAATAGCCTTCGTGAATGGATCCGCAGTGTTGTCCTTCGTATCTACTCTCCTGACCTCGATCTCCCGGCGATCAACTATCTCCCTGATCAGGTGATACCGCCTCAGAATATGTCTGGACTTTTGATGGGATCTGGGTTCCTTGGCCAATGCCGCAGCTCCATTGTTATCGCAATACAGAGGTATTGGATGCTCAATGGATGGAACCACACCAAGTTCACTAATGAACTTCTTTATCCAGACAGCCTCCTTGGCAGCATCGTTGGCAGCGATGTATTCAGCCTCCATCGTTGAGTCTGCAACGGTATCCTGTTTGGAACTCTTCCAACATACCGCCCCTCCATTGAGGGTAAAGACAAAACCCGAATACGACTTAGAGTCGTCCTTATCACTTTGGAAGCCGGAATCGGTAAAGGACTCTACCTGGAGTTCTCCATTACCATACACCAAGAACATCTCTTTAGTCCTTCGCAAGTACTTGAGAATGTTCTTCACAGCTGTCCAATGACTTTCTCCAGGATCTGCATGATACCGACTCATTACACTTAGTGAGTATGCTACATCGGGTCTGGTACATAGCATCGCATACATGATAGAGCCTACTGCCGAAGCATAGGGTATCCCTTGCATGCGAGCTCTCTCCAAATCAGCCTTGGGAGACATCTCTTTGGAGAGAGTGAGTCCAGAGATCTTGGGTTGGTTCCCACGCTTGGATTCTTCCATACTAAACCTCTTTAGTATGGTGTCAATGTATCTGGATTGGGACAATCCCAGTATCCGTTTAGATCTATCTCTATAGATCATGATTCCCAATATGCAGGAGGCATCACCTAGATCTTTCATTGAGAATCTCTGTGATAAGAAGAGCTTGACTGATTGCAGCATAGGAATATCATTTCCTATCAAGAGTATGTCATCCACGTACAATACGAGGAAGACAACCTTACCCTCTGCTGCCTTCTTATAGATACAAGGTTCATCTATATTTTTGATGAAGTCAAACTCTTTGACTACAACATCAAAACAGATGTTCCAACTCCGCGATGCTTGCTTTAACCCATAAATGGATTTAAGCAGCTTGCACACCTTTCCGCTGCTCCCACTATCTATGAAGCCCTCTGGCTGAGTCATGTATACGCTCTCTTCTAAATCACCGTTTAGAAAGGCGGTCTTAACATCCATTTGCCAGATTTCGTAGTCATGGTATGCAGCAATGGCAAGTAAGATCCGGATGGACTTAAGCATAGCCACTGGAGAAAAGGTTTCGTCATAATCCACACCTGGTCGTTGACGAAAACCCTTTGCTACAAGTCTAGCTTTGAAAGTCTCAACTTTTCCATCTACACCAAATTTCTTTTTAAAAATCCACTTGCTCCCAATGGGTTTTACCCCTTCAGGAGCATTTTCCAAAATCCATACTTTATTGGTGTACATGGATTCCATCTCAGATCGCATTGCATCCAGCCATTTCACAGAGTCACCACTCGTGATGGCCTGCTCGAAACTAGTTGGGTCATCATCATCCATGATGCAATCCTCGCTTCCACCATCAATGAGAAAACCGTAGTATCTCTCAGGTGGACGAGAAACCCTACTAGATCGGCGGAGAGGCTGGGGTTCGTCGGGTACTACTGAATCCTCTGGTTCCACTAAATCATCTGTTGTAGTTTGTTCTGCTGGAACCTCTTCCAGTTCTACCTCAATGCTACTGTTCTGTTTCATAAGAAAACCTTTTTCTAAGAAAGTGGCATGTCGAGAAACAAACACCTTTTGTTCCTCGGGGTGGTAGAAGATATACCCTTGTGAGTTTTTGGGATATCCTACAAACTTACATAAGATAGATCTTGCCTCGAGTTTGTCCGGATTTTGTCTTTTGACATAGGACGGACAACCCCATATCTTAATGTAATTAAGATGTGGTCTCTTCCCTTTCCATATCTCATATGGAGTGGTAGGCACAGATATGGTAGGAACTCTATTCAATAGGTCTATGGCTGTCTCAAGCGCATACCCCCAAAAAGAAATAGGTATCTCAGCTGTACTCATCATCGAGCGCACCATATCTAATAGGGTGCGATTTCTTCGCTCAGATACACCGTTGTGCTGTGGTGTATAAGGAGGAGTAAGCTGAGAGAGAATCCCATTCTCTTTTAGATAATCTAGGAACTTACTGCTTAAGTATTCACCTCCTCGATCAGATCGAAGAATCTTAATACTTTTGCCCGTTTGATTCTCTACTTCTTGCTTATATTCTCTGAATTTCTCAAAAGCTTCAGATTTATGTTTCATCAGGAACACATATCCGAATCTTGAGAGATCGTCAGTGAATGTAATGAAGTAGGAAGAACCGTTCCTGGCATGCGTAGACATAGGACCGCATACATCACTATGTACCAGTCCTAAGAGTTCGGTAACTCTTTCTCCGTGTCCACTAAACGGAGCTTTGGTCATTTTTCCTTTGAGACATGAATGGCAAGTATCATAAGATGATAATTCGAACGGATTCAAATAACCATCTTTATGCAACTTAGCCAGTCGTGTCGCATTGATATGACCAAGTCTACAATGCCACAAGTAGGATTCGTTCATATCTGAACTTTTCCTCTTGTGTGTGTTTTGTATATTCAGGACTGTATTCTGATTTAGAATGAATATGCCATTATGTAACGAGCCTGATGCAATCAACTTTTGATCTAGGAATATGTTCATAACATTATCCTGTACTACAAAATTATATCCCTCTTTACTCAATAAAGAAACTGATATAATGTTGCACATCATGTTCGGTATATAATAGCACTCATTTAGAATCAGTGTATTACACTTGGCAATACAAGGTGATATTCGCCAACTGCTTTGGCTACAATACTTGCACCGTTCCCTACTTGAACGGAATGATCACCTTTTCCCAGTTCTCTACCTTTTCGTAGCCCATGTAACAACTTACATATGTGGGATCCTGATCCGGTATCTAATACCCAGGACGTAGGGTGAACTGAGAAACAGTTCTCAATAACTAACACACCCGAAGAAGATGCATCAACATGCATGTTCTTTTGGGCGGCGTGAGAATCCAGATATTCTTCTATTTCCTGTTCAGTCTTATAACTCTTATAAGAAAGAACGGGTCCAACATTCCCTAGCTCAGTACAATAATTGGGTTCAGTCAATGTAAGTCCATGCTACCTCTCCCGGTACTTTCGGGAATGCGGAATAGGGCAAAAAAAGATTTTTACGGAGGTGGTAACATGGACCTAAAATAAACATCTATCTAACATCCTAACTATGAGTTTCTAGCTACTCGGTTAGGGGGTTATACCTTGCTTATCTTGAACTCCTTCGTCTTCAAACTCCGATGGTGGTCCGATTGGCTTCTTCTCGTCGTCTCCGTACGCCGAAGATAGGTCCACCTGGAAGCTCCAACCTTTAGCTCCTTCTTCGTTCTTTGAAGAAACTAGTTCACTTGGTTTGCTAAACCTAGTGAACTAGAATGAGTAGAGAATACTTTGTGTGGGATTTTATCTATGGTTCTTGATTCTCAACTCATGAGACAAGAGAACCATAGATTAAAGAGAGGGAAAAAGAGCAAGAGGGTGAGAGCAAAAGGAGAGCTCAAGAACAAGAGAGAGAATGAGCAAGAAAGAATGAGGCTCTCTTTTGTCTTTCACCCTCTCATAATCCAAAGCAATCATAACTCATCATACTAACAAAAGTCTTATGTGATGGTTGAAGCAACCATAACCATATCATTTCATGCACTCATTTTACACAAAATGAGCAAGCAAGAAAAAGTCTTTGCCATGAAATGATGGCTATGGTTATCATGATGGTCAACTAGTCAAGCCTAGTCAACCGGTCAACAAAGTCAACAAGTCAACAAAAGTCAACAAGTCAACAAAGTCAACAAAAGTCAACAACCATGTCACCATAATACTTAATTAATATAATAGTTAATCACATATCAAATTCTCATTAGGGTTGATCAAAAGGTCAATAGTCAACGGTCAACTGTCAACAACCCTAATGAGAATCCACTGCCTCTGTCTCCCTGTCAACTGTGCATACACACCCGCATCCGCGTTCCGAGGAACACGAATGCAAACTGGATAAATCCAATCCCATAAGGTACACTAGGATCTGGCTTAAACCAAAGCCCGCTAGTGTAAACTGTCCGGACACTGTACGCGCACAAGTGCACGGATGTGACCGAACCCTGTCGCAAAACCATGCGACCTCTACTCTTTTGCCTAAAGGCGAAAAGCTTTCTGTGTGGGACTCTAAAGACTCGACACTACGCTGGCAGTGGGTTTAACCACAGACCGCAAGCGGCACTAGCTGTGCGTAACGGTCCCCAGGTAGTGCCGACAAGAAGACCGACGAGGCGAAACCCATCTGAACTCCTACTGAGCCTGAGTGTGACATTCTCCGTACAGTCCGGTCTTTTCGTCTGATACATCGCATGGCGGGCCTAGGGGGCGGTAAACGTCAGTCCCCCAATAGCGGTACAAGTCGTGCCGGAGCGAAGCCCAAAACACCCTGAGATAACACTGGAAACCTACCAGTATATCTCGTTTGCCCTGGCCAGGGACTACTCGTGTAATGGCTCTCCTAGACACAGCGCGATGTCAACCACCAATACCGGGAGAGACGAATCCTGTCTAACCGTCACTGCCTCCAAGTGCTTCGGGACTGCACCCAACCACTACCTGTTTGCACGACTCCTTTGAGCCATGGTAGGGTAGTGATCAAAGTACAGTGGGAACACACTCAAGGCGAAGTGACAGTATCAAGTCAGCGGACTAAGCTGTACTCATGTCACCTGGGAACTAATAACTGACGATAGGTATAATACCAACTAGTCAGTTCCCGACGAGTCCTGTCCAGTGTACCCGTAACCTAACGAGCACCCGCATACTATCTCAAGTACGACGTACTGACGGCTGTGGGACAGACCGTCTCCCACACTGGGATGAGAAGCGCATGCGCTGGTCTACTCCGGAGTATCGATGCCCTATCTCGATAGTCCTGCGACCAGGGACCTGCATAAGGATGTGCTTATAGATTACCCAGCCCCACTAGTGTGACGGCCATCACATCGCTGGTAATCAAGCAAAGATCCTAAGGGCTCTACTAATGTGTATAGGCGATATACAAAAATAAACACATGTACACATTGAAGTAGAAACAAAACAAGTAGCATACTACTATTTTGAGCAAGATTGTATATACAAGGTGAATATCCCAAGCATCCATTAAGTAATATACAAACCAGTATGATACAGTAATGGCCTCTAGGGCATATACACTAACAATCTCCCACTTGCACTAAGGCCATGTACTGGCGTATCGAAGACCTATCATCTCGATCAGCCGCTCGAACTGAGTCTGGGGCAGGGCCTTGGTGAATGGATCTGCTGTGTTATCTTCTGAAGTGACTCTCCGAACCTCGATCTCCTGGCGATCCACGATCTCCCTGATCAGGTGATACCGCCTCAAGATGTGCCTGGATCTCTGATGGGACCTGGGTTCCTTCGCTAAAGCTATAGCCCCGTTGTTGTCGCAATACAGAGGTATTGGATCAACAATGGATGGAACCACCTGAAGTTCTTTCAAGAACTTCCTCATCCAGACAGCTTCTTTTGCGGCATCAGATGCAGCGATGTATTCCGCTTCCATCGTCGAGTCTGCTACGGTTTCCTGTTTAGAACTCTTCCAACACACCGCCCCTCCATTGAGGGTAAAGACAAAACCCGACATGGACTTGGAATCATCCTTGTCACTCTGGAAGCTGGAGTCAGCAAAGGCCTCGATCTGGAGGTCTTTTCTGCCATACACCAAGAACATCTCCTTAGTCCTTCTCAGGTACTTGAGAATGTTCTTTACCGCTATCCAGTGTTTCTCCCCAGGGTTTGACTGATACCGGCTTACCACACTCAGTGCATAAGCTACATCCGGTCTGGTACACAACATCGCATACATTATAGAGCCTACCGCAGAAGCGTAGGGTATAATAGACATGCGATCCCTCTCCAAATCAGTCTTGGGAGACATCTCTTTAGAGAGGGTGATCCCGTGACAAGCCGGTAGGTTACCGCGCTTGGAATCTTCCATACTGAATCTCTTCAGTATGGTGTCGATGTACCTGGACTGTGAAAGTCCTAATATCCTCTTGGATCTGTCACGGTAGATCCGGATACCCAGAATGTATGAGGCATCACCCAGGTCTTTCATGGAGAACCTGTGTGACAAGAATCCCTTGACAGATTGTACCATAGGAATGTCATTTCCTATTAAGAGAATGTCATCCACGTATAAAACGAGGAATACTACAGTTCTCGCTACAAATCTACTATAGATGCATGGTTCATCTGGATTTTTGATAAAGCCAAATTCTTTGACCGTCTCATCAAAACAGATGTTCCAACTCCGCGATGCCTGCTTTAGTCCATAGATGGACTTAAGCAACTTTCACACCTTTCCGCTGCTCCCACTCTGAATGAAACCCTCTGGTTGGTCCATATAGACACACTCCTCTAAATTTCCATTTAGAAAAGCGGTCTTTACGTCCATTTGCCAGATCTCATAATCGTGGAAGGCAGCAATGGCATGAAGGATCCGAATGGATTTCAGCATGGCTACTGGAGAAAAGGTCTCGTCATAGTCCAAGCCAGGTCTTTGACGAAAACCCTTTGCTACCAGCCTAGCTTTATAGGTCTCAACCTGTCCATCTACACCAATCTTCCTTATGAAGATCCACTTGCATCCTACGGGTTTTACCCCGTCTGGAGCAATGTCCAACGTCCATACCTTGTTGGTGTACATGGACTCCATCTCGGTCCGCATTGCATCCAGCCATTTCACTGAGTCAACGCTCTGAACGGCCTGCTGGAAGCTAGTAGGCTCATCATAATCTATGATGCAATCCTCTCTATCCCCGTCTATGAGAAAACCGCAGTATCTCTCGGGCGGATGAGTCTGCCTACTACTTCTGCGGAGCGGCGTAGGAATGTCCTATTCTTCCGAACCCTCTGGTTCCACTAAACTTTCAGTAACAGTCCGTGGTTCTGAAATTTCTTCCAGTTCTACTGTGCTCCCACTTATCTGGGTTTCCAAAAACTCAGTTTCCAAGAAGTAGGCATGACGAGAAACAAGAACTTTTTGTTCCTCTTCACAGTAGAAGAAATATCCTTTTGAGTTCTTCGGATGCCCCACAAACTTGCACTGTACCGAGCGTGCCTCGAGCTTGTCCGCATGCTGCTTTTTGACAAAAGCTGGACATCCCCATGTCTTAATGTGCTTAAGATAGGGTCTCTTCCCACACCACATCTCATATGGTGTAGTAGGCACGGTCTTAGTAGGAACTCGGTTCAAAAGGTATGCTGCTGATTCCAGCGCATATCCCCAGAATGATCGCGGTAACTCAGCGTTACTCATCATGGACCGCACCATATCCAATAGGGTGCGGTTCCGTCTCTCCGATACACCGTTATGTTGCGGGGTGTATGGAGGAGTAAGCTGAGAGAGAATTCCGTTCTCTTTTAAATAGTCCAGGAACTCGGCACTTAAGTATTCTCCACCTCGATCCGATCTTAGAATCTTAATACTTTTGCCGGTCTGTTTCTCTACTTCATTCTTATACTCCTGGAATTTTCCAAAAGCCTCGGACTTATGTTTCATTAAGAAGACATAACCGTACCTTGAGAAGTCATCCGTAAAAGTAATGAAGTAAGAATGTCCGCTTCGGGCATGTGTAGACATTGGACCGCACACGTCACTGTGTACGAGTCCCAAGAGCTCGCTCGCTCTTACTCCGTGTCCAGTAAACGGAGTCTTTGTCATCTTTCCTTTGAGACAGGATTGACAAGTGGCATACGACTGATATTCGAACGCATTCAAATACCCTTCTGTATGTAACTTCGTCAACCTTCTCTCATTGATGTGACCCAATCTACAATGCCATAAGAAAGTCTGATTTATTTCTGGAGACTTTCTTTTGTGTGTATTCTGGACATTAAAAATCTGTGGTTGGTTTAACACGTATATACCATTACTCAATGTACCTGACCCAATCAAAACTTGATTAAGGTGAATGTTTACAACATTACTTACAAACGCAAATTCATAACCTTCTTTAGAAACTAAAGATACAGAAATGATATTACAAGTTGCGTTGGGTACAAAAAAGCAATTACGCAAAACCAAAACATGTCCATCTGACATTCCCAGGTGATAGTCCCCCACGGCTTTAGCATCCATGCTAGCTCCGTTCGCAACTCTGAGGGTCATGTCACCTGCCTTCAAAACCCTACGGTTTCTCAACGCCTGCAAAGAATTACAGATATGAGATCCTGATCCGGTATCCAATACCCAGGAAGTAGAGTTTATTGAAAGACAGTTTTCAATAACATACACACCTGAAGCTGAAGCTGCAACCTGCTTCAATTCCTGTGTTCTGGCCTTCCAGGCCCTGCAATCATTCTTCCAGTGTCCTTTCTTATGACAATAGAAGCATTCTTCCTTATCCACAAGCTTCCCCGCTATCTTTGTTGCTTTTGCTTTTCCCTTCGTATCCACTTTACTAACACCGCCCCTTGGTTTGGCGGGGGCTTTCTTCTTCTTTCCCTTGGCTTTCGCCTTGGACCTAGAAGAAGATGATCCTCCTACAAACAAAGTGGATGTTTCCCTACCTTTCTGTAGGGTGCCCTCTGCGCTCCTCAGCATGTTGAGGAGCTCTGAAAGTTCAACCTCTTTTTCTTGTAAGTTGAAGTTCAGTATAAACTGGGCGTAAGTGGAAGGAAGGGACTGGAGAACTATATCCGTATATAGCTCACTCTCCAATGTGATCCCTAGGTCAGCGAGCTCCTCAATGTAGCCGATCATCTTTAGCACGTGCTCGGCTACTGATGATCCGACGGCCATTCTTGTCGAAAATAACTTTTTCGACGCTTCGTATCTTGCGATACGAGATTGCTCTCCATACAGTTCTTTTGTATGAAGCAATATGGACTCCATGTCCATATTCTCGTGCCTCCTCTGATGTTCGTTGTCCATCAAGGCAAGCAGGAGGCATTTGGCCTTCGCGCTATCAATCTCCCAAGTCTTGCGGATTTCCTTATCCGCGACGCTGGAAGTTGGACCAGGGACAGGGGGAGCTTTGGTGGTAAGAAGATACCCCAGCTTGTCGTAAGTGATTGCTATCTTGACATTCCTGAGCCAATCTTTGTAGTTTGGCCCTGTCAGTTTGTTTTTATCTAGGAGTAACTTAAGTCCAGTCATGTCGATTGGTCGCTGCAATTAGGAGAGAGAAGAAGAAACACTCAGCATGATGCTCTTGCAAGTTTAGAGTGGTTTTTAGTTTGTCTAAACAGGATGGCTCCCACTGTTTCTCGAATCCCTCCTCAAACCATAAAGGAAGAATTAGTCAGGATCAATCCCACCGTACAATACTTGCTTAACCGTTCAGCCAGGCCGGTGTCGGTACTTCGAGGGAGGTTTTCCAACGCTTTCGTGAAGTTCCTTAATTAAAGAACCTCTTTTCCCTGGGGGCGTAGCCCCGCTAACACCATTCTAGGCACCTACTAGGTTTATAGCATTGATCGTTAAGTGAGAAATTTCCCGAGGAGTAGCATATACTCACAGTAGGATCGGGATCCAAATATCATCGCGTGACGAAACTGAAGGAATCCTACCAGAATCATCACACTCCAAATGGTATGCAAATCTAGCAAGTTTCAGTACTTATGAAACTCCCGATGTGGATTTTTGCCCCATGCTCTTATGACCTTGACTTTGGCCAACAAATCATAAGTCACATGTCAAGTTCTGCCCGTCGTTCTCCAGGTTAATTTGAATCCACCCGCACCTACCCTTGACTTTGGCCAACAAGGCAGTACGACTATTCCAAACCAACGCATCTATCTATGCTGCACATGAATACCCAATAGCTACCAATCACTGTGCCTTGACTTTGGCCAACAAACACAGCTTGAATACTATTGACTATTCATGTGAAACGACGGAGGGCTACGGATGGTTTTGGCAAAACCGTGAGCGTAGTGAACTTGATTTGGTCGATGGAACGAGATAGCTTTTAAAAGGAGTGGCTCAAGCTCCGCATTTAAAAGTTGTTTTGAAAAGAACCGAGTGGTTTTTCGAAAGTGTTCCAACGACTTTAACTTGGTTTATTATCTTGCATTAGTTCTTTTAATGCGTGATATTCTTGCATTAGTTCTTTTAATGCGTCCCATCATTTAATCCTACCATTGCAGAAAACAACCAAAATATGACGTACGCTTATGCCATTCGCATTCGCCACGGGGCCCCGTCATTACCCGTTAGGTTACTTAACTAACGACAGAGCGGGGGCTGGGCTAGCGCGTCTGTAAAACATAAGCAACGCCTAAATAATATCATATATAGATATACTGCAATGATAAGCATTTCAGATCACAGATGAATACATTGGATATACTAGGAATCTGTAATTCGTACGAGCCTGTAACGAAAGACAAATTACACGGTCGCGGTGAATAGCCAAATACCCCACCCAAGACCCCTACGGGTGCGGCAAACTACCCGCCAAGTACCCGAAGCGTAGTAACCTCCCTCATCTCCTATGAGTAGGCCACTCGACACTTCGGCATACCCGGTAGTTTGTGCACCCCTCCATGGGTCTATCCTAGGAGCAAAAACAGTAAAAAGAAATTATACAATGACGGCTACAACCCCGACCCGGTTGTGCGGCCATACAAATAATTCTTACATCAATTTACAAATTTATATGAATTGAAAGAAAAGAAAACTCTCGTCTCACAACCCCCGGCTATTCACCCGCGACAATCCAACATATTCATATACACATTCCAGCACATTACAGATCACAGATTTGTATAACCCCCACTAATCGACATATAGCGATTAGTAGACGTTCAATACAAATATCACATTACAGAAAAACCCGTTAGCTTAAGTCTTTTAGAAGTTCGATCAAAAATACGGATTTTCGGGACCCCAAAATAAAATTTTCATTCTGGAAAATCTGGGTTGAAAATATATATTCCAAAAATCCCAAAATACCCCCAGGAGTAAACTGCAAAAAAGAAAACACTTGACCGAGTCAACTCGGCCGCGTTTCCGCGGCGGGAGCGTGCTCCCGCCGCGGAAACGCGGCGCTTTGATCGAGTCAGGGGCCTAAATTTTTGCAGTTTCTTTAAAAAAGCCTGAGTCGATTTTAGGTGTGTTCCAAAAAAATTTTCCAGTACTTTTGAAATCGACAGAAACTTGAAAATCTTGGGGTTCGTTTTCGGGACTTTTCTTTGATCGATCTTCTAGTTACTTGCTAACATGTTAGATAGAGTTTAACTAGGCTCTGATACCACTGTAAGTCCATGCTACCTCTCCCGGTACTTTCGGGAATGCGGAATAGGGCAAAAAACGATTTTTACGGAGGTGGTAACATGGACCTAAAACCCGGATTTGGTTAAACATCTATCTAACATCCTAACTATGAGTTTCTAGCTACTCGGTTAGGGGGTTATACCTTGCTTATCTTGAACTCCTTCGTCTTCAAACTCCGATGGTGGTCCGATTGGCTTCTTCTCGTCGTCTCCGTACGCCGAAGATAGATCCACCTGAAAGCTCCAACCTTTAGCTCCTTCTTCGTTCTTTGAAGAAACTAGTTCACTTGGTTTGCTAAACCTAGTGAACTAGAATGAGTAGAGAATACTTTATGTGGGATTTTATCTATGGTTCTTGATTCTCAACTCATGAGACAAGAGAACCATAGATTAAAGAGAGGGAAAAAGAGCAAGAGGGTGAGAGCAAAAGGAGAGCTCAAGAACAAGAGAGAGAATGAGCAAGAAAGAATGAGGCTCTCTTTTGTCTTTCACCCTCTCATAATCCAAAGCAATCATAACTCATCATACTAACAAAAGTCTTATGTGATGGTTGAAGCAACCATAACCATATCATTTCATGCACTCATTTTACACAAAATGAGCAAGCAAGAAAAAGTCTTTGCCATGAAATGATGGCTATGGTTATCATGATGGTCAACTAGTCAAGCCTAGTCAACCGGTCAACAAAGTCAACAAGTCAACAAAAGTAAACAAGTCAACAAAGTCAACAAAAGTCAACAACCATGTCCCCATAATACTTAATTAATATAATAGTTAATCACATATCAAATTCTCATTAGGGTTGATCAAAAGGTCAATAGTCAACGGTCAACTGTCAACAACCCTAATGAGAATCCACTGCCTCTGTCTCCCTGTCAACTGTGCATACACACCCGCATCCGCGTTCCGAGGAACACGAATGCAAACTGGATAAATCCAATCCCATAAGGTACACTAGGATCTGGCTTAAACCAAAGCCCGCTAGTGTAAACTGTCCGGACACTGTACGCGCACAAGTGCACGGATGTGACCGAACCCTGTCGCAAAACCATGCGACCTCTACTCTTTTGCCTAAAGGAGAAAAGCTTTCTGTGTGGGACTCTAAAGACTCGACACTACGCTGGCAGTGGGTTTAACCACAGACCGCAAGCGGCACTAGCTGTGCGTAACGGTCCCCAGGTAGTGCCGACAAGAAGACCGACGAGGCGAAACCCATCTGAACTCCTACTGAGCCTGAGTGTGAGATTCTCCGTACAGTCCGGTCTGTTCGTCTGATACATCGCATGGCGGGCCTAGGGGGCGGTAAACGTCAGTCCCCCAATAGCGGTACAAGTCGTGCCGGAGCGAAGCCCAAAACACCCTGAGATAACACTGGAAACCTACCAGTATATCTCGTTTGCCCTGGCCAGGGACTACTCGTGTAATGGCTCTCCTAGACACAACACGATGTCAACTCCCAATACCGGGAGAGACGAATCCTGTCTAACCGTCACTGCCTCCAAGTGCTTCGGGACTGCACCCAACCACTACCTGTTTGCACGACTCCTTTGAGCCGTGGTAGGGTAGTGATCAAAGTACAGTGGGAACACACTCGAGGCGAAGTGACAGTGTCAAGTCAGCGGACTAAGCTGTACTCATGTCACCTGGGAACTGATAACTGACGATAGGTATAATACCAACTAGTCAGTTCCCGACGAGTCCTGTCCAGTGTACCCGTAACCTAACGAGCACCCGCATACTATCTCAAGTACGACGTACTGACGGCTGTGGGACAGACCGTCTCCCACACTGGGATGAGAAGCGCATGCGCTGGTCTACTCCGGAGTATCGATGCCCTGTCTCGATAGTCCTGCGACCAGGGACCTGCATAAGGATGTGCTTATAGATTACCCAGCCCCACTAGTGTGACGGCCATCACATCGCTGGTAATCAAGCAAAGATCCTAAGGGCTCTACTAATGTGTATAGGCGATATACAAAAATAAACACATGTACACATTGAAGTAGAAACAAACCAAGTAGCATACTACTATTTTGAGCAAGATTGTATATACAAGGTGAATATCCCAAGCATCCATTAAGTAATATACAAACCAGTATGATACAGTAATGGCCTCTAGGGCATATACACTAACAGTCAATACATCCATATTATTATCTTGATTATGGCATGACATGGTCGCTACCTGGAGAGAGAGAGAAGAAAACACTTTAGCGTATGCTCTTGCAAGATTAGATTGGTTATTATCTTATCTAATCAGGATGTCTCCCACTGGTTTTATCAAATCTACCTTAAAACCCTAAAAGGTAAGATTAGCCGGGATTAATTACACCTTACAATTTCGTCAATCTTTCAGCCAGATCAGTGTCGGTACTTTGAGGGAGGTTCCCCGTGCTTCCGCACGGACCTAATTAAAGTAAACCTCGTTTTCCCAGAGGCGTAACCTCGTTAACACTTTTCTAGACACCTACTTGAATGACTAATTGTCCTGTGTAAAACTCTCCCAGGAGTAACTCTTACTCGCAGTGGGTATCGGGATCCAACTATCTCATAGAAGGTATGCAATCTCATTGCAAATTTCAACGCTTGAAATTCCCGATAAAGCTTTTACCCCTAGTGTGCTATGACCTTGACGCATGCCAAACAACCCATAGTCCACTAGTCAAGTTCAACCCGTACATTTCGTGATTGAATTAAACCCAACCGTACGACCCTTGACGCATGCCAAACAACGCCGTACGAATACCCTAATCCAATCGCATCTCATGCTGCAGATAAGTAATAATCAGCTACCGTACACTACGCCTTGACGCATGCCAAACTACCGTAGCACGAATACTAAAGATTACTTATCTGAAATGACGGAGGGCTACGCAGGTTTTTCTGAAAACCCTGAGCGTAATGAACTTGATATCGTCGTAGAATCGAGTGAAGTTTTTCAAAAGGAGTGTTTTTGAGGCTTTTCTTAGTTTCGCTAAAGGGGTCACTCCCGGTGAAGGGATCGTCGGCCCTTTCCTCATCGAATAAGGTGCAGGATATATCATATATATCGTTGTGCAAAGCAAAATTCTAAAAACAATCAAAACACAAACCGAGTGTTGTAGCATCTGCCAGTTTCGCTAAAGGAGTCACTCCCGATGAAGGGATCTCGGTCCTTTCCTCATCGAATAAGGTGCAGGATATATCATATATATCACTGTGCAAAGCAAAACTGTAGCTACCCTTTTTTTATAAAGTTTTTGATTCTACAACATCTTTAGGTTTCTTTTCTTTTATTAATCTCATTAATAAAAATCCCATCAGCTTATGCTTCCTAAGCATCACAGAGGAAACGAAAGCAGTAATATTTATATATCAGCATATATATAGTATAAGCATTCGTCTCAGGCAGTAATATGATCTCATCACAGAACATTGCAGCAGAAGAACATATATGAAATATTGGATATACTAGGACGTCCGTGTTTTTAATACGAGCCTGTATAAAACACGGATTCCACGGTCGCGACGAATAACCAAACCCACATCCCAAGACCCCTACGAGAGCGGCAAGTAACACTGCCAATTCTAGGGTTAGAAGACCCGGTCTCGACTCCTCGAGATGGCCTCCCACTGGACCCTAGAACCCGGTTACTTGTGCTCCCCTCCTTGGGTCTACTTAATGCGGAAAAGTAAATAATATACACTGGTGACAGCAACCGCAACCTGGAAGTGCCCCAAATAAAAGAATATTACATTACAAATGAATTTTACATGAATGAAAATAAAAACCCTCATCTCACATAAAACCCCCGGCTATTCAGAACGCGACAATCCAATATAACATATCACAGCAACACATAATATCATATATCATCAACGTAAGTAAATATGCGCATCCCAATGGTCGTTGACATATAGCAACGAAACCGGCGATATCACATATTACACTTACGGTCACAGAAAAGAAAGTGTAAAACTACAAAATTTGGAATCCACAATCACTTTAGACATCGTAAATCCGAAATATCACATACTTCGCATTTCATGCCTAACTCTATGAATTCCACATATTGTATCATATTCCAGATAAATAGACAGTATTAAACTTTCCGAACAGATAATCAAATACCCAAAATTTCCCAAAGTGCTCAACACTTGAGCGGAGTTCAAATAATCCCAGAATATGTCACAGTACCGGTGATCCAGCCATAGAAGGGTCAAGCCAACGCCTCACATGTGGCACGCCGTACTGCCCCAAACCCGAAGGTTCAAAAGGCAGTTCAAGACGGCCACATAATCGAGTTAAGGTTTGTTGTCTTCTAGAGGGTCCACCGCTTAACTTGTACAATTTTTCGAAAGATTTAAACCCTAAAAAAATTCAACACTTGAAAGTTTGCCGTACCGGGAAACAGTGAGTTAATGATATCTGTTCAAATAGTTTAACAATTTCTAAATATCCAGAAAGAAATACGAATTTAAAATTTCCGATCGAGTCTACTATTACAAAACAAACCCCAGAATTTTCAACACCTGAAACAGATTAAAAATACCCAGAAGCATCAACAAGCACCTACGGACATTACCATAAAAGCCACGTGTCACAATCCTATCAATCCGCCGCGGAACCGCCGCGTAAGCATGCTTACGCCGCGGTTCCGCCGCCGTTTGATCGAATTGGGGGCTCGGGTTTTATGGTAATTCTTAGAATTCCCTGCTGATTTTTTTACATATTTTTAATTCAGAAAAATCCCAAAATTTAAAAAATTTCCAGAGAGGGGTCTAGTTTCGTCGTTTCGGGTTCGATCGGAGTTTTAACTTCGTAAACACTTCGCCTAATGCTCTAGCTAGTCTCTGATACCACTGTAGGATTCCTAGGCACTCTTGTGAAGGTTCATAAGGCATCAAACATGCCCGGATAAAAATTTAGACGTGCCGAACAACCCAAAGCCGGGATCTTTGCTAGATTATTAGGGTTTAACATGCAAGATGATAACTTTTATCTAAGTGTGAGGGATTACAACCTTTGTAGTCCGCTCCTTCGCTTCACAAGCTCCGAGTAGAAGTCCCTTTGCCACGATCCACGATCTCCCGGACTCATGAGAGGCTCCACGACTCGAACGATCCATGCTAGCTCGAAGTATTCCAAATCTCCGATGATCTACCTTGAAGTTGCAAAGACTCAAGCTTTCTCACTCTAAAGGGATGAACACACTAATCTCATGGGCTAGATGAGATGAGGATGAGAGAGTAGTATTTTTGCTTTCTTTTTAAATCATTTTCTCATATTATTTCATCATATAAAGAAAATCTAGTAAGCTTTCTTCAAGAGAGAAAAGATGATAATGGAAAAGATAATGAGATTATTTTTTTTGTGATGAATAGAAAACAAAGCAATATGATTGATATATTAACCATGGTCAAGGATGAGTGGATAAGATTGTGTAGAGAATAAACTAGAGTTAGGGTTTGGTTGGGTTAAGAATGTGTCATCAAAAAATATCTTAATCATGACAAAAGAAGTTGCTTCTAGAAGGTGCATGAAGCAACTAACCCTAATCAAACCCTAACCTCATATAATCATCCTTAAACATGTTTAATAATAAATCATATCATGTCACAATAATATATATCACATATATATTATTTATTTGCAACAAAAGAAAATAATACAATTAACATATATCGCATATATATCAATGTATCATCCAGTGAGAAAATGAAATAATAAAGCGAGCCAATATTAGATAATGTAATAATATATCATATATATTATTATACATTAAATCATCGAATCAACACTTGATTCGACGATCCGGCTATATCAAATATAACCGACCAATATATCATGTACCGATTCATCGAATCAACACTTGATCCGATGACCCGGTTCATATCAAAATATCGCGAGAATATAATATGATATCTCATATCGCATTATTCTCGGTCCTGCACATATCACATATGTGCCTCTACTCTGTTTCGCCTGAGCCAAGAAACCTCTGTGTAGGACTCTAAAGAATCGTCAATACGCCGGTAGCAGGTGATGATCATATCAAACACCCATAAGCTGCAAGCGGTCAGCTAAACGTAACAGCCACCCAGGTATTGAGCGATCAGAAGATCAACAAGCTAGCCTGTGCGTTCTCCTGTGAATCCAACCAGTAACACTCCCGTACAGTCCGGTCTGTTCGTCTGATATGTCGCATATCAAGTCTAGGGGTGGTATACATCAGACCCCAGTAACCGATAAGTCGTGTCGATGTGTGGCTCATAACGGGTCGAGAAACTACTAGTAACACTTACCAGTAAATCTCTATATCAGCCCTGGCCAGGGACTTCCAGTTATAGCCAATCGAACACAGCACAACATCAACTCCCTATACCGGGAGAGACGAATCCCCTCCTATCGCTCATTGCCTCCATGTGATTCGGGACTGTACCCAAAATCCACCGTTTTGCACGCCCTCTTGGACGTGGTAAGGTGGAAATCAAAGCACAGTGGGAATCACACAAGACTCTATGACGATCTCGGGTCTACAGACTACCCTGTACCAGTGTCACCGGAGAACTGCCATCTGACGTGTGGTATATCACCATCTGGGAGTTCTCGGCGAGTCCGTCCAGTGTACCCAGTCTCCACTGAGCACTCGTACACCATCTCTGATGTCTAACACCGATGGATATAGGATCATCCATCGCCCATCATATGGGTCAAGATGCGTATACGCTAGTCTACTCTGGTGTATCGATGCCCTGTCTCGATATACCCTCGACTAGGAACAGTTATAGGATGTACTCATCGACTACCGTGGCCCCACTAGTATGATCTCATCATAGTCCCAGTAGTCGAGTACAGATCCTAAGGGCTTTATCAACATGTGAGAGTAAAACAGTAAACCAATACAAGTCAACATGTTAAGATAAAGTGAAACCAAATAGCATACTATCATGACGAGCAAGAAAGTCATCTCTATATATAACCAAGCATCCATTATAATATACATCATATGTACAACAATGGCCTCTAGGGCATATACATAACTAACAGTATAACCCCTAACCGAGTAGATAAATCTCTAGTTAGGATGCTAGTGTATTGTTTAGCAAAGATCCGGCTTTTACGGTCCATGTTACCAAGTCCAAGAAAAATGATTGTTTTACCATTTCCGCCACCCCGAAAGTACCGGGAGAGGTAACGTGGACCTAACACCCACGACTAGGAACATTGAAGGATGTACTCATGGACTACCCAGGCCCCACTAGTATGATCTACATCATAGTCCTGGAAGTCGAGTACACATCCTAAGGGCTTTATCAACATGTAATAGAGAGACAGCAAGTATACATGTTAAGATAAAGAGCAACCAGATAGCGTACTATCATGTCGAGCAAGAAAGTCCTACCTATATATGTCCCAGCACCCACTACAATATACATCCAATATACAGTAATGGCCTCTAGGGCATACATATAACTAACACCGGTATTGGTGGTTGATGTTGTGTGATCAGTCGAAAATAGTGCATTCTCAACACGTTAATTTTCCTTCTCTTATCATTCATATATAGGTGTTTATTGTAATTATAACACAGATTACAAATTCATCTGAAAAATACCAAATAACCTGTGTTATAGTTATAATCGACATTCTAAAGGGAAATTAAGTATTTATTACTATTCGCATGATTTTTATATCTCAACACTTGTCTCGAGATTGTGTGCAGGAAATTCTCCAGGTAAAAGTGCCGGAACTGGTAAAAGTGCCAATAAAATACATCAAGTCTTTGACCTGAGATCTGGCAGTAAACAAGAAAGTATAATGAGATTCCAGACATAAAATAAAGCCCTAAGGATCAGCACAAAACTAACCTGAGACTTTCATGCAGCAACTCCACGACTCGGCCGCGGATCCGAGGACGAGTCATGCCGATCCGCCGCGGATCTGCGGCCGATCTGACTCGTCGGCGGTTGGAACTTTTCCCGAGGCTTCTCTTCAACTGCCAAACTTCTTTAAGAAACTTCAAAGTCACTAGAAATCTCCAGAATCTTCCCTCCAACAGCAAGTCTTCTCTTCTAAGCTAGATATCTATCTTAATCTAGAAACTTCCCTACAACTACCTAGCTTCCTATGCAAGCTTCATAACAACCTAGCTTCTAGGAGAAGATAAAGGAAAACTATAAAAGTGGACCTATGGCTTCATTACAAAGGTTTTTCATCAATTAGGGTAAAAATTCTAGCAAAATCCAAATAAATTCAAATCAAGTTGGGTGACACAATTTGAGCCAAATCAAGATTCATCGAGTACCGACTCAAGCAAGCCTTCAACGAGCCTTTGAAGCAACGCCGATCTTCATCCGAGCAAGAGATCCACGACGATCCGCAACTCAAGAAGACCGAAGCGAAGATAGTTTCGACGATCTAGTTACCTCCTCAAATCTTGTAATCTTTGAGTGAATTGTACCTAATCATCAATTAATAAAGGTGAAAATTATAAATCTTGCTTTTCTTTACATTCTTACATTATGAAAGGTTATCGATTCTTGATTCTTTCCTTTTTCATGATGTTTGAGTGAAATCTCCGCTTGTAGCGGAATCGAGAGAATAGGTAGATGATGATGATTAAATTCTTGAACGATTTCTAAGTCTTATGAGTTTTGTAAACTTTAGGAAATCGAATCATCGAAGACCTAGTTTTGAGCGAGATCACTTTCTTGAATGTTCTCGCTCCAAATTAGAGATCAATGATCGGTGATTTAATTTGCTAGAGGCTTGAATTTGAATGATAATCAATGAAAGGATAAGGGATGATGATGAAGAAACCCTAGTTTCTTCAATAGATCTCTAAACCTCGTTGATCGTCATTGATCTAGCAACAAATCCTCAATAGATAAGAATTTGTAATCATTAGTATTCATCATCACTATCAATTGGATCGATTCTTACAAGCTTCTTTACAAATCTTGATAATTCAAACGATTTAAACATTTTCTTGATCTTTAGTAATTCTTGATTTTAGATCTATTTCTTTATGATTCTTGAAACTAAATTTCACAAATATTGAATCATTTTCTTTTATCCTTTAATTTTCAACTCAACTAAAACGATTTCGAACAAATCACACATTCCCAGTGGACGATCCGTTCTCATTGACGAAACTACAATAGACACCGTCAATTGATTGCGGTATAAATTTCTTTGGTTGTGAAACATTTTAAATACGACACGGGAAACGATTCAATCATTGCGCTGTGCTCGATTGGCTATAACTGGAAGTCCCTGGCCAGGGATGATATGGAGATCTACTGGTAAGTGTTATCAATATTTCTCGACCCGTTATGAGCCTCACATCGACACGACTTATCGGTTACTGGGGTCTGACGTTCACCACCCCTAGACTGGATATGCGACATATCAGACGAAGAGACCGGACTGTACGGTAGTGTTACTAATTGGATTCACAGGAGTGTCAGTAGGCTTGCTTGTTGATCTTCTGATCGCTCAATACTCGAGTGGCTGTTACGTTTAGCTGACCGCTTGCAGCTTGTGGGTGTTTGATATGATCATCACCTACTGCCGGCGTATTGACGAGTCTTTAGAGTCCTATATAGAGGTCAGGCGAAACGGAGTAGGAGCACATATGTGATATGTGCGGGACCGAGATTGATACGTGTATGTGATACCGTATTCTATTCTCGCGATATGTGATATAGACCGGTTATATGTGATATGGCCGGGTCATCGGATCAAGTGTTGATTCGACGAAATGATACATATTATATTAGTCGGTTATATGTGATATAGCCGGATTATTAAATCAAGTTTTGATTTAGTAATTTAATGTACAATTATATATTTGATATCTTAAATTGTATTAACTAATGTTTGGTCACTTAAGTATTTCATTTTCTCACTTTGGATACATTTAACATATATGTGATATATGTTTATTGTATTCTTTTCTTTTGTTACAAAATTATATATATGTGATATGTATAATTGTAACATGCTAGGTTATACATGCAACTAGGGTTAATGAGATTCTCACCATGGCTAGGATTAAGGTTAGATTTAATTATTTTAGTTAATTCTAAATTATGGATTAATGTTGAGATATTTCTTTGTCTTGACATAGTCCACTCTTTAGATATTTACTAAGATATTTATTAACCTAACCTTTAACCCCAGCCCATGGTTTAGTCTCTACAAGGGTTAAGCATGACATTCTTAACCCATGGTTGCATTTCTAACCTCAACAATAATTCATTCATCACTTCTTCATCTTCTTCTTGCTTTCAAAAAGCTTTGCTAGATTTTTCCTTGGTGATGAAAGATTGTTAGAAAAAGAAAACTAAAGAGAGCAAAATTCCTACTTCATCATCCTCTTCTATACTAGCCATATAGATTAGTGTGTTAGCTTAACCAATCCCTAATTAGTGAAGAGATAGCTTGGGTTTGCGACTCTTCAAAGTAGATCATCTTGGATAGTGAAGACTTCAAGCAAGAATGCATCATTCACTTCATGGAGCCTCTCAAGAGTCCGGGAGCTTGATGATCGCAGTGAAGGGACCACAACTTAGAGCTTATGAAGCGAAGAAACGGACTACAAAGGTTGTAACCCTAATCACTTAGAAGTAAAGTTGTTTGCTTTCGATTCCGTATGATTCTTTAGTTAAGAACCTAGGGTTTGGATTAGATAGAACGGCAAAAATTTAAAATTGGCATGGACGATGCGTCCCGAAACCTTGCTGCTGTGCTATACAACCCAACAGTGGTATCAGATCCTAGCTAGAGAATTAAACGGATAATGTAGGATTACAAAACCGAAACAACTCCGAAACATCCGAATCGAAACCTTAGTTTCTGTTGAAATTTTCTGAGAGTCAAATATTTTTTAAACAACTGCAGAATGTTATATGTGATATACGATGAACACTGTAGAAAATTGGGCATCTTTCCTCGGATTTTGGCCGAGCACTAGGCATGGAAAACTGGCCAGATCGGTTTTTTGGTGGATTTCAGGGTCCAATTTTTTAGGGTGTTCCAGTCTCTGGGGTTTGGTATTTCAGGTGTTGTTTGTTTTTGCTAAATTTGCATGTGATGTTATCTTTTTACAGAGGCAATTCGAAGTGTTTCATATTCGTAATTCTAGTTTGTTTTCGGGTTATTTAGATGGTGTTAAAAAGTTCGATCGGATATCAAATACCCACTTTAACCCTTGCCGGAAAATTTTCAAGAGTTGGATTTTTTTCATAGTTAAAGAACATTCAAATATCGTGCAAGTGATGCGGTGGACCCTCTAGAAGAACGAAACCCTAACTCGATTCTGTGACCGTCAGAACCGCCACTAAACCCTAGGGTTTGTGGTGGTTCAGCGGTGCCACAGGTGAGGCATTGGTTGACCCTTCTACGGCTGGTTCATTGACACTGTGGCATGTACAGAGTATTTTTAAACTACGCTCAAGTGTTGAGCTTTTGGGAAATTTTAGGTGTTTTTTTTATTCGATCGAAATGTTTAACGTCGTTTAGCTTTTTCTGGAATGTGATACAATATGTGGAATTCATATAGGTAGGCATGAAATCCGTAATATGTGATATTTCGGGTTTATGATGTCTAAGGTGATTGTGGATTCCAAATGTTGTAGTTTTTCACTTTCTTTTCTGCGACCATAAGTGTAATATGTGGTGTATCGCCGGTTTCGGTTCTATATGTCAACGACAATTGGGATACGTATATTTACTTACGTTGATGACATGTGATGTTATGTGTTGCTGATATGTTATATTGGATCGTCGTGATTGAATAGCCCGGGTTTTTTTATGTGAGATGAGAGTTTTTCATTTTCATTCATGTAAAATTGTATGTTATATTCTTTTATTGGGACACTTCCGGGTTGAGGATGATGTCACCATTGTATATTATTTACTTTTCCGCATTAGGATAGACCCATGGAGGAGAGCACAAGCAACAGGGTTCTAGGGTCCAGTAGGAGGCCATCTCGAGAAGTCGAGACCGGGTCTCCTAAACCTAGAATTGGGAGGGTTTCTTGCCGCTCTCGTAGGGGTCTAGGGATGTGGGTTTGGCTATTCATTGCGACCGTAGAATCCGTATTTTATACAGGCTCAAAATAAAACACGGACCTCATAGTATATCCAATATTTCATATGTTATCTTCTGCTGCTGATATTCTGTGATGTGATCAATATATAAATGCATGAGACGAATGCTTTATTATTGTATATATGATATATAATAAACATTGCTTATGTTTTACACCCGCGCTAGTCCCGCCCCGGTATGCCGTTAGTTAAGTAACCTAACGATGCATAACGGGACACTGTGGCGAATGCGGATGGCATAAGCGTACGCTGTATTTTCGTTTCTTCTGTGATGCTTAGGAAGCATAAATAATGGGACTTCGTTAAGGAGATTAATGAAAGAAAAGAAACCTAAAAGATGTTGTAGAATCAAATTTTCAAAAAGGGTAGCTCAAGTTTTTGCTTTGCATAGAGGTATTCCTTGTAGAATATCAAGGACCTTATTTGATAAGGAAAGAGCCGAGATCCCTTCACCGGGAGTGACCTCTTTTGTCACGACCCAAAATTTGGCCCGTAACCGGCACTTAAACTACGTAACGTCTACAGGCGTACGCAGCTTAAATAAGCCGAAACCCAGAAATCTAAACTACCTAAAACTAGATCAACGGAGAAAAACATAGTTTTTAAACGTTTTGAAAATCACAAGTAAAATCTCTAACTCTAGTTTTCTTTCTTAAAAATTTCGGCAGCACCTCCTTTGTAAAAACTAGCCCCGAAAACGGGTACAACACAGATAAAATATAATGCATCCCAAACGGGAGCAAAATCACGCCCAACGGCGGAGACAATCACCACAACATGTATACGACGCCGAAGCGAAGAATATAAAAGGAAACTGCATAAAGAAGTAAACTTTTTAACAAAACCGGCTCCCACGAGCTCGGCACCCAAAGTTTCCAAAATAATACAACACCGAATCATCACAAGTCGTCTCTAAGTCATATACAAATAGTGGTAGATGGAGAATACTAGATCCAACAAAAAGATATACAATCTACAAGCAGATAACCATAAACCCACCTAAAAGCAAAGGCCTTACTGCCTAACGTAGCGGTATCCGCAAAAGTAGAGATGATAAGACGCCCTGCCGCGACTACTCTGAGGGTAAGTCCTGCAAAACAATGTGGCACAACGGGGGTGAGTTGCCAACTCGTGAAGAGTAATAATCATCATACTGTAATTGCAAGTATACACGAACAACGATTTATCTATCACATGTAATCCGATAGCATAAGTATGATAAGTGAATATACAACAATCATGTAAAGGTATATCATCAGGGTACTACAACTACATGAAACAATACATATCAAAATATAATCCTGAGTGTATGGGATGATATAATAAAATCTCATGCAAAATCATCAGCATGGAAAAACACCAGTGTCACTCACTGGCACATCAAATCCCAAATCCTCAGGAACCGCATCCTCAGATCGGCCCTCACATCCTGTAAGTCTCATGGAACCTGAGTGTCTCACATCGACACCCGAAACATCATGAAAACCCGTGTCTAGCATCGACACGTAAATCCCCATAACTCAGGCGCCGTCACCACGACTGGCCCTGACGATATGTCATACATCACTGCGGTCGGTATCCCTATGATAACCGCCGAGTCCAAATACTATCACCGGTAGGTAGTGGTCCCACCGCCAGGCTTAACGTCTACATCACGAAATCACCACTCGTCCCGGGGTACCATACCGGGTCCACCATGTACCCGCAGACGGTGCCTCCCGCTCCTCGAATCGGGTATCACAAGCCAAATCTCAGAACCGAGAAATCACATGGTGGACACACTGAAATATCATATCAAGAGAAACTGGGTTTTCAAACAATACATAGTTTTCTTGAAATACCCCTACGGTTCTCAAATCCATAAATCATATGAAATCCATATCTCAATGCGTAAATCCATGAAAAACTGATATATGCAATATAAAACAACAATATGAGCATATCAAGGGAAATCCGCTCTTTTAAATGAATCCATCTTTAAAATATATCTTGCGGTTCCCAAAATCCTCCGAAAAATAAGTGTAGCATCATATGTGGTGCACATGTAAGTGTAGCAAGGTTTAAGTATCTATATGTAAGCAAGTATGTATGATGCATTTCATAAGCGCAATGATCAACAACTCAATATCACATATCAAAACAATACCACTGGGGGTACATACAACTATAGCGAAAATATGCGGGTGTACATGTCAATATGTGTGCATGATATACATGTAGCTGTAATAGACTATGTGGGTGTACATGTCAATATGTGTGCATGATATACATGTAGCTGTAATAGACTATGTGGGTGTACATGTCAATATGTATGCAAGATGTACAAATAGCTATAGTAAGGTATACGTGAAATGGATTAAGAGTTACTATCTTAACTATCCATGTCAAACACAATAACACGTATGTAGGTGTCAACAATATCTCCTATGCACAAAGGAATAAGAGTTACTACCTCCACTATCCCTATCCACTACCATATCACGTATGTAGATGGTTTGTGTGTGTCATGGCAATTACTGACGATGTGGGTGTAGCATATAATTTAGTGCTCGTGCAACATGAACCGTCAGTAATGTGTTATATCTAAGGTACAACAGATACGACTATGCAATGACATTCATATGAAATTAACCAATATGCAATAACATGCAGCTATCCTATCATATCAGCCCCGACGCATAACGCCATACGGGAGATTTCCCCGTAGATGTTAAATCTATTCACCAATGGTCTCCAGCTATGAAAATCCGATCGCCTGCTTCCCCTTGTTCGCAGCGTCCGAAGTTCCCGCTTGCGACGCTACAAATTCACAAACACACAAATAGTGCAAACATCTCAGAATCGACTAATATAACGTAAAACTACACTTTTAACGACGCACTAACACTAAACTAACTCACAAGCCTCCGTCTAGTGGCTAACGTGCGTTGTGACACTATTAAACCAAACTGAGTACAGCAGCTGCATCAGATCACGATTTGTGTCGGATTACGTAACACACGGATTCAAAACACTAGATTATAGGTAAACAATTCCATATTTTTCATACTGCAATTATTAAAAAAGTAAACAGTACCAAACACCCCTAACCAACAGCAGACAACTAACCACAATAGCCAAACCCCAGTATCTCCCTACATCGTTGGCGTCGCCAGAATTCGTCAAATGGGTCGCCGGCCCCGGCCGGTGGGGTGGTCCTCGTGTCTCAGGTGGTGCTTCAGGGTCACTAGTACATCACTATAATTTTGTTTGGTCACTCACTAAAATTTCCAGAACACAGCAGATACAGAGGCTTTAAAACGACACTAAAAACACGATATTGCACTAATCGATATTGAAAGTGTTCTAAACCATATTCAACGAGCTATACAACATGAAAACTCCTATTTATCAGTGTAGGGATTATACCTATCAACTTTAGCTCACAAGATCCAAGCTTTCCTAGTTTCCAAGTGATCAAAGAGCAAGAACCAAGACTTGAAGTATATTTTGTGATATATTTTGGAATTTTGGAGAATTTTGAGTTTGGATTGATGCAAATTGGAAAGGAAATGATCAAGGGCAGTAGGAAAGGGAAGGATCTCGTCCAAGAGAGGAGAATGGAGTTTTGTGGAGTGTTCTAGCTCATTTCTAACAATAAATGCAATTTAATGCATTCACACAACACATGCACACATGCATGCACCTAATTTCTTTCCTTTTTCTTTTCTTTAAACCTTAAACCCTAAGTCAACACAAGGAATCTAGATACTATGTGGGGTTTTGGGTTTACCCAAACTTAATTTGTTGAAAATACCACTAAAGAGGAATTTCCCAAAATGTGAATACCGCATTAAAATAATATTAAAATTGGGAAAATTCAAATTGAACCAAAACGTCCCATATACCCCCAAAGCTTGCGCACTAGCTTTATTTTAGCTAAACTAGGTGCTGGCAAGTCTAAAGGTCGTTTGAACACAGTCGGGTTAAAACAGAAAATACCGACAATTTCACCCTAAAACGGAAAAACTCGCATAATGATTTCTAAAACGTTACATCTTTAGCGAAACTAGCAGATGCTACAACTCACTCGGTTTTGTTTTTGATTGTTTCTATGGTTCTTGCTTTGCATAGTGGTATTTGTGAAATATCCTGCACCTTATTCGATAAGGAAAGAGTCGAGATCCCTTCACCGGGAGTGACCTCTTTAGAGAAACTAGTAAAAGCCTCAAAAACAGTCCTTTTCAAAATCACTTATTTCTACAACGATATCAAGTTCATTACGCAAAATGTTTTCATAAAAACCTGACGCAGCCCTCCGTCATTTCAGATAAGTAATATTTAGTATTCGTGCTACGGTAGTTTGGCCTCGTCAAGGCGTAGTGTACGGTAGCTGATTAGTACTTATCTGTAGCATGAGATGCGATTGAATTAGGGTATTCGTACGACGTTGTTTGGCCTCCGTCAAGGGTCGTGCGGGTGTGTCTAATTTAATCAAGAAATGACAGGTTGAACTTGACTAGCACCTTATGGGTAGTTTCGCCTCCGTCAAGGTCATAGGACGCTAGGGGTAAAAAGTATTATCGGGAATTTCAAGTGTTGAAATTTGCAATGAGATTGCATACCTTCTATGAGATACTTGGATCCTGATACCCACTGCGAGTAAGAGTTACTCCTGAGAGAGTTTTACACATGACAATTAGCTGATTAAGTAGGTGTCTAGAAAGGTGTTAACGGGGTTATGCCTCTGGGAAAACGAGGTTTATTTTAATTAGGTCCGTGCGAAAGCACGGGGAACTTCCCTCAAAGTACCAACACTGGCCTGGCTGAAAGATTGGCGAACTTGTAAGGTGTAATTAATCCCGGCTAGTCTTACCTTTTAGGGTTTGAAGGAAGATTTGATAAAAACAGTGGGAGCCATCATGATTTGATAAGATAATAATCAATCTAATCTTGCAAGAGCATAATCTAAAATGTTTTACTTCTCTCTCTCTCCAGGTAGCGACCAAGTCAGGCCTTAATCAAGATAATAATATGGATGTATTGATTGAATCCACTTGTTATACTGAGCAGGGGAACGTTGGTTCCGTTCTTTCTTATAATTGTTATAAGACTGAGCAGGAAATAGGGGAATATCCAGATTCTCAAGCCGTCCAAATGAAGAATAAGCATGTTGATGCATCTTCTTCGGGTGTGTTTGTTATCGAGAACTGTTTCTCAGTTCACTCTACGTCCTGGGTATTAGATACCGGATCAGGATCCCATATATGTAATATGTTACATGGGCTAAAGAAAGGTAGAGAACTGGGAGAGGGTGATCATTCCGTAAGAGTAGGGAATGGTGCAAATATTGTAGCCAAAGCAGTTGGTGAATATCACCTTGTGTTACCAAATGGTAATACATTGATTCTGAACGAATGCTATTACATTCCGATCCTGATATGGAATCTTATATCAGTTTCTTTATTGAGTAAAGAAGGATATAATTTTATAGTACAGGATAATGTTATGAACATCTTCCTGAATCAAAAGTTGATTGGATCAGGCTCGTTAAATAATGGCATATACGTTCTAAATCAAACTACATTTCTTAATATGCAAAACACACACAAGAGGAAGAGTTCAGAAATGAACGAATCCTTCTTGTGGCATTGTAGACTAGGTCATATCAACACGACATGACTAGCTAAGTTACATAAAGTTGGATATTTGACTCCGTTCGAATTATCATCTTATGAAGCTTGCCATTCATGTCTCAAAGGCAAAATGACCAAAACTCTGTTTAGTGGACACGGAGAAAGAGTTACGAAACTCTTGGGACTGATACATAGTGATGTATGCGGTCCCATGACTACACATGCTAGGAATGGTTCCTCGTACTTCATTACATTCACTGACGATCTCTCAAGATACGGACATGTGTTCATGTTGAAACACAAGTCTGAAGCTTTTGAGAAATTCAAAGAATATAAGCACGAAGTAGAGAACCAAACGGGTAAAAGTATTAAAATCCTTCGATCTGATCGAGGAGGAGAATACTTGAGCAATGAGTTCCTGGACTATCTAAAAGAAAATGAGATTCTCTCTCAGCTTACTTGTTAGTGTATATGCCCTAGAGGCCATTACTGTATCATACTAGCTTGTATATTACTTAATGGAAGCTTGGGATATTCACAATTGTATTAACAGTCTTGCTCAAAATGGTAGTATGCTACTTGGTTTGTTTCTACTTCAATATGTGCATGTGTTTCTTTTAGCATATCGCTTATAAATATTAGTAGAGCCCTTAGGATCTTTGCTTGATTACCAGCGTCGTGATGGCAGTCACACTAGTGGGGGCTGGGTAATCTATAAGCACATCCTTATACAGGTCCCTAGTCGTAGGATTATCGAGACGAGGCATCGATACTCCGGAGTAGACTAGTGTATACGCTTCTCATCCCAGCAGGGGAGTTGGTCTGTCCCGCAGCCATTAGTACGTCGTACTGGAGATAGTATGTAGGTGCTCGTTAAGTTACGAGTACACCGGACATGACTCGTCGGGAACTGCTGGTTGGTACTATACCTATCGTCAGATAGTAGTTCCCAGGTGACATGAGTACAGCTTAGTCCGTCGACTTGGCACTGGGACTTCGCCTCGAGTGTGTTCCCACTGTACTTTGATTACTACCCTACCACGGCTCAAAGGAGTCGTGCAAACAGGTAGTAGTTGGGTGCAGTCCCGAAGTACTTGGAGGAAGTGGCGGTTAGACAGGATTCGTCTCTCCCGGTATTGGGGGTTGATATCGCGCTGTTTCTGGAGAGCCATTACACAAAGTCCCTGGCCAGGGCAAACGAGATTTATTGGTAGGTGTTCCAGTAGCTTCTCAGGGTGTTCTGGGCTACATCTCGACACGACTTATACCGCTATTAGGGGTTTGACGTTTACTGCCCCCTAGTCCCGATATGCGATACTCTTAGATGAACAGACCGGACTGTACAGAGATTGTCACATTCAGGCTCAGTAGGAGTTCGGATGGGTTTTCCTTATCTGCCTTCTTATCGACATCTACCTGGGGACCGTTACGTACAGTTAGCACTGCTTGCGGCCTGTGGTTAAACCCACTGCCAGCGTAGTGTCGAGTGTTTAGAGTCCCACACAGAGAGTTTCCCTGCATTGGGCAAAAGGTGTAGAGGCCGTATGGTTTTACGGCAGGGCTACGATCACTTACGTGCACTTTTGCGCGTATGATGTTCGGGCGGATAATACTAGCGGGCTTTGGTTTAAGACAGATCATAGTATTATGTATTGATGGATTAGTTTTGTCTCTTAGTATTCGTATTCTTCGGAATGCGGATGCGGCTGTGTATGCACGGATGTGAGGAGCAAAGAACGAGAAGCCTCATTAGGGTTTTGACCATTGACTTGATTAAAACCATTATGAGGTGGTGGAAAATGTTTACAAATCTTTTTAGTGATAATTGTGTCATGGCTAATTGGTTTGACCATTTGACCATGTTGACTATGGTTGACTTAGATATTTTTGTTAAGCGCTAGATATTTTGCTTAACATTAATGGTGACATGATAATGGTCAAATCAAGGTTGCCATCACAATTATCATGATAAAAGATTTGTTTTCTTTTTTCCATGGTTCATTATCTCATTCACCTTCTCTCTCTTCTTGAAAGCTCCCATGCTTGCTCTCCTCCTTCTTCCTCACTAGAAATCCCTTAAGCTCTCATATGTTGAGAAATTTAGGGATCTAATAGGCAAACAAATCCATCATCACACTCTACATCACCTAGGACATCAAGATTAGCAAACTTGTTGCCCTAGTTACCTCGGTCTTGAGGTGGAGCTCTGACTATAGACTCTCGGGTGGGTCATCTTCAACTCAAGGAGGCCGTTGAAGAAGCCACGATCCGGATCGACCCATGGAGCCTACGGAGACGAGGAGGACAGCGGATAAGACCCGAAGGACTTGTAGCATGAGGTATAATCTTCAAGCATAGTAGATAAAACCTCTAGTTTGTTTGTTAGCAACAGTTTAGCAAAGATCCTCAAACATAGTCTATGTTACCTTGTGATAAAAATTCGATTTTTACCTATTACGCCTCCCCGTAAGTACCGGGGTGTGTAACATAGACTTACAGTGGTCTCAGATCCTAGCTAAACCATTACTAACATGTTAGCAAAGTATTAGAAATTCGATCGCCGGAAAAATCGCAAAACACGTCAAAAATTGCACGTTTTCTGTCGATTTTAAAATCTGGTCCAAAATTTTTTCAGGGACCTTAAAAATATATGCAGGCTTTTTTATGGGCACCCAAGAGAAACGAGGAAGTGAATCGGTCAGACCACCGTGGAACCGCGGCAGAACCGAGGGTTCCGCCGCGGATCCGCGGCCGAGTTGACACCGAATCAACTCGTTTTTCCTGCAGTGGGTCTATCTTGGTGTTTTGTGATTTCTCTGATATTTTGTTTCTGCCCAGATTTTTTGAGTACTGTGTTGTGCTTGGGGTAGATTCAAATCTGGTAATCGATCGAAATTCAAAGTACTTTAGCTAATCGGATCTTCTGTGATGTGATATATGTACTGAACGTCTACTAATCGCTATACGTCGATTAGTGGGGGTTGTACATATCCGTTTTCTATGATGTTGGATTGTGTATATGATTTTGTTGGATTGTCGTGGATGAATAGCCGGGGATGTGAGATGAGCGTTTTATCTTTCATTTGATGTAAATAGTAAATTGATGTAATATTATTTTATGGTCGCACATCCGGGTTGAGGTTGTATCCACCATTGTATATTATTTCTTTTTCTGTTTTCTGCTCCTAGGATAGACCCAAGGTGGGGTGCACAAACTACCAGGTACTTTGAAGTGCCGAGTGGCCTACCCACTTTGTTGAGGGAGGATGCTTCACTTCAGGTATTTGGCGGGTAGTTTTCCGCACCCGTAGGGGTCTAGGGTGGGGTTTGGCTATTCATCATGACCATGTAATCCGTCTTTCGTTGCAGGCTCGAATGAAGTGCGGATTCCTAGTATATCCAATGTGTTCATTTGTGATCTGGAATGACTATCATTGCATCTGACGAATTTAAATATATATATATATATATATATATATATATGATATCTAGCCGACGTTGCTTATGTTTTACATCCGCGCTAGTCCAGCCCCCGCTCTGTCGTTAGTTAAGTAACCTAATGGGTGATGACGGGGCCCAGTGGCGAATGCGGATGGCATAAGCGTACGTTATATTTTCATGTTTTCTGCAATGGTAGGATTAAATGATGGGACGCATTATATTAATGCAAAGAAAACAAACCAAAGCTGAATCGTTGGAACAATTTCAAAACCACTCGGTTTTTTCAAAACAGCAAAACTTTTAAAATGCGGAGCTTAAACCACTTCTTTTAAAAGCTATCAGGTTCCTTCGATTATATCAAGTTCACTACGTTCACGGTTTCGCCAAAACCATTCGTAGACCTCCATCATTTCATATGAATATTCAATAGTATTCAAGCTATGTTTGTTGACCTTCATCAAGGCATAGTGATTGGTAGCTGCTGGATGTTCATATGTAGCATAGATAGATGCGTTGGTTTGGGACAGTCATATTACCTTGTTGACCTTCGTCAAGGGTATATACTGGTGGGTTCAAATTAACCTGGACAATGATGGGTAGAACTTGACATGCGACTTATGGTTTGTTGACCTTCGTCAAGGTCATAAGAGCATGGGGCAAAAATCCACTTCGGGAGTTTCTAAAGAAACTGAAACTTGCTAGTGTTGCATACCATTTGGAGTATGATAATATTGGTAGGATTCCTTCAGTATTATCACAAAATGATATTTGGATCCCGATCCTACTGTGAGTATCCGCTACTTCTCAGGAGATTCTTTCACTTAACGATCAATGCTATAAACCACGTAGGTGTCTAGAACAGTGTTAGTGGGGCTACGTCTCCAGGGAAAAGAGGTTATTTAATTAAGGAACTTCGCAAAAGCGTCGTAAAACCTCCCTAGAAGTACCGACACTAGCCTGGCTGAACGATTAAGCAAGTATTGTACGGTGAGATTAATCCTGACTAATTCTTCTTTTATAGTTTGAGGATGGATTCGAGAAACAGTGGGAGCCATCCTGTTTAGATAAATTAAAAACCAATCTAAACTTGCAAGCGCATCATGCTATGTGTTTTCTTCTCCCTCTTAATTGCAGCGACCTAGTGACCAGACGGGGCCGGGTGCAGGTGCCAGATCCTAAAAGTAGAGTCTCGATATAATAAAATGACTGAATCTGACTGTAATGACTGGCAAAGGTCTGTCCAGATGTCCATTACCCATGACAAGCCGGAACACCTCTTCACTACTCAAACCCCTGCTGTCTTAGGACCAGTTTCCATCGTCACGGATATTGATATCTGTAAGACATCAGAAAAAAACTGTGCGAATGCGAAGTGCCTCATGTTGGCCTCAGTTGATGGTAGAAACCAGAGGCAGCACGAGAAGATGGACTTAGTTTCTGTCTTCCTCCATAATAAAGATTTATATGGAGAGCAATCTCGTATCACAAGATATGAGACCTCAAAAGAATTGCTTCAAGCGAGGTTGGCTATCGGGTCATCTCTAGGGGACAACATCCTTACAATGACTAGCTATATAGATGAGCTCATGGACCTGAAGACCACGTTGGAGAACGAGTCACATACTGACTTAATTCTACAGTCTCTACCCTCTATTTACACCCTGAAAGAAACAAGGGAGACACCCGCTCTGCTTAATGGGGGACCTTCCTCTTTTGCATCCAAGGCGAAAGCAAAGGGTGAGAAGAAGAAGACCTCCACAAAGCCGATATGCGGTGTTAGGGAAGTAGAAGGAAAGGGAACGACAAAAGTTTTGGGACTAAAAATAGTGAAAGAGGGATGTTCCTATTGTAGCGGGAAAGGACATTGGCAGAAGGATTGCAGGTCTTTGGAAGCCAGTAGCCAGGATTCGAAGCATGCTGTGGCTTCGGCTTCGGATGTGTTTGTAATAGAAAACTGTATGTCAATTAACTCTATTTCTGGGTACTAGATACCGGATCAGGATCTCATATCTGTAAGTCCATGCTACCTCTCCCGGTACTTTCGGGCATGCGGAATTTGGTGAAAAACAATTTTCTTAGAGGTGGTAACATGGACTCAAAACCAGATCTTTGTTAAACATCTAACTAACAACCTAACTACGAGTTGCTAACTACTCGGTTAGGGGTTATACCTTTCTTTTTCTCGAACTCCTTCGTCTTCAAGCTTCGATGGTCGTCCGAATCGGCTTCTCCCCGTCGTCTCCTCGCGCCGAAGATAGATCCACCTGAAAGCTTCAACCTTTGGCTCCTTCTTCGAACTTTGAAGAAACTAGTTCACTCGGTTTGCTAAACCTTGTGAACTAGAGTGAGCAAAGAAGAGTTTGTATGGGATTTTATCTATGGTTCTTGGTTCTCAACTCATGAGACAAGTGAACCATAGAGTCAAGAGAGGGAGAGCAAGAGGAGGAAGATGAGAGCTCAAGAACAAGAGAGAGAATGAGCATGAAAGAAAATGAGAGAAGACTTTTCTCATTTTGCTCTCATAATCCAAAACCATCATCACAAAAATAATAATCAAGTATTGTGTAAAATGGTTCAAGTCAAAATGGCTAAATCATTTCATGCACTCATTTCTCACAAAAGAAACAAGCAAGTAAAAAGTCTTTGCCATGAAATGATAGCCATTGTCATCATGATGGTCAACTAGTCCAACCTAGTCAACCGGTCAACAAAGTCAACAAGTCAACAAAGTCAACCCCTCAACAACCATGTCACCACAATACTTAATTAATATAATTGTTAATCACATATCATATTCTCATTAGGGTCGAGCAAAAAGTCAATAGTCAACTGTCAACGGTCAACAACCCTAATGAGAATCCTCTGCCTCTGTCTCTCCGTCAACTGTGCATACACACCCGCATCCGCGTTCTGAGGAACACGAATGCATACTGGATAAATACAATCCCAAAAGGTACACTAGGATCTGGCTTAAACAAAATCCCGCTAGTGTGAACTGTCCGGACACTGTACGTGCACAAGTGCACGGATGTGACCGAACCCTGTCGCAAAACCATGCGACCTGTCGCAAAACCATGCGACCTCTACTCTTTTGCCTAAAGGAGAATAGCTTTCTGTGTGGGACTCTAAAGACTCGGCACTACGCTGGAAGTGGGTTTAACCACAGACCGCAAGCGGCACTAGCTGTGCGTAACGGTCCCCAGGTAGATGCCGACAAGAAGACTGATGAGGCGAAACCCATCTGAACTCCTACTGAGCCTGAATGTGACATTCTCTGTACAGTCCGGTCTGTTCGTCTGATACATCGCATGGTGGGCCTAGGGGGCGGTAAACGTCAGTCTCCTAATAGCGGTACAAGTCGTGTCGGAGTGAAGCCCAAAACACCCTGAGATAACACTGGAAGCGTACCAGTATATCTCGATTGCCCTGGCCAGGGACTACTCGTGTAATGGCTCTCCTAGACACAGCGTGATGTCAACCCCCAATACCGGGCGAGACGAATCCTGTCTTACCGTCACTGCCTCCAAGTGCTTCGGGACTGCACCCAACTACCACCTGTTTGCACGACTCCTTTGAGCCGTGGTAGGGTAGTAATCAAAGTACAGTGGGAACACACTCGAGGCGAAGTGACAGTGTCAAGTCAGCGGACTAAGCTGTACTCATGTCACTTGGGAACTGATAACTGACGATAGGCATAATACCAACTAGTCAGTTCCCGACGAGTCCTGTCCAGTATACCCGTAACCTAACGAGCACCCGCATACTATCTCAAGTACGACGTACTGACGGCTGTGGGACAGACCGTCTCCCACACTGGGATGAGAAGCGCATGCGCTAGTCTACTCCGGAGTATCGATGCCCTGTCTCGATAGTCTGCGACTAGGGACCTGCATAAGGATGTGCTTATAGATTACCCGGCCCCACTAGTGTGACTGCCATCACAACGCTGGTAATCAAGCAAAGATCCTAAGGGCTCCACTAATGTGTATAGGCGATATACTAAAATAAACACATGTACAAATTGAAGTAGAAACAAACCAAGTAGCATACTACTATTTTGAGCAAGATTGTATATACAAGGTGAATATCCCAAGCTTCCATTAAGTAATATACAAACTAGTATGATACAGTAATGGCCTCTAGGGCATATACACTAACAATCTCCCACTTGCACTAAGGCCATGTACTGGCGTATCGAAGACCTATCATCTCGATCAGCCGCTCGAACTGAGTCTGGGGCAAGGCCTTGGTGAATGGATCTGCAGTGTTATCTTCTGAAGCGACTCTCCGAACCTCGATCTCCTGGCGATCTACGATCTCCCTGATCAGGTGATACCGCCTCAAGACGTGTCTGGATCTCTGATGGGACCTGGGTTCCTTCGCTAAAGCTATAGCCCCGTTGTTGTCGCAATACAGAGGTATTGGATCAACAATGGACGGAACCACCTGAAGCTCTTTCAAGAACTTCCTCATCCAGACAGCTTCTTTTGCGGCATCAGATGCAGTGATGTATTCCGCTTCCATCGTCGAGTCTGCAACGGTTTCCTGTTTGGAACTCTTCCAACACACCGCCCCTCCATTGAAGGTAAAGACAAAACCCGACATGGACTTGGAATCATCCTTGTCATTCTGGAAGCTGGAGTCAGCAAAGGCCTCGATCTGGAAGTCTTTTCCGCCATACACCAAGAACATCTCCTTAGTCCTTCTCAGGTACTTGAGAATGTTCTTTACTGCTATCCAGTGTTTCTCCCCAAGGTTTGACTGATACCGGCTTACCACACTCAGTGCGTAAGCTACATCCGGTCTGGTACACAACATCGCATATATTATAGAGCCTACCGCAGAAGCGTAGGGTATAATAGACATGCGATCCCTCTCCAAATCAGTCTTGGGAGACATCTCTTTAGAGAGGGTGATCACATGACAAGCCGGTAGGTTACCGCGCTTGGAATCTTCCATACTGAATCTCTTCAGTATGGTGTCGATGTACCCGGACTGTGAAAGTCCTAATATCCTCTTGGATCTATCACGATGGATCCGGATCCCCAGGATGTATGAGGCATCACCCAGGTCTTTCATGGAGAACCTGTGTGACAAGAACCCCTTGACAGATTGTAGCATAGGAATGTCATTTCCTATTAAGAGAATGTCATCCACGTATAAAACGAGGAATACTACAGTTCTCGCTACAAATCTACAATAGATGCATGGTTCATCTGGATTTTTGATAAAGCCAAATTCCTTGACCGTCTCATCAAAACAGATGTTCCAACTCCGCGATGCCTGCTTTAGTCCATAGATGGACTTAAGCAACTTGCACACCTTTCCGCTGCTCCCACTCTGAATGAAACCCTCTGGTTGGTCCATATAGACACACTCCTCTAAATTTCCATTTAGAAAAGCGGTCTTTACGTCCATTTGCCAGATCTCATAATCGTGGAAGGCAGCAATGGCAAGAAGGATCTGAATGGATTTCAGCATAGCCACTGGAGAAAAGGTTTCGTCATAGTCCAAGCCAGGTCTTTGACGGAAACCCTTTGCAACAAGTCTAGCTGTATAGGTCTCAACCTGTCCATTTACACCAATCTTCCTTTTGAAAATCCACTTGCATCCTACGGGTTTTACCCCATCTGGAGCAATGTCCAACGTCCATACTTTGTTGGTGTACATGGACTCCATTTCGGTCCGTATTGCATCCAGCCATTTTACTGAGTCAACGCTCTGAACGGCCTGTTGGAAGCTAGTAAGTTCATCATAATCTATGATGCAATCCTCTCTATCCCCGTCAATGAGAAAACCGTAGTATCTCTCGGGCGGATGAGACTGCGTACTACTCCTGCGGAGCGGCGTAGGAATGTCCTGTTCTTTTGAACCCTCTGGTTCCACTAAGCTTTCAGTAATAGCTCGTGGTTCTGGAATTTCTTCCAGTTCTACTGCGCTCCCACTAATTTCCTTTTCTAAGAACTGGTGTTCTAGAAAGTGGGCATTACGAGAAACAAGGACTTTTTGTTCCTCTGCGTGGTAGAAAAGATACCCCCTGGTGTTCTTTGGGTATCCCACAAACTTGCACAGTACTGAGCGTGCCTCGAGTTTGTCCGCATGCTGCTTTTTGACAAAAGCTGGACATCCCCAGATCTTCAGATATTGAAGATAGGGTTTCTTCCCACTCCATAACTCATAAGGTGTGGTAGGCACAGTCTTAGTGGGAACTCGGTTCAAAAGGTATGCAGTTGATTCTAGCGCATACCCCCAGAATGATCGCGGTAACTCAGCGTTACTCATCATGGACCGTACCATATCCAATAGGGTTCGGTTCCGTCTCTCCGATACACCATTATGTTGTGGAGTGTATGGAGGAGTAAGCTGAGAGAGAATTCCATTCTCTTTTAAATAGTCCAGGAACTCGGCACTCAAGTATTCACCACCTCGATCCGATCTTAGAATCTTGATACTTTTGCCGGTCTGTTTTTCTACTTCATTCTTATATTCCTGGAATTTTCCAAAGGCTTCGGACTTATGTTTCATTAAGAAGACATAACCGTACCTTGAAAAGTCATCCGTAAAAGTAATGAAGTAAGAATAACCGCTTCGCGCATGTGTAGACATTGGACCGCACACGTCGCTGTGTACGAGTCCCAAGAGCTCGCTCGCTCTTACTCCGTGTCCAGTGAATGGAGTCTTTGTCATCTTTCCTTTGAGACAGGATTGACAAGTGGCATACGATTGATATTCGAACGCATTCAAATATCCTTCTGTATGTAACTTCATCAACCTTCTCTCATTGATGTGACCCAGTCTACAATGCCACAAGAAAGTCTGATTTATTTCCTTCTTTTGTGTATATTCTGGACATTGAAAATCTGTGGTTGGTTTAATACGTATATACCATTGCTCAATGTACCTGACCCAATCAGAACTTGATTAAGGTGAATGTTTACAACATTGCTTACAAACGCAAATTCATAACCTTCTTTAGAAACCAAAGATACAGAAATGATATTACAAGTTGCGTTGGGTACAAAAAAGCAATTACGCAAAACCAAAACATGTCCATCTGACATTCCCAGGTGATAGTCCCCCACGGCCTTAGCATCCATGCTAGCTCCGTTTGCAACTCTGAGGGTCATGTCACCTGCTTTCAAAACACTACGGTTTCTCAACGCCTGTAAAGAATTACAGATATGAGATCCTGATCCGGTATCCAATACCCAGGAAGTAGAGTTTATTGACAGACAGTTTTCAATAACATACACACCTGAAGCTGAAGCTGCAACCTGCTTCAATTCCTGTGTTCTGGCCTTCCAGGCCCTGCAATCATTCTTCCAGTGTCCTTTCTTATGACAATAGAAGCATTCTTCCTTATCCACAAGCTTCCCCGCTTTCTTTGTTGCTTTAGCTTTTCCCTTCGTATCCACTTTACTAACACCGCCTCTTGGTTTGGCGGGGGCTTTCTTCTTCTTTCCCTTGGCTTTCGCCTTGGACCTAGAAGAAGATGATCCTCCTACAAACAAAGTGGATGTTTCCCTACCTTTCTGTAGGGTGCCCTCTGCGCTCCTCAGCATGTTGAGGAGCTCTGAAAGTTTAATTTCTTTTTCTTGTAAGTTGAAGTTCAGTATAAACTGGGTGTAAGTGGAAGGAAGGGACTGGAGAACTAAGTCCGTATAGAGCTCACTCTCCAATGTGGTCCCTAGGTCCGCGAGCTCCTCAATGTAGCCGATCATCTTAAGCACGTGTTCTGCTACTGATGATCCGACGGCCATCCTTGCCGAAAATAACTTTTTCGACGCTTCGTATCTTGCGATACGAGATTGCTCTCCATACAGTTCTTTTGTATGAAGAAATATGGATTCCAAGTCCATATTCTCGTGCCTCCTCTGATGTTCATTGTCCATAGAGGCAAGTACGAGGCACTTGGCCTTTGCGCTATCAATCTCCCAAGTCTTACGGATTTCTTTATCCGCGACGCTGGAAGTGGGACCAGGGACTGGGGGAGCTTTGGTGGTAAGAAGATACCCCAGCTTATCGTAAGTGATTGCCATCTTGACATTCCTGAGCCAATCTTTGTAGTTTGGCCCTGTCAGTATGTTTTTATCTAGGAGTAACTTAAGTCCAGTCATGTCGATTGGTCGCTGCAATTAGGAGAGAGAAGAAGAAACACTCAGCATGATGCTCTTGCAAGTTTAGAGTGGTTTTTAGTTTGTCTAAACAGGATGGCTCCCACTGTTTCTCGAATCCCTCCTCAAACCAAAAAGGAAGAATTAGTCAGGATCAATCTCACCGTACAATACTTGCTTAACCGTTCGGCCAGGCTGGTGTCGGTACTTCGAGGGAGGTTTTCCAACGCTTTCGCGAAGTTCCTTAATTAAATAACCTCTTTTCCCTGAGGGCGTAGCTCCGCTAACACTTTTCTAGACACCTACTTGGTTTATAGCATTGATCGTTAAGTGAGAAATTTCCCGAGGAGTAGCATATACTCACAGTAGGATCAGGATCCAAATATCATCGCGTGACGAAACTGAAGGAATCCTACCAGAATCATCACACTCCAAATGGTATGCAACACTAGCAAGTTTCAGTTCTTTTGAAACTCCCGATGTGGATTTTTGCCCCATGCTCTTATGACCTTGGCGTGAGGTCAAAATGTCATAAGTCACATGTCAAGTTCTTCCCATCATTATCCAGGTTAATTTGAATCCACCCGTACCTACCCTTGACGTAGGCCAAAATGGTAGTACGGCTGTCCCAAACCAACACATTCTATTTATGCAACAGATAAATATCCGGCAGCTACCAATCACTATGCCTTGGCGTGAGGTCAAAATACATAGCTTGAATACTACCGAATATTTAACTGAAATGATGGAGGGCTACGAATGGTTTTGGCAAAACCGTGAACGTAGTGAACTTAATATAATCGATGGAACGAGATAGCTTTTAAAAGGAGTGGCTCAAGCTCCGCATTTAAAAGTTAGTTTTGAAAAGAACCGAGTGGTTTTCCGAAAGTGTTCCAACGATTTTAACTTTGTTTATTTTCTTGCATTAGTTCTTTTAATGCGTGATATTCTTGCATTAGTTCTTTTAATGCGTCCCATCATTTAATCCTACCATTGCAGAAAACAACCAAAATATGACGTACGCTTATGCCATTCGCATTCGCCACGGGGCCCTGTCATTACCCGTTAGGTTACTTAACTAACGACAGAGCGGGGGCTGGGCTAGCGCGGCTGTAAAACATAAGCAACGCCTAAATAATATCATATATAGATATACTGCAATGATAGCCATTTCAGATCACAGATGAACACATTGGATATACTAGGAATCCGCAATTCGTACGAGCCTGTAACGAAAAGCAGATTACACGGTCGCGGTGAATAGCCAATACCCCACCCAAGACCCCTACGGGTGCGGCAAACTACCCGCCAAGTACCCGAAGCAAAGCAACCTCCCTCATCCCCGTGAGTAGGCCACTCGGCACTTCGGCATACCCGGTAGTTTGTGCACCCCTCCATGGGTCTATCCTAGGAGCGAAAACAGTAAAAAGAAATTATACAATGACGGCTACAACCCCGACCCGGTTGTGCGGCCATACAAATAATTATTACATCAATTTACAAATTTACATGAATTGAAAGAAAAGAAAACTCCCGTCTCACAACCCCCGGCTATTCACCCGCGACAATCCAATGAATTCATATACACATTCCAATAACATCACAGATCACAGATTTGTATAACCCCCACTAATCGACATATAGCGATTAGCAGACGTTCCATACAAATATCACATCACAGAAAAACCCGTCAGCTTAAGTCTTTTAGAAGTTCGATCAAAAATACGGATTTTCAGGACCCCAAAAATAAAATTTTCGTTCTGGAAAATCTGGGCAGAAAATATATATTCCAAAAATCCCAAAACAACCCCAGAAAAACACTGCACCAAACTTGGACCTCGGCCGAGTCAACTCGGCCGCGGAACCGCGGCGGGTGCGTGCTCCCGCCGCGTTTCCGCGGCGCTTTGACTCGATCGTTGGACCAAATTTGGTGGGTGTTCACACAAAAGCCTGAGCCGATTTTTAAGATAAAATTTATCAACTTTTGAACAGAATAAAAATCGGCAGAAACTTGAAAATCTCGGGTTCGTTTCGCGACTTTTCTTTGATCGATCTTCTAGCTACTTTGCTAACATGTTAGATAGAGTTTAACTAGGCTCTGATACCACTGTAAGTCCATGCTACCTCTCCCGGTACTTTCGGGCATGCGGAATTTGGTGAAAAACAATTTTCTTAGAGGTGGTAACATGGACTCAAAACCGGATCTTTGTTAAACATCTAACTAACAACCTAACTACGAGTTGCTAACTACTCGGTTAGGGGGTTATACCTTTCTTTTTCTCGAACTCCTTCATCTTCAAGCTTCGATGGTCGTCCGAATCGGCTTCTCCCCGTCGTCTCCTCGCGTCGAAGATAGATCCACCTGAAAGCTTCAACCTTTGGCTCCTTCTTCGAACTTTGAAGAAACTAGTTCACTCGGTTTGCTAAACCTTGTGAACTAGAGTGAGCAGAGAAGAGTTTGTATGGTATTTTATCTATGGTTCTTGGTTCTCAACTCATGAGACAAGTGAATCATAGAGTCAAGAGAGGGAGAGCAAGAGGAGGAAGATGAGAGCTCAAGAACAAGAGAGAGAATGGGCATGAAAGAAAATGAGAGAAGACTTTTCTCATTTTGCTCTCATAATCCAAAACCATCATCATAAAAATAATAATCAAGTATTGTGTAAAATGGTTCAAGTCAAAATGGCTAAATCATTTCATGCACTCATTTCTCACAAAAGAAACAAGCAAGTAAAAATTCTTTGCCATGAAATGATAGCCATTGTCATCATGATGGTCAACTAGTCCAACCTAGTCAACCGGTCAACAAAGTCAACAAGTCAACAAAGTCAACCCCTCAACAACCATGTCACCACAATACTTAATTAATATAATTGTTAATCACATATCATATTCTCATTAGGGTTAAGCAAAAAGTCAATAGTCAACTGTCAACGGTCAACAACCCTAATGAGAATCCTCTGCCTCTATCTCTCCGTCAACTGTGCATACACACCCGCATCCGCGTTCCGAGGAACACGAATGCATACTGGATAAATCCAATCCCAAAAGGTACACTAGGAACTGGCTTAAACAAAAGCCCGCTAGTGTGAACTGTCCGGACACTGTACGTGCACAAGTGCACGGATGTGACCGAACCCTGTCGCAAAACCATGCGACCTCTACTCTTTTGCCTAAAGGCGAATAGCTTTCTGTGTGGGACTCTAAAGACTCGACACTACGCTGGCAGTGGGTTTAACCACAGACCGCAAGCGGCACTAGCTGTGCGTAACGATGCCCACGTAGATGCCGACAAGAAGACCGACGAGGCGAAACCCATCTGAACTCCTACTGAGCCTGAATGTGACATTCTCTGTACAGTCTGGTCTGTTCGTCTGATACATCGCATGGCGGGCCTAGGGGGCGGTAAACGTCAGTCCCCCAATAGCGGTACAAGTCGTGTCGGAGTGAAGCCCAAAACACCCTGAGATAACACTGGAAGCGTACCAGTATATCTCGATTGCCCTGGCCAGGGACTACTCGTGTAATGGCTCTCCTAGACACAGCGCGATGTCAACCCCCAATACCGGGAGAGACGAATCCTGTCTAACCGTCACTGCCTCCAAGTGCTTCGGGACTGCACCCAACTACCACCTGTTTGCACGACTCCTTTGAGCCGTGGTAGGGTAGTAATCAAAGTACAGTGGGAACACACTCGAGGCGAAGTGACAGTGTCAAGTCAGCGGACTAAGCTGTACTCATGTCACCTGGGAACTGATAACTGACGATAGGCATAATACCAACTAGTCAGTTCCCGACGAGTCCTGTCCAGTGTACCCGTAACCTAACGAGCACCAGCATACTATCTCAAGTACGACATACTGACGGCTGTGGGACAGACCGTCTCCCACACTGGGATGAGAAGCGCATGCACTAGTCTACTCCGGAGTATCGATGCCCTGTCTCGATAGTCCTGCGACTAGGGACCTGCATAAGGATGTGCTTATAGATTACCCAGCCCCACTAGTGTGACTGCCATCACAACGCTGGTAATCAAGCAACGATCCTAAGGGCTCCACTAATGTGTATAGGCGATATACTACAATAAACACATGTACATATTGAAGTAGAAACAAACCAAGTAGCATACTACTATTTTGAGCAAGATTGTATATACAAGGTGAATATCCCAATCTTCCATTAAGTAATATACAAACTAGTATGATACAGTAATGGCCTCTAGGGCATATACGCTAACAATATCTGTAATTCATTACAGGCTTTGAGAAACCGTAGAGTTATCAGGTTAGGTGATATGACTCTCAGAGTTGTGAATGGAATGAGCGTGGATGCTGAATCCGTAGGGGAATATCACCTAGGATTGACAAGTGGGCAGATATTGATTCTACGTAACTGTTTATATGTGTCTAGTCTAGCATGTAATATCATATCTGTATCCTTACTTTCTAAGGAAGGATATGATTTTACTTTTGTAAGCGATGTGGTCCACATACCCCTTAATCAGACTCTGATTGGGTCAGGTACATTAGATAACAGTATATACGTATTAAAACAAGCTCAGGTTTTTAGTGTCTAGAACACACTTAAAAGAAAGTCTCCGGAATTAAATCAGGCTTTCTTATGGTATTGTAGACTGGGTCACATCAATGAAACACGGTTGACAAAGTAACATAGAGAGGGATATTTGAATCCGTTCGAATATCAGTCTTATGCTACTTGTGAATCTTGTCTCATGGGAAAGATGACAAAGACTCCGTTCACTGGACACGGAGTAAGAGCGAGCGAGCTCTTAGGACTCATACACAGCGATGTATATGGTCCAATGTCTACACATGTGCGAGATGGCTATTCTTATTTCATTACTTTTACGGATGATTTCTCTAGGTATGGACATATCTTCTTGATGAAGTATAAATCCGAGGCCTTTGAGAAATTCCGGGAATATAAGAATGAAGTGGAAAAGCAAACAGGCAAAAGTATCAAGACACTGAGATCTGATCGAGGTGGTGAATACTTAAGTGCCGAGTTCCTGGGCTACTTAAAAGAGAATTGAATTCTCTCTCAGCTTACTCCTCTATACACACCACAACACAACGGTGTATTGGAAAGGCGGAATCGAACCCTATTGGATATGGTTCGTTCCATGATGAGTAAGGCTGAGTTACCACGATCCTTCTGGGGTTATGCACTAGAATCAGCTGCATATCTTTTGAACAAGGTACCAACCAAGACTGTGCCTACCACACTATATCAGATGTGGAGTGGGAAGAAACCCTGTCTTAAGTACCTTAAGACATGGGGATGTCCAGCTTTTGTAAAAAAGCATCACGCGGAGAAGCTCGAGGCACGTTCAGTACTCTGTAAGTTTTTGGGATACCCGAAGAACTCCAGGGGGTATCTTTTCTATTATGCAGAGGAACAAAAGGTTTTTGTTTCTCAGCATCCCCACTTCCCTATTTCCTTTTGGGGTTATGCGCTTGAGATAGCTGCATACCTATTGAGTAGAGTTCCATCCAAATCAGTGCCTACCACTCCATATGAGATATGGAATGGGAAGACACCATGTCTTAATTTTATTCAGATATGGGGTTGTCCGGCATATATGAAAACACAAAATCCGGACAAGCTCGAGGCAAGGTCTGTTCTGTGCAAGTTTATAGGATATCCCAAACATTCGCGAGGGTATATCTTTTACCACTCCGAGGAACAAAATGTGTTTGTTTCTCGACATGCCAACTTTTTAGAAAAGAGTTTTCTTATGAAAGAAATTGTGGCAATGAGGTAGAACTGGAAGAAGTTCCAGCTACACAAACTGCAACAGAAGATTTGGTGGAACCAGAAGATTCGATAGCTCCCAACGAACCCCAGCCTCTCCGCCGATCTAGTAGGGTTCCTCATCCACCTGAGAGATGCTACGGTTTTCTCATTGATGGAGGAAGCGAGGACTGCATCATGGAAGATGATGACCCGATTAGCTTCGAGCAGGCCATCACGAGTGGGGACTCTGTGAAATAGCTGGATGCAATGCGATATGAGATGGAATCCATGTACACCAACAAAGTATGGACTTTGGAAGTTGCTCATGAAGGGGTAAAACCCATTGGGAGCAAATGGATCTTTAAGAAGAAACTTGGTGTAGAAGGAAAAGTTCAGACTTTCAAAGCTAGACTTGTTGCAAAGGGTTTTCGTCAACGACCAGGTGTGGATTATTACAAAACCTTTTCTCCAGTGGCTATGCTTAAGTCCATCCGGATCCTACTTGTAATTGCTGCATACCGTGACTACGAAATCTGGCAAATGGATGTTAAGACTGCCTTTCTAAATGGTGATTTAGAAGAGTGCGTATACATGACTCAGCCAGAGGGCTTCGTAGATAGTGAGAGCAACGGAAATGTGTGCAAGCTGTTTAAATCCATCTACGAGTTAAAGCAGGCATTGCGGAGTTGGAACATCTGTTTTGATGTGGTAGTCAAAGAGTTTGACTTCATCAAGAACGTAGATGAACCTTGTATATACAAGAAGGTGGCAGAGAGTAAGGTTGTCTTCCTCGTATTGTACGTGGATGGCATACTCCTAGATGGTATTATACCGATCGTCAGATACCAGTTCTCTGGTGACACTGGTACAGGTTAGTCTGTAGACCCGAGATCGTCATAGAGTCTTGTGTGATTCCCACTGTGATTTGATTCGCACCTTACCACGTTCATGAGAACGTGCAAAACGATGGCTTTTGGGTATAGTCCCGAATCACATGGAGGCAATGAACGATAGGAGGGGTTTCGTCTCTCCCGGTATTGGGGGTTGATGTTGCGCTGTGCTCGATTGGCTATAACTGGAAGTCCTTGGCCAGGGCTGATATGGAGATCTACTAGTAAGTGTTATCAGTAGTTTCTCGACCAGTTATGAGCCTCACATCGACACGACTTATCGGTTACTAGGGTCTGACGTTCACCACCCCTAGACTGGATATGCGACATATCAGATGAAGTGACTGGACTGTATGGTAGTGTTACTAATTGGATTCACAGGAGTGTGAGCAGGCTTGCTTGTTGATCTTCTTATCGCTCAATACCAAGGTGACTGTTAAGTTTAGCCGACCGCTTGCAGCTTGTGGGTGTTTGATATGATCATCACTTACTGCCGGCGTATTGATGAGTCTTTAGAGTCCTACACAGAGGTTTCCTGGCTCAGGCGAAACGGAGTAGGAGCACATATGTGATATGTGCGGGACCGAGATTGATACGTGTATATGATACCGTATTCTATTCTCGCGATATATGATATCGGCCGGATACATGTGATTGTTGGATATAGTGCCCTCAGAGTCAATTATTGGATCACAGGCACGTGATTGTAATGATTGAGGGAGGACGTATACCGGTAGGACAGTCTTACTCGAGATGATAGTATGCTATCTGGTTTATCTTTATCATCGTGTACTACTTCAGGTGACCTTACAGGTCACTATTGCATGTTGGTAGAGCCCTTAGGATTCTTGTTTGACGGCCAGCAGTATGATGGCGATCATATACGTGGGAGCTGGGGTCTATAAGCACATCCTTAAAAGGTCCCTAGTCGTGGGAGTTTCGAGACTGGGCATCGATACTCCATTAGTAGACTAGTGTATACAGTCGAGACCCCGACGAGGGACGGTGGCCGGTCTCACAAGCCATTGGTGTCAGTTGGATCACCTAAGATATATACAGGTGCTCATTGGGTTATGAGTACACCGGACAGGACTCGCCGGGAACATGCTAGTTGGTATTATACCTGACGTCAGATAGCAGTTCCCTGGTGACATGTGTACATGTTAGTTCATCGACCTGAGATCGTTATTTGTCTCGTGTGAGTTCCCACTGTGCTTTGATTACTACCCTACCATGGCTCAAAGGAGTCATGCAAATAGGTTTTAGTTGGGTACAGTCCCGAGCCACATGGAGGCAGTGAGCGGATCGGCAGGGGTTTCGTCTCTCCCGGTATTGGGGGTGAGATCGCGCTGTGTCTAGGAGAGCCATTACACGAAGTCCTTGGCCAAGGCAGGAGATTTACTGGTAGGTATTCCAGTAGTATCTCAGGGTGTTCTGGGCTACACTCCGACACGACTTGTACCGCTTTTGGGGGTCTGACTTTTACCAACCCCCTAGGCCCGACATGCGATGCTCAAAGACGAACGGACCGGACTGTACGGATATTGTCACTGACAGGCTCAGTAGGGTGTCAGGATGAGTTCACTCATCGACCTCCCTTTTGGTCAATACCTGGTATCCCGTTATGTACGGCTAGTACCTCTGACGTGCTAGTGGTTAAATCCACAGCCAAAGCATTGACGAGTCTTTAGAATCCCCCACAGACAGTTTTCAAGTTTCGGGCGAAATGTTGTAGAGGCCGTATGATTTATGGCAGGGTTCGATCATATACGTGCGGTAGTGCACGGATCATGATCGGACGGATCATACTAGTGGGCTTTGGTTTAAGCCGGATCCTAGTATTAGATTTGTTGGATTACTTTAGTCTCATCGCATTCGCATTCAGTCGGAATGCGGATGCAGGTATGTATATACAGGTGAGGGTTATCCTTGTGATCCGTCCCGAGTTTACTTTAGATGTTGCCGTATCTTTTTATTGTTGTAAACATTTGGATTAATGTTTACAAATGGAAATTATGAGCTAGAAATCATCATTTTGTGCATTTAGTGTGGCATGTGCAAGGGTAGTGACTCATGGTCTCTTTTTATGTGCATATGTCACATTATTGTTTGATTTGGTGATGATATGATGAGAAGAGAGAGAGAGGAGGCTGCCATATGTGAGCTTGGTCTTGTATTTTTTTAATACAACTCTCTCATTTCATCATAGGAAAACACAAGAAAAGAAAATGCTTTTTCTTCTTCTTCCTCCTCTAGCTCACTACCTCCATTGATGGCTTCATCTTCAACCTCCATCCATGCAATGGATGCAAGAGACAAAGTAGTCGCACACATTCTCTACTTCACCTTGGACACGTCGGCTAGCGAACTTCGTGCCCGAGTTGCTTCGGATGAAGCGGGAGCCCGTAAAAAGACTCGAAGATGTGGCGCCCTTTCCGACGAGGAGATCGAGACCGGAGATGCCGCGAGGAGCTTGGGATGGTGGGCAAAGACCGAAGGACACGGATCGATCGGTATAGCTTTCCAACCCTTTCTCTAGTTGCTAGTTGTAGGTTAATGGTTCGATCCGGATTTAAAGTATACGATAGCGCCGATTTCTAGTTTAAGAAAAGTTTTCGTTTCCGCATTTTGGCCTCGGACAGACGGCCGGGGCACTACCGTACATTTACATGGTATCAGAGCCACGGCATTAACCTTTACTAGCTTGCTCTAACGTGTTTAGAACTTCGATCGAACGAAATTTTCCAAAAACTGAATTTCCAATTCTGAGTTTCTGTCGAATTTTTTTTGCCGTCGAAAAATTGTTTTGAGTATTGCAGAAAATCAGGCAGGCGTTTTTAAGAAATCTAGGAAAATTTGGTACACTGCTATCACTGTAGAGCTGCGGAACCGCGGCATTACACTTGTTTTGGCCGCGGTTCCGCCGCCGTACTGTAGCATTAGTGCACCAAATTTTCTGCAGTGCTTTCTGAGTTGGAATTGGGGTTTCTGGTAATTTTTGTTTGGGCCCAGATTTGTTTAAGTACTGGAATTGTGCTTGGGGCCCATTTCGGGAAATTTTGTCGATCGAAAATTTTAAATATGTTAGTTCACAGTATTTACATTATATCTGCGACCGTGAATGTCATTTGATCGGTAAATCTTGTCTAATTGCTATAGCCCTTTTAGACGGATTTGCGAACGTGACATTCACGTTGATGTTCTGTGTTGTGCTGTGATGTTGCGGATTTTTCATGGTGGATAGCCTGGATGCAATGGTAGTACAGTATGGTATTATTTGTACATTTGATATTGCGGGGTGAGCGTCCGACATGTGGACTGCCGTCACTGCCTGTTTGTATATTATTCTTTTGGGGCACGACCGGGCTGAGGTCGATGTACCCGTTGTATATTTTTTACTCTCTGTACTAGGATTACCCCGCGGTGGGGTGCACGGATAGCCGGGTTCTAGAGGGCAACGGACCCGCATCTCATGGCTTTAAGACGAAGGGGGCTTCACTCTAGAATTGGCGGGCTATTCGCCGCACTCGTAGGCGGTACAGGTTGACCCAAGGAGGGATGCTTAAGTTACCGGATTCCGTGAAGTGCTAGGTGGTCCATTCACTTTGTTGAAGGGGGCTGCCTCACTTCAGGTTTTGGCGGGTAACTTGCTGCGCCCGTTGGGGTCTAGTATTTCATTGCACAGGCTATCCACACGATTAGGGGAACGTCGGGTTTCAGTAGCGGCTCTATGAAACCCGGGGATCCCAGATTATCTGTATTGTTCTGTGATGCTTATTACATTTCTGTGATGTTGCATTTTATCACGCCTAGAGCGAATATTATATATTGATATATATACTAGTAGATGTTGTATATGTTTTACACCCGCGCTAGTCCAGTCCCCTCTCTGTCGTTAGTTAAGTAACCTAACGGGTGATGACGGGAGCCAGTGGCGAATGCGGATGGCATATACGTACATCATATTTTCGTTCTTTTGTGGTGTGATTAATTGATGGGATTGCGTTGATTCGGATCAATGCAAGCTAAACAAACCTATTCTGATGTTGTTGGAACATTTTTAAAAATAAAGCTGTTATTGCAAGGACGTTCTCTTTTGTTTTGCACAGTGGTATTCGGTTATGAATATCCAGCACCTCAGTCGACGAGGCAAGGGCCGAGATTACTTCACCGGGAGTGACCCCTTGGACAGAAATTTGCGTCAGGGTAATAACTTCACTATAGTCGATTACTTTTTGCTTTGCATCGTGGTATTCAGTTGGAATATCCTGCACCTCATTCTACGGGGAAAGAGCCGAGACCCCTTCACCGGGAGTGACCTCTTTAGCAAAGGTTTTCGCCACTATATTTTTATAAAAAGCTATGCAGTTCCTTCAATGATATCGAGTTCATTACGTTAAAGGTTTTTCACCAAAAACCAGCCGTAGCCCTCCGTCATTTCTTACGGGTATTATTTAGTATTCGTGCTGCGTTTGTTGACCTAGTCAAAACGTAGTGTTCGGTAGCTAAGTGGTGCTTGTTTGTTGCATAAATGGGATTGGTTAGGACAGTCGTGCGACCTTGTTGATCTAATCAAGGGCACGTATGGGTGGGTTTAATGCAATCCAGAATAATGACGGGTTGAACTTGACTACCTGTTTATGGTCTGTTGACCTAGTCAAGGTCATAAGCCGTTTGGGGTAAAAACACACATCGGGAGTTTCTAAAGAAACTGAAACTTGCCAGATATGCGCATACCTTCTGGAGTGTGATAACGTGAGTGGATTCCATCACGTTATCATGCGATGATAGTTGGATCCCGATTCCCACTGATGAGTTGGTTTACTCCTCGGGTGATCCCGACTAATTTTTCTTTCAGGTTTGGAGGAGAATTTAAGGTTACAGTGGGAAGTTTCCTGATTAGATAAATTGATAATTATTCTGATCTAGGATTAGAGTGCACGCTGAGTGTTTCTTTTCTTTTTCTCTTTGGCAGCGACCATGACCCGACCCTTGACTATGACTCAGTGACCAAGTTGACCGAACCTTCTTAAAACACTGGCTTTTGGATTTTCTGAGTTGCATACCTCATTGCCACTCCTACTTTTACCCTTTTCTCCAGAACACCCCGTATTACTACGAACTGTAGGGTTCCTAGGGACCCTAATGAGGTCTCACAAGGCATCAATCATGCCAATTTCAAAATTTACGGTGCCGAGAAACCCTAAACTACGGATCGTTGGCTAGATGTCTAGGCGAAAAAAACAAACTAGTTAACACTTAACTACTAGAATACGGAAATACAACCTTTGTAGATCCGGTTCTCCACCTCCATAGCTCCGCGATGATCTCCCTCCGCTGTCCAAATCGATCTCTTCACTCTAGCATTGGCATCATCGAAGAATAGGCGGGCTTGATCGTCGGTTCAATGCTGAAGATGATCTACGTCGAGGCATCGCTAGAACAAGCTCCAACTTCACCAAGCCTTGAAAACATGTGAAGGAAACACCCTATACAAGTTGGCAAGAGGTAGAGGATGAAGAAATAGGAAGTGGGTAAACTTTAGAATTGGATTTCTCACTTGTTTTGGCTAGTTGCCATTGAAGAGGCAAGCTTTTTCTTCATGTTGAAGAAGATGAAGAAGAAGAAGAAGATATGATGACAATGATAAAAAATAATAAAATCAAAATTGATCTTATCATAATGCAACCTTGGGTTAGATTTAACTCTTGTAGAGAGCAAACTCTAGTTTAGCTAATGGTTAGGTTTAAACATAAAACAAAATGGTTACAAATTCAAAGCATCATGAAGTTTCCACAAAAGACAAAATTAGCAACCATTTCATTTTAGCCAAAAGAAATAAAGAATATAAATGAAATGAATAAGTGAATATTTTAAAACCATAACCATTAACCTAAACATGGTTCAAATCAAACATACACCCAAGTTTGCATGCATCATCAAACATGATACAAACTAGTGCACAAAACTATATCATATATACAATGTGCACATCAAGTGAGAAAATCCATCTTAAGTGAACCAATACTAGTTAATGTAAAGTAATATATCAAATATATAATTATGCATTAAATCATCGAATCAACACTTGATTCTATGATCCGGTCATATCGCATATAACCGGCTAGTATCCAATGTATCGGCTTATCGAATCAATCCTTGATTCGATAACTAGGTTATATCGCATACAACCATTCGACACATTCATCGCGAGAATGAAATACGGTATCACATACACGCATTATTCTCGGTCCCGCACATATCTCATATGCGCTCCTATTTCGTTTCGCTTGAGCCAGGAAACCTCTGTGTAGGACTCTAAAGACTCGTCAATACGCCGGCAGCAGATGATGATCATATCAAACATCCACAAGCCGCAAGCGGTCTGCTAAACGTAACGGCCACCCGGGTATTGAGCGATCAGAAGATCGACGAGCAAGCTCGCTCACACTCCAGTGAATCCAACCAGTAACACTACCGTACAGTCCGGTCTGATCGTCTGATATGTCGCATATCTCGCCTAGGGGTGGTAAACGTCAGACCCCAATAGCTCGATAAGTCGTGTTGATATGAGGTCTATAACAATTCGAGAAACTACTGGTAACACTTACCAGTAAATCTCAGCAACCCTGGCCAGGGATTTCCTGTTATAGCCAATCGAACACAGCGCAACATCAACCCCCTATACCGGGAGAGACGAATCCCCTCCTATCGCTCATTGCCTCCATGTGACTCGGGACTGTACCCAAAAACCACCGTTTTGCACGCCCTCTTGGACGTGGTAAGATGGAAATCAAAGCACAGTGGGAACCACACAAGACTCTATGACGATCTCGGGTCAACAGACTACTCTGTACCAGTGTCACCATAGAACTGCCATCTGACGTGAGGTATAATACCATCTGGGAGTTCTCGGCTAGTCCGTCCAGTGTACCCAGTCTCTACTGAGCACCCATATATCATCTCTGATGTCAAACACCAATGGATATGGGATCATCCATCGCCCATCTGTATGGGTCGAGAAGGTATACGCTAGTCTACTCTGGTATATCGATGCCCCGTCTCGATACACCCACGACTAGGGACTTTGAAGGATGTACTTATAGACTACCATGTCCCCACTAGTATGATCCGCATCATAATCCAGGTAGTCAAGTACACATCCTAAGGGCTTTACCAACATGTAACAGAGAGACAATCAGTATACACGTTAAGGTAAAGAGTAACCAGATAGCATACTATCATGTCGAGCAAGAAAGTCTTCCCTATATATGTCTCAGCATCTATACATCCAATGTACAGTAATGGCCTCTAGGGCATACATATAACTAACAATCTCCCACTTGCACTAGGGCCATCTGTAGCAGTGGTTGTAGTATCTCATACTCAACCATCCCATAAAAGTCTCTCTCTGGGAACAGGCCTTTGTGAGTGGATCCGCTGTGTTGTCCTCTGAATCTACTCTCCAAACCTCGATCACCCTGGAGATCATCCATCTCCATGATCAGGTGACACTGCCTTAGAATATGTCTGGATCACTGATGGGACCGGCGTTCCTTCGCATAAGCCACAACTCCATTGTCTCACAATGGTAGGAACATAGTTCATCTCATGACCCATTATACATCCAAACAGCCTCTTTGGTAGCATCTTTAGTAGCGATGTATCCTGCCTTTATCGTCTAGTATGCCACGGTATCTAGCTTGGAACTCTTCCAACATACCGTCCCTTTACTGAGGGTAAAGATAATGCCTGTGACTGACATTCAGTTGTCTTTATCACCCTGGAACACCTCCAGTGATTCTCCCCAGGATCGATTGATACCATCTCACTTCAACTAGTGAGTATCCTAATATCCAATTAGATCTATCTCATAGATCCAAAATCCAGGATTTAGGAGGTATCACTTTGATCCTATATGGAGAATTATGGTGATAAGCGGAGATTGACCGAGCGTAGCATAGGAAACTCCTTCCCCATCAAGAGTATGTCATCCACGTACTCTACGAGGATCGTCACCATACTCCCTACTACCTTTTTGTTTATACAAGGTTCATCTACCATTTTGATGATGTCAAACTCTTTGACTAATTCATCAAAACAGATGTTCCAACTCCGCGATGCCTGATTTATCCTATAAAGCATCTTGCACACGTTTCCGCTGCTCCCACTGTCTACGAAGCCCTCTGGCTGTGTACTTATAGACACTCTCTTCCAAAACATCATTTAGAAAAGCTGTCATGACACCCAACCACCAGATATCGTAGTCATGGTATGTAGCAGTGGCAAGTAGGATCCGGATGGACTTAAGCATAGCCACTGGAAAAGGTTTCATCATTATCCACGCCTGGTCGATGACGAAAACCTTTAACAAGTCTAGCTTTGAAAGTCTTAACTTTTCCTTGTCCACCAAGTAATCTTCTCAAGATTTACTTGCTCCTGATGGGGATTTAACCCTTCAGATATAGCAACCAAAGTCCATACTTTGTTGGTGTATAAGGATTCCATCTCAGATCGCTAAACATCCAGCCACTCTTACACAGTCCCACTCCTGATGGCCCGCTCGAAACTAGTTGGGTCATCATCTCATGATGCAATCCTCGCTCCCACTGTCATAGAGAAACCGAAGTATCTCTCAGGTGGGTGAGGAAGCCTACTAGATCGGCGGAGAGGCTGAGGTTCGTTGGAATCTACTGAATCCTTTGGTTCTACCAAATCATCTGCTGTTGTTTGTATAGCTGGAACCTTTCCAGTTCTACATTACAGACTTTGCCTCGAGCTTGTCCGGATTTTGCTTTCAGACATAGGCCGGTCAACCCCAAATCTTAACTAGCTTAAGACATGGGCTCTTCCCTTTCCATATCACATATGAAATGGTAGGCAACTGATTTGATTCGAACCCTATTCAATAGGTATGCAGCTTCTCAAGTGCATAACTCCCAAAAAGGAAATAGGTAACTCAGTAGTACTCATCATAGAGCACACCTTATCATATAGGGTGTTATTGCTCCGCCCCGATATACCATCGTGCTATGGTGTATACAGAGGAGTAATGCTGAGAGAGAATCTCATTCTCCTTTAGAATAATCCATGATTTTCGTGCTCAAGTATTCTCCTCCTTGATCTCATCAAAGGACATAATACTTATACCCGTATTGGTTCTCTACTTCTAACTTATATTCTGTGAATATCTCAAAAGGTTCTGACTTGTGTTTCAACAGGAACATATATCTGAATCTTGAGAGATTATCAGAGAATGTAATGATGTACAAAGAACCATTCTTGGCATGTGTAGACAGGGGACCTACATACATCAACATGTATCATCCCAAGAGTTTACTAACTCTTTCTCTTTTTCCAGTAAACGGAGCTATGGTCATCTTATCTTTGTGACATGACTGGCGAGTTTCACAAGATGTAAATTCGAACTGATTTAAATATGCATCTATATGTAACTCTAGCTAGTCGGGTCACATTGATCTGACCTAGTCTACAATGCCTCAAGAAGAATTCGTTCATTTCTGAACTCTTCCTCTTTTGTGTGTTCCGTATACTAAGAACTGTAGTTTGATTTAGAACATCAACGCTTTTAGATAACGTGCCTGAACCGATCAACTTTTCATATAGGAAATGTTCAAAACATTATCCAACAATACAAAATTTTACCGTTTCTTTACTAATAAAGAGACAGATATGATTTTGTATATCAGGTTCGGTATCTAATAACATTCGTTCAGAATCAATGTATTGTAATACAGGGTGACAGTGACCAACAGACTTGGCTGCAACTCTTGCCCCGTTTTCTGCCTCATGAAACTTATTACCCGTTCTCAGTTCTCTACCTATCTGTAGCCCTATGTAACAGATTACATATCTGGGATCCTGATCCGGTATCATATACCCAGGACGTAAAGGATACTGAGAAACAGTTCTGTATAATGAACAAACCCGAAGATGATGCATCAGCATGCACTCTCTTCGTTTGGGCGGCACGGGAAATCTGGTATTCCCTAATTTCCTGCTCTGTTTTATAACAATTATAAGTTGGAGCGGGACCAACGTTCCCCAGCTCAGTATAACAAGCGGGTTCGGTCAATAATCCGTATTATTATCTTGATTAAGGCGTGATATGGTCGCTACCTGGAGAGAGAGAGAAGAAAACACTCAGCGTGCGCTCTTGCAAGAATAGATTGGTTATTATTTTATCTAATCAGGATGGCTCCCACTGCTTTTTATCAAATCTTCCTTCAAACCCTAAAAGGAAAGACTAGCCGGGATTAATTACACACTACAAGTTCGCCAATCTTTCAGCCAGGCCAGTGTCGGTACTTTGAGGGAGGTCCCCCGTGCTTTTGCACGAACCTAATTAATGTAAACCTCGTTTTCCCAGAGGCGTAACCTCGTTAACACCTACTTGATCGGCTAATTGTAATGTGTAAAACTCTCCCAAGAGTAACTCTTACTCGTAGCGGGTATCGGGATCCAACTATCTCATAGAAGGTATGCAATCTCATTGCAAATTTCAACACTTGAAATTCCCGATAATATTTTGCCCCTAACGTGCTATGATCTTGACGAAAGCCAACAAACCATAGCCCGCTAGTCAAGTTCAACCCGTACATTTCTTGATTGAATTAAACCCACCCGCACGACCCTTGACGAAAGCCAACAAAGCCGCACGACTACCCTAATCCAATCGCATCGTATGCTGGCAGATAAGCAGCATATAGCTACCGCACACTGCACCTTGAAGAAAGCCAACAAATGCAGCACGAATACTATATACAACTTATCTGAAATGACGGAGGGCTACGACAGGTTTTTCTGAAAACCTATTGTGTAATGAACTTGATATCGTTGTAGAATCAAATGGTTTTAAAATGGAGTGTTTTTGAGGCTTTTCTAGTTTTGCTAAAGGAGTCACTCCTGGTGAAGGGATCGTCGGTCCTTTCCTCGTCGAATGAGGTGCGGGATATATCATATATATCACTGTGCAAAGAAAAAACTCTTAAAAGCAATCAAAAGACAAACCGAATGTGTAGCATCTGCCAGTTATTGCTAAAGGAGTCACTCCCGGTGAAGGGATCTCGGTCCTTTCCTCATCGAACAAGGTGCAGGATATATCTCATATACCTCTGTGCAAAGCAAGAACTGTAGCTACCTGTTTTATTTTGAAATTCGATTCTACAACATCTTAGGTTTCTTTTTATTTCATTAATCACATTAATGAAGTCCCATCATTTAAATACCTAAACATCACAGATAAATACGACGTACACTTATGCCATCCGCATTCGCCTCGATGTCCCCTCGTGCACCGTTAGGTTAGGTAACTAACGGCAGAGCAGGGCAGGGCTAGCGCGGGTGTAAAACATAAGTAACGTCTATATAATATATCATATATACTATATACTGTATCTATCACAGAACATCACATGATCACATCACAGATATCGCAGCAGAAAAAACATATGAAATATTGGATATACTAGGACGTCCGTGTTTTCAATACGAGCCAGTATAAAACACGGATTCCACGGTCGTGATGAATAGCCAAACCCACACCCCTAGACCCCTACGAGAGCGGCAAGCAACCCTACCAATTCTAGAGTTAGGAGACCCGGACTCGACTCCTCGAGTTGGTCTCCCACTGGACTCCAGAACCCGGTTACTTGTGCCCTCCTCCTTGGGTCTATCCTAGTGCGGAAAAGTAAATAATATACAAACGGTGACATCTTCCGCAACCTGGAAGTGCCCCAATAAAAGAATATTACATACAAGTTTTTACATGAATGAAAATGAAAAACACTCATCTCACATAAAAACCCCCGGCTATTCAAACACGACGATCCAATATAACATATCCAGCAACACATAACATCACATGTCATCAACGTAAGTAAATATGCGCATCCCAATTGCCGTTGACATATAGCAACGAAACCGGCGATATCACATATTACACTTACGGTCACAGAAAAGAAAGTGTAAAACTACAACAATTGGAATCCGCAACCTCTTTAGACATCACATGCCTAATCAAATGAAATACTTAGACATCGCATGCCTAACAATTATAAACCCCGCATTTTAGTCTCATTATCGAAAACTCTTTTCAATATTTAGTCGGGCAATTCAACAAGATTCCCGACATCCTGATCGAATGCTCGCCGCAAACTTCAGTAGGCGGCTGCACCCCTGATACCGTCGACGAAGTGCACCAAGGCGGAACACCGCTGCCGCGAGCACCCGAACGGATGCTTTCGGCGACAGGGTTCTCCTACAGTCACTTGGTCGGGGCTATGGAGTGAGGCTGTCTATTAAGTTTACCCGGCGAGTATCCGCGTACGCTACGTGATTGCGACGGACTTTTGATCACATCAAAATTCCGTGGCAACCGATCAAGTGAGACTAAACTGCTATGTTTATAACATTCATTCAGTTATCTCATAACTTCTTGTGAATTCCAATTATTGTATCCCATTCCGGATAAATAGAAAATGACAAACTTTCCGATCGAACAATCGAACACCCAATTTTTCCCGATACAGATCAATACATGAAATAAGTCTAATAACATTCAGTTCGTGCCTCAGTACCGACGGTCCAGCCGTAGAAGGGTCAAGCCAACGCCTCACATGTGGCACGCCGTACTGCCCCAAACCCGAAGGTTCAAAGGGCAGTTCAAGACGGTCACATAATCGAGTTAAGGTTTGTTGTCTTCTAGAGGGTCCATTGCGTTACTTGCACTACTTAGAACGTCGTTAAACTACGGAAAAATCCAACACTTGGAAATTTCCCGACAGGGGAAAAATTGGGTATTTATATTCGGTCGAACTTTTTAACATATTCTAAAATTTATCCGGAAAGCCACATAGACAAAATTTGATACTCCGATCGAAACACCGAATCCCCAAAACAACCCCAGAAAATACAACTCTGGAATAAATATTAAAAACATCCAGAACACACAAGAAACACCAACAGAAACAACTGAAGAAAACCCACAGCCTGATCATCACAGACGGCCGCGGAACCGCCGCAAAAGGAGGGTCAACGCCGCGGTTCCGCGGCCGTACTGTTGAATCAGGTTGTCGTTTTCTGCAGTATTTCTTCGAATTTCCTGCACATTTCTCTGCATATTTTTAATACTAAAAAATCCACATTTTACAGAAATGTCCAGAGAGCATGTTAAGGGTTTGGGTTTCGGGTCGATCGGACTTCAAATTCCGTCTAGACTTCGCCTAAGGCTCTAGCTAGGCTCTGATACCACTGTAGGGTTCCTAGGCACCCTAATGAGGTCTCACAATGCATCAACCATGCCAATTTCAAAATTTACGGTGCCGAGAAACCCTAAACTACGGATCGTTGGCTAGATGTCTAGGCGAAAAAAACAAACTAGTTAACACTTAACTACTAGAATACGGAAATACAACCTTTGTAGATCCGGTTCTCTACCTCCATAGCTCCGCGATGATCTCCTTCCGCTGTCCAAATCGATCTCTTGACTCTAGCATTGGCATCATCGAAGAATAGGCGGGCTTGATCGTCGGTTCGATGCCGAAGATGATCTACGTCGAGGCATCGCTAGAACAAGCTCCAACTTCACCAAGCCTTGAAAACTTGTGAAGGAAACACCCTATACAAGTTGGCAAGAGGTAGAGGATGAAGAAATAGGAAGTGGGTAAACTTTAGAATTGGATTTCTCACTTGTTTTGGCTAGTTGCCATTGAAGAGGCAAGCTTTTTCTTCATGTTGAAGAAGATGAAGAAGAAGAAGAAGATATGATGAGAATGATAAAAAATAATAAAATCAAAATTGATCTTATCATAATGCAACCTTGGGTTAGATTTAACTCTTGTAGAGAGCAAACTCTAGTTTAGCTAATGGTTAGGTTTAAACATAAAACAAAATGTTTACAAATTCAAAGCATCATGAAGTTTCCACAAAAGACAAAATTAGCAACCATTTCATTTTAGCCAAAAGAAATAAAGAATATAAATGAAATGAATAAGTGAATATTTTAAAACCATTACCATTAACCTAAACATGGTTCAAATCAAACATACACCCAAGTTTGCATGCATCATCAAACATGATACAAACTAGTGCACAAAACTATATCATATATACAATGTGCACATCAAGTGAGAAAATCCATCTTAAGTGAACCAATACTAGTTAATGTAAAGTAATATATCAACTATATAATTATGCATTAAATCATCGAATCAACACTTGATTCTATGATCCGGTCATATCGCATATAACCGGCTAGTATCCAATGTATCGGCTTATCGAATCAATCCTTGATTCGATAACTAGGTTATATTGCATACAACCATTCGACACATTCATCGCGAGAATGAAATACGGTATCACATACACGCATTATTCTCGGTCCCGCACATATCTCATATGCGCTCCTATTTCGTTTCGCTTGAGCCAGGAAACCTATGTGTAGGACTCTAAAGACTTGTCAATACGCCGGCAGCAGATGATGATCATATCAAACATCCACAAGCCGCAAGCGGTCTGCTAAACGTAACGGCCACCCGGGTATTGAGCGATCAGAAGATCGACGAGCAAGCCCGCTCACACTCCAGTGAATCCAACCAGTAACACTACCGTACAGTCCGGTCTGATCGTCTGATATGTCGCATATCTCGCCTAGGGGTGGTAAACGTCAGACCCCAATAGCTCGATAAGTCGTGTTGATATGAGGTCTATAACAATTCGAGAAACTACTGGTAACACTTACCAGTAAATCTCAGCAACCCTGGCCAGGGATTTCCTGTTATAGCCAATCGAACACAGCGCAACATCAACCCCCTATACCGGGAGAGACGAATCCCCTCCTATCGCTCATTGCCTCCATGTGACTCGGGACTGTACCCAAAAACCACCATTTTGCACGCCCTCTTGGACGTGGTAAGATGGAAATCAAAGCACAGTGGGAACCACACAAGACTCTATGACGATCTCGGGTCAACAGACTACTCTGTACCAGTGTCACCATAGAACTGCCATCTGACGTGAGGTATAATACCATCTGGGAGTTCTCGGCGAGTCCGTCCAGTGTACCCAGTCTCTACTGAGCACCCGTATATCATCTCTGATGTCAAACACCATTGGATATGGGATCATCCATCGCCCATCTGTATGGGTCGAGAAGGTATACGCTAGTCTACTCTGGTATATCGATGCCCCGTCTCGATACACCCACGACTAGGGACTTTGAAGGATGTACTTATAGACTACCATGTCCCCACTAGTATGATCCGCATCATAATCCAGGTAGTCAAGTACACATCCTAAGGGCTTTACCAACATGTAACAGAGAGACAATCAGTATACAGGTTAAGGTAAAGAGTAACCAGATAGCATACTATCATGTCGAGCAAGAAAGTCTTCCCTATATATGTCTCAGCATCCACTACAATATACATCCAATGTACAGTAATGGCCTTTAGGGCATACATATAACTAACACGAACATCCACTTCCATTGGATAAAACCATCGTATGGTTATATACGAACTCGAAGGAACTTGTTCCAGATTCGAGGATGGTTTCCGGTTCTGGAGAAAACGAATAGGACTATTCAGTTGTCTTTTCCTTTTACCTTCTCTCAGGTTGCGAGTGCTCCTTGGATTAGGACGGTACACCTATTATGCTAATTGGATAGTCTTTTTCCAAACCATAGGCAGGTGCCGAACGGTGGGGAATGAAGAAAACCAATTGGCCTAACGAAGGTGTAAAGAAGGTATTAAGTAAAGACAAATAAAGGGATTAGTAAGAGGGCAAAGTAAACTGCGACTGCTATTCACGACCAAAACCAAGTATTTCATCGCCACTCCTACATCACCTTTGTATTTCTCCAGAACACTCCGTATTACTACGAAGATCCACAGTTTATTGGATACTCCATCGTATGGTTATATACGAACTCGAAGGAGCTTGTTCCAGTTCGGGGATGGATTCTGGTTCAGGAGAAATAGGAATAAGGTTTTATTCAGTTGTCTTTTATCTTTACCTTCTCTCGGGTTGCGAGTGCTCCTAGGATTAGGACAGTATACCTATTACGCTTATTGGATAGTCTTCTTCCAAACCATAGGCTGGTGCCGAACTGTAAGGAAGGAAGAAAACCATTTGGCCTAAATGGATGTACAGAAGGTAATGACTAAAGAAAGGGATTTGGAGAGATGGTAAAGAAATATATGGTTACAGTTGTGAATCTGATAATGGAAGAGGCATTACTAAGAATACCCGGATACCCCTTTGAAACATTTACATGTTTCAGTTTCACTGTGTATTGTTAAAAGAAAATTGATTTCCCAATTAGCCCTTGCTCCAGGGTATGTATTTACCAGGTTTGATTCTCACATCTGTATGGTTTTACAGATCATGAGTGGGAGCAAGTTATTGGGAATTGGGTGATCATCCTCATTATATCGGGATTCGTTGTAATGGGTGATATTTGAGGAAATCACCTGGGTTGTTTGCCGGACGGCAAATATTTAGTTTTGAATATCCGTTGTTATGCACCAATTTCAAATTGATATATCTGTACGTTTATTTTTATAAAGTGAGATATAACTTTTTGAAATTATGTCTATGACATTTACCTATATCAGTGGATGGTTAGGTAAGGAGCATTAAACAGCGGTGTAATTCTTCTTAACCATAAGTACAGTTTTTAACCTACGACACACAGGGAATGAGTTATTAGACTCAGGGGGCTTATACAGAGTATTGTATATTGTCCAGTGTCCATTAGGACAGAGGGGTTGGTAATCGTACTATATTCTGTTTACTTATGACTTCTCTAGTTCTTAGACATGTGTTTCGTAGAAATACAAGATCCAAGTTTTGAGAAGTTATAGGTATATAGTAGAGAACTAGGCGTTGCAAGTATCATAATTCTTCAAGGTGATCGAAGATGTAGATACTTGTGTATGGTATTCAGTTAATAGTAATGATTAAGAGAACTTGCTTCTCTTTCAGGTTACTCATAATTGGAAGTACTCCTAAGTTGAGTAATGCTGATCGGCCTCTCTCCATTTAGTTGACATGCACTGGAGACAGCTGCATGATTTGAATCTGGTTCCAATTAAATCAGTGCCTCTGTTCCTATATTGGATATAGAATAGTTCATATCTTAACGATGTTAAGGTACGGGGAGTTGTCCGGCTTATGCTTAAAACAAGACTGTGGATAACTCAAGGCACGTTTCTGTAATGGCTGTTTGTGGGTTGACCCGGGCTATGACGAGGGTTGACTTTCTACCATCTGGAAGATCAATAGTGATATTGTTCTTGACTCTCCACAGTTTTAATAAAAATAGATTTTTTTCAGAAAACAGTAGTGGGGGTATGGTAGAACTGGAAGTGATTCCAGAACCGCAAACGATTACTGAAAATTTGATAAGAACCTAAAGATTCAATCTGGTTTAACATTCCATTAGCCACTCCGCAGATATGGTTGGTAACCTCAGGCACTCGAGAGGTACTTCGGTATGCTCAAAGACGGTGACAAGGAGGTCTTGTTTACCCAGACTTGTCATTGCTATTGTTCCAGACTGTGAGAACCGGCAGGAGGATGAGTATACCATCGTTCTAAACTAGCTTTAGAAGTGTACGTATATATGACTCTGCCAGAGGGTTGTCGTAGTCAGTGGGAGCAGCGGAAGCATAGTGGACAAGTAGCTTATGTCTATTTATAAACTAAAGCAGATATAGCGGAGAAAGATCATCTATTTCTGATATAACAGTCATAGGTTTGACTTCATCAGAATAGGGGATTGATCTGTTAAGAAAGTAGTAGGGTGTGATGTCCTGGTATTTGGATGACATACACAGAGTAGGAAGTGAAATTCTTATACTACGATCGGTTATACTTTGGTTGTCACACAGTGGTTTCTCCACATAAAGCTTGGATATTATATCAGACATTCTGGTTACTAGATCTGTGGTTTTAGATCTAGATTTGGGTAGTTTCCCAATCTGGGTACTTAGACAGCATTCTATAGGTGTTTTAGAATGGACGACTCCTTGCACGGTAATGTACCTGCAGGTGATGGAGTCACCCTCTCTAAAGGTGTCTTGCAGACTAAAGGGGGGAGGGATGTGCATGATTGGCAGATCACTTGCTTAGGCAATTGAGTCAATCATGAGATGTCAAGTACCACACCAGACATTGTTTTTGCACTAGATGCAATAAATTGATTTTAATCTTATCCTGGAGAAACGTTCGAATGCGGTTTTAGAACATAAGTGGATGTTCTAGGGATATGATAATGACAGCCTCTATCGGGGGACGATTATCATTCCAGGCTTCCAAGGTGACCTGGATGACAGAGTGACTGTCAGAGTTATAGTTTTCCCTCTGAAGAGGGGCAGTATTTTGGACAGGTAGTCCAAAGGGATACTGAGGGAGGCATGGCGCAGGATACTGATTAAATTCGGTTGACGATACAGTCTAAGAAGTTTGGATTTGGAGTTCATTTATGAACTAGGTGCCATCAGAAATCCAGACATATTCTAAAACAGGTATTGCTCATTTCGGGAGATGGCTTTCTTCGCGAACTTGAGATAAAGAGAGACATAGAAAGAAACATTAGGGCGGATCCACTCACTGAGGCTATTCCTCGAACGCAGTAGTTTCGCAAATGGGCTTTGTGAAACTGATTAGTAGAGGAGTTGGGTATTCGGTATCACACGGGCTGTGAGTTTGCGACATCGCAATAATTAACTTTGAGTGCAAGTGGGAGATTGTTGGATATAGTGCCCTCAGAGTCAATTATAGGATCACAGGCACGTGATTGCAATGATTGAGGGAGGACCTATGCCGGTAGGACAGCCTTACTCGATATGATAGTATGCTATCTGGTTTATCTTTATCATCGTGTACTGCTTCATATGACCTTACCGGTCACTATTGCACATTGATAGAACCCTTAGGATTCTTGCTTGATGGCCAGCAGTATGATGGCGATCATATATGTGGGAGATGGGGTCTATAAGCACATCCTTAAAAGGTCCCTAGTCGTGGGAGTTTCGAGACTGGTGATTGATAGGATACGAGCGTGTTCAAGTTTAAGTTTAAATACCACAATCAAGACGGTTTCGCACGTAGCTAGCCGGTTGAGTACGGGTCGTCCACAGGGAGATGGGAATCTTTTTCTATGTGTTTTTCGACGAGTTAAGTCCGGTTGTTCAGATTTTGTTTGTTGTTATCTAAGTGTTGAGTTGATATTTAAAGAGAGCATGTTAGGGTTAGGATTAGGTTAGTTTGAGTTAGGAGTCTCCACATCTTTCGTTGCCCTTCTTAATATCGTGTTACGGTAATCGGCAACAACGGGGATTAGCACGACTAGGAAGGACTTTGCGAGTATAAGCTAGGCTTTCCAACGCATAAGTCTTCCTTTTGGTGCTTGTCCGTCCGTTCTTGGCTCTTAGCCATAACCTCCGGTTAATCCAACCACAACCGGTCTCACTACGGAATCACCGCTATCATGTAGGATAGGGTGCCGTAAGGAGCGGATTGTGGTTGGGTTAACGGGAGTCGATTTAAGATGTTGGGCAAGGAAAGAGTGAGAGAGATTTCCTTCTCTCAAACTTCCCTTATCCTACCCTAACAAGAATGAACTACTCACACATCATAATATGGAAAAATAAAACAACACAAAAGAGGAAGATAGAAAGAAGGAGATTAGAAGAATACGACTAACTATTTGCGACCTCACCTCGGCGAGGATCAAGCGTAAGTATCATTGTCATATGTAAGGATAAAGAAAAAAGAGAAGAAAGAAATAACAAAGAAATAACAACAACTACTTAACGAATTAAAATTACAACAAGCATAAATATAAGGAGACAAGCATGATAATAAAATGGTCTTCTTTATTCATTACTCTTCACTCAAAAGCTCACTTACAAATTTAATGGAGAAGAGGTGAGAAGAGGAAGAAGAACATGTAACTAAAACTTAGCAAAAGAAATACAAGAATTGGACCCCTTCCTTCACAAACTTCTGGGCTATTTATAGGCCAAAACATGAAACCCTAGGGCAACCAACAGAACATACATGAAAAGACCAACCTACCCCCCAAAACCCTGTACTCTTGGCGCCAGAACGGCCGCGCAAGCGCGGCCAATACCCCTCTTTGGCCGCGCTTCCGCGGCCGTATAGATGACTTGGGCTTGGGTATTTTTGGTGGGACCCTGTTTTGATGTGAGCTTCCTTCTGGCATATGTAATTTCCCATAATTGCTTCACGAATTTTCCAGAATTTCTGTTGAAGTAAAGGTGGACTTTTTGTTAAGATTTTGTCATGATTGTCTCGAGCGCCGCGTAGATCTCTTGGATCTTGTGCTACCATTGAGCCTTGTGCCTGAAAACGACATCGATTTGACATTTTGTCTTCCTAAACTGGTATCTGGCAGCATACGGATGAAGGGCGGAGACCGTGTTTTATCTGTGGTTGGCAGGAACCGGATTTTTGTCGTGTTTTCCATGAATTTCTCCGTTTGAGAACCGGGAACCTGTATCCTGCAATTGACTAGCAAACACGGCTCAAGAGTATCTACCGACATGCAATGTGATAAAAATTGGGCGGTATGAAAATGCAAAAATCTGATATGAACAAATACCCCCAAACTTATCATTTGCTCGTCCCGAGCAAAGTCCATTTATTCACAAAAAATTTCCTAACCTCACTTTCGCAGGGAACGCGATTGCACTGAGCATGTGCAACAAGCCGTTAAACCTCTAGGTGTCCCTAGTAGGAGGAGTGTTGTCTCCTGAGGGTTTTCAGCGGATACTACCCACAAAATCCGGTCAAGTTGGTTTGTAAAAATGACTAAGTTTCAAACCCTAAAGTTTTGTTTTAGAAAATAACAATTCTATAATCCTAAATCTGGACTATCGAACCTTTATTTTTCACACCTCGCTTCTTATTTAACTACAGATTTTATATGTCTTTACGTGCAGTGCAAATAGAGTCGTTAAGTTCCAGAAAGATCGATTAAAGTCATCATGTCGTACAATAAAGCCCAGATAATAATTTTAAAAGGATCACATAAGTTTTATAACGAGTTAAGCATTTTTCAAGTTTCGTTTTCCAGTAAGGTTTCAACTTCAGAATTTCTATCTTCCTTAACAGGAAACTAAGCCGTATTTTTCACTCCACCTTTTTCTTGTTTTCATTTCATACACACCTCTGTGAACGTGCAATAGTCTTTATCATAGAATAAAACCTTTATATCTCCGTTAAATTTTTTTTATAAAAGTCTGTCTTTTATCAAGATTATTCTCACACAAAGAACCGTTAGGAATTTTAACTCGGAGAGAACACTTGCTTGACTTTGTTTTAAACTGGACTTTCTAGGTTTCTTAGCGAGCTTTGGGCCAATGCACCCAAACCAGTTGGTTTTAGGGCATTAGGTGTAGAAACACCCCAGCGGACTTAATTACTCAAGTTACCTAGGTCCAAAAACAAAAGACAGTTTGGCATGAAAATCAGATGATTTAATACGAACGGAGATATAACCGGCAGTTCAAATATTTTTTTGGATAAAAGACGTGTGTAGTGGGTTTGGTGTGTAATTATTCCAATCAAGTTTTAGATGGGTTATTTTTCAGACTTAGCTCCTATTACGGCATCAATAACATTCCTTCATATTCGCTTTACTTCATAAACTATTCTTGACATTACTTATTTCAGAACAAACCTATTTGATCCTCAGAAAATCATTTATCTGTTTAAAAGTTCAAACATGAAAGACTTGTCATCTAATTCCCAAAATCTTACGACACGTGTAGTGTGATGTAAAGACGTATATCAGCTATAGTTAACTTCAAAGGAGAGTTATCTTTCAGGTTTTCAAAATCCAAATAGAAGATCTAGTTATTCCTATTTTTTTTCAAACAAAAACCGTCGAATGTTGAATCAGAGTTCTTCCACAAGCTAACTTGACAAAAATTTTTTTATATTTTTAGAAAATTTTCAAATTTTTATGGATTTTATGAATATTAATATGCAGATGCAAAATATACATATGAATGCGAAGGTAAGAAATGCGTACCGAGCGTACCCCCAAACTTAAACTGGACAGTGTCCTCACTGTCATAGCATGAAGAGAGCAGTTGGAAGGTTCAAAATTGTCGGTTAGTGATACACAAATTTTTATTTGTTTTTGTTTTTAACGAAAAGAAAAAGAATATACACAAATATAAACAAAATGGTTTGTACATACCCCCAAACTTATTTGGAACAGTGTCCACTGTTCTTGGCTGGATAACCGAAGTTTGGAGGAGGGCAGAGGAAGATCATGCCAGGTAAACCGGCTCCTGTAAGAACAGGAGCTCCTCTGTTGGTTCGGCGCTAAGGTACGGTTTGCATCGGTGTCCATTTACCTTGAAGAGTGAACCGTCCTTTGGATTTTCCAAATCCACAGCGCCCTGCGGATACACATTCCGCACAAAATACGGCCCTTTCCAGCGAGATCGGAGCTTTCCAGGATGGAAGTGAAGTCGGGTGTCGTAAAGAAGTACCTGCTGACCAGGTACGAAGGTTTTGCGCACAAGGTGTTTATCATGAAACACCTTCGTTCGATTCTTAACGACAACCGCGTTGTCGTAAGCCTCATCCCTAAGCTCGCTCAGTTCGTTCAGCTGCAGCTTCCGATGGCTGCCCGCGTCCTCCAGAGACAGATTCAGCTCCTTTATCGCCCAAAACGCGCGATGCTCGATTTCGATAGGAAGGTGGCAGGCTTTTCCGTACACAAGCCGATAGGGAGACATGCCAAGGTCGGTCTTATAAGCGGTTCTAAATGCCCAAAGGGCATCAGTGAGTTTCAAAGACCAATCCTTACGGTTCTTGGAAACCGTCTTCTCCAGTATCTGCTTGATTTGCCGATTTGAAACTTCGGCCTGCCCGCAGGTTTGGGGGTGGTAGGGCGTAGAGAGCTTATGATTTATGGAATATTTCCGCATCAAGGCTTCGAAAGTTTTATTGCAGAAATGACTTCCATTGTCGCTAATGATTGCTCGGGGGTGCCCAAACCGGGAGAAAATGTTTTCTTTAAGGAACCTAATGACAACCTTGTTGTCGTTAGTCCGGCTGGGCACAGCCTCGACCCATTTAGAGACGTAATCAACAGCTAGAAGGATGTACAAGTTCCCAAAAGAGCTGGGAAACGGCCCCATGAAGTCTATCCCCCAAACATCGAAAATCTCCACAACCAAGATTGGTTGGAGCGGCATCTCGTTTCTCCAGGATATCCGGCCCATGTGTTGGCACCGGGAGCAAGTCTTGCAATAATCGTGAGCGTCTTTGAAAAGTTGTGGCCAGTAGAAACCACATTGCAAGATCTTCTCAGCTGTCTTTCTGGGCCCAAAATGCCCGCCACACGCTTGATCGTGGCAAAATGACAGCACACTCTTGAATTCCTCATCTGGGACACACCGACGAATAATCTGGTCGGGACAGTACTTAAACAAGTAGGGTTCGTCCCAGTAAAAGTGTTTTACTTGGGATAAGAAGCGAAGTCTGTCCTGACGTGACCATTCGGTCGGTAGCAATCCCGTGGCCAAATAGTTCACAATATCTGCGAACCAGGGTTCGCAAGATACTGTCAAGAGTTGTTCATCCGGGAAAACGTCATTGATCGGAATTGGAAGCGAAGGCGAAGAAGGAAGTCATGAGAGATGGTCGGCAACCACGTTTTCACATCCTCGTTTGTCCTTAATGACAAGGTCAAACTCTTGAAGCAAGAGGATCCAACGTATTAACCGAGATTTGGCATCTTTCTTCGCAAAAAGATGGCGCAGAGCTGAGTGGTCAGTGTAGACAATGACTGGAGAGCCGATGAGGTAGGGCCTGAACTTTTCTAAGGCAAATACAACAGCTAAGAATTCCTTCTCAGTTGTTGTATAGTTAAGTTGGGCGTCGTTCAGGGTCCGGCTCGCGTAATAGATTACGTGCGGCATCTTGTTCCTGTGCTGTCCAAGGACAGCACCGATGGCAAAGTCGGATGCATCGCACATAATCTCGAATGGGTGCGTCCAGTCAGGGGAAGAGAGAACGGGAGCAGAAGTGAGTGAGCGTTTCAGTGACTCGAATGCAGTCACACAGCTTGAGTTGAAGTCGAAAGGCGTGTCCTTAGCCAGCAAAAGTGTCAAGGGCCTAGCAATCTTGCTAAAGTCCTTGATAAACCGTCTATAGAAACCGGCATGGCCAAGGAAGGCTCGGATATCTCTGACGCATCGGGGAGGAGGCAGATTGGAAATGACCTCAATCTTTGCTTTGTCGACCTCTATGCCATTTTGCGAGATGATATGTCCTAAGACAATACCTTCACGCACCATGAAGTGGCATTTCTCCCAGTTCAAAGTGAGATTCTTGTCCTTACATCGGGTAAGGACAGCGTCAAGATGCAGCAAACACTCGTCAAAGGAGTCGCCGAAAATGGAGAAGTCATCCATGAAAATCTCCAGAAATTTCTCCACCATGTCTGAGAAAATCCCCATCATACACCGCTGGAAGGTAGCGGGCGCATTGCATAACCCAAAGGGCATGCGTCGATATGCAAACGTGCCGAAAGGACAACTGAAAGTGGTCTTGTCCTGGTCTTTTTCGGCGATGGGAATTTGATTATAGCCAGAGTAGCCATCAAGAAAGCAATAGTACTCATGTCCGGCCAATCGTTCGAGCATCTGGTCAATAAAAGGTAGCGGAAAGTGGTCTTTCCGCGTTGCGGCGTTGAGTTTTCTGTAATCAATGCAAACTCGCCACCCAGTTTGGGTGCGAGTAGGGATTAACTCATTCGCCTCGTTGGTTATGACCGTGATGCCCGACTTTTTGGGGACAACATGAATGGGGCTAACCCACTGGCTATCAGAGATAGGGTAAATGATACCACTATCTAGACATTTGACGATCTCCTTCTTCACAGCCTCCTTCATGACTGGATTAAGACGTCTTTGTGGATCTCGGGCTGGTTTGGCATCATCCATCAGATGAATGTGATGCTCAACGATGAGGGGACTAATCCCCTTGATGTCCGCCATGGACCAGCCAAAAGCTTGCATGTTGCCGTGCAAGACCGTGAGAAGGGCTTTCTCTTGCTCGGGAGCTAGAGAAGCCGAGATGATGACAGGGAGGGTCTCGTTCTCACCTAAGTAAGCATACTTAAGGTGAGACGGCAACGGCTTGAGTTCGAGCGTTGGAGGTGAAATGATGGAAGGCAAGACTGGTGCAAAGGTCTCGAACTTAAAGGACTCCAGCAAAGGTTCAAAACGAGTGTAGGCAACCGAGTCGGATGGTTCAGGTAACTCATCCGAAAAGTCGAAAGATTCAAACTCGAGTTGTGCGCGGCTAAGATCGTTCGTGAATGTGAAACACTCGTAGTCGTTATCGGGCACAGAAACAGCAGCAGGTTCGAAGAGACACGCACTAGTGGCGTCAAGATTATCGTATTCAAACAAAAACTCCTCGAATTCACACTCTTCGGGGGTGATCTCCTGGATCGAGCAAACATCCAGTATATGAGCATTAGGTTCGGCGGGCTGATTCCCCAACCTAAAAATGTTGAGTTCAATTGTCATATTTCCAAAAGAGAGGTTCATTGAACCATTGCGACAATTGATCACAGCATTTGAGGTTGCGAGAAATGGGCGACCGAGTATCACCGGAATTTGATTCCGGGGGTTAGCTACAGGCTGTGTATCTAAGACAATGAAGTCGACGGGGAATATGAAGTCCCCGACTTTGATTAACACATCCTCTAGCTCACCCCTAGGATGGGTGATCGATCGGTCGGCCATCTGGAGAGTGCAGTGTGTGGGTTTCAGCTCTCCGACGCCTAATTGCTCGTATACTGAATACGGAAGCAAGTTAACACTGGCACCAAGATCTAATAGTGCGCGGTTGATGTTCTTATCCCCAATAGTAATTGAAATCGTAGGACAGCCAGGGTCCTTCCGTTTTTGTGGTAAAGATTGGGTAAGGGCATCACTCACAGCACTAGCCAAGAAAACTTTCTTGGGTACCTGAGACTTCCTCTTTTTCGTGCACAAGTCCTTTAAGATTTTCGCGTAAGAAGGGACTTGTTGGACAGCATCTAAAAGAGGAATGTTAATGTTAACTTGCTTGAATAACTCCAAAATCTTCTCCATTTGTGGATTTTGTTTGTTAGACCTCAACCGGTTTGGAAATGGAACATTTTGAAAATTGGTTGAGTCTAATGCTGGAGGAGGAGATTTTGGAGTTGGAACGGATCCCAGAATAGGTGTTTTCGTGGAGTGAGAAGCGGGTCCGTTTAGAGAAGAAGAGGAAGGAGAGCCTTGTGAAGAACGGAGAATAGGCTCGGAAGACGAAGAAGAAGAAGCAGGAGAAGAAGAAGAAGAAGAAGCGGCCGGGGTGTCATCGTTGATTTGCTTGCCAATGTTGTTTTGCAGCACCCTCCCTGATCTCAGTGTGGTCACGGCACTCACATTATGGTTTTGTTGTTCAAGAGCAACATGTGCATTATGTGGGTGGCCGGGATTTGGAAGTGGCTGGGACGGGAGCTTCCCCTTCTCTCGCTCGCTCAAGGCCGCGTTCAGCTGTGCAATCTGGGCCTCGATGGTCTTGATGCTCTGCCCGTGTGCGGCGGTGTGTTGCACTAAAGATTGGATCGAAGACTGGATGTTGGCGGTGGATTGAGTCGATTGTTTAACAAACGCATCCAGACTTCGCTCGAGCGAGGAAACCTTATCGTTGTTCGACGGAACAAAGTTGTTTGGTGGAAAGGAATTGTTCGGTGCAAAGTTGTTCGTCTGGTTTTGGTAAGGTTGGGGTTGGAAGGGCTGCTGATACTGAGTTTGTTGTTGCGCTTGTTGTTGCGGTGGAGGGGCCCTTTGGAAATTGTTGCCCTGGAATTGATTCTGATTCTGATTCCAGGCGAAATTGGGGTGGTTCCTCCAACCGGGATTGAAGGTGGAAGAGTATGGATCATTCCTCGGTCTTTGCTGGAATGCATTAACCTGATCCTGTCCTTGCGAGGGTGGATTGTAAGGACACTCTTCGGTCAAGTGGGAAGGATCGGAACAACAAGCGCAGATGGTACGAAGGGGGAGAACAGGGGCAGGAGTAGGAGAAGAAAATTTGCTCTCTATTGCTTCAAGCTTTTTTGTTATTGCAGCCATTTCAGCTCTCATCGCAATAGAGACATCAAGCTGGTGAATTCCTACCCTAGACTGACCGGTAGAAGTGGAGGTAGAAGAAGAGGAAGGAGTCGGTCTGGTGCTCTCCCACTGTAGCGTTTGCTCCGCAAGATCGTCAAAGAACTGCCATGCTTCCTCGTCAGATTTGGATAGGAAGTGGCCCTGACAGATTGTTTCCAGCAACTGCTTCGTTGCTGGGTTCATTCCCTCGTATAAGGTCTGGCAGAGTTGCCATTTTTCTATACCGTGGTGAGGACACTGAACAAGAAGGTCTTTGTATCGGTCAAAGCACTTCCAGAAGGGTTCAGAAGGAAGCTGGGAGAATTGGTTGATCTCATTTCGAATTCTTGCGGTCTTATGATTTGGGTAGAATTTTTTCAGAAACGCTTTAACAAACTCGTCCCAGCTGGTGATTGAGTGGGAAGCGGTGCTATACAGCCATTTTTCTGCGAGATCGCATAAAGTGAACGGAATGACCCGTAGACGTATAGCATCGTCCGACAGCTGGGTTGTTTTCATCATGGCACAGACATTTTGAAATTTGTTAATGAAGATATAGGCATCTTCAGATTCAAGCCCATGAAAACGTGGAAGCATGTTGATGAAATGGGGCTTAATTTCAAAGTTGTCCCCATTGGCCGGAGGAAGAGAAAGGCAGGTTGGAAGTGCAGAACGGGTAGGGTAGAAACGATCCTGGAGCGCAATTCGCTGTGGCGCTACAACAGGCGGAGGTGGTGGGAGATTGGTCTCCATAGGAGGTGGAGCCAATCCCGGGGTGGTCAACGAGATGTTCGGATTAAATCCCGACATCGCAGAAGAAGAGGTTGGTGAAGGTGAAGGTGAAGGTGAAGATGTACGAACAGAATTTCGGTCAACGTCGGAGTTGGCCGGCAAAGGAAGGGGTGAAAGAGGAGTGGACGGAGTATCGACTTCGGAGTCGATCGCGTAGTCGGTCGCGACTAACGAAACGCGGACTAGACGGGCGCTAGTGTCCCGAGTCCAAGCGGACATACACTAAACGAGTTTAGTATAGTCAAAGCGGAGAAGGTGATGGTAAGAAAACGTCAATGAAGAAAGGCGATGGGTGTTGGGTGAAAATGGATTTGGCGACAAAAGGGCAAGTTTTTATAAAAGTTTTTGATTTTTTTCTTTTTTCTTTTGTTTTTAGAAAGAGATTTACAGAAGTATGTACGGAAATACGGCTTAAGCAATCACAAACAAGATATGCACAATCACACCTAGATCTAGGGTAACCTAGGTCTACTAGACCTGCTCCTGAACTTGATTGTCGAAGTTAAACAGTGTCGAGAAACAGGCTTAAAAATACACTGATCACGAGGCCAGGTAAGTGCAGAGATAAGGGGAGGTTGTCCAACGCTTTCGCGAAGTTCCTTAATTAAATAACCCTTTCTCTTTCGGCGGTTGCGCCTTTAACACTTTCCTAGACACCCCGTAAACAATATACGGTTAAGCAAGGTTCTAAACAAGGTTTATCTTCTCCTAATGAGCGCGAAGTCCTTAGGGCTGAAGTCTAGTATTTTTTTAATTTACAATGGACAATGCATATGCTTTAGTGATTTCCGGGGTCCTGGGAAGGGTGATGAAATCCCCACCCAATCTGGATTGGTTTCAAGCCCCTTAAGTCCGTATTAAAGAATGCAAAACAGTAACAATATCAACAGCAAACAATTTTTATTTGCGGCGCAAAGAATCCTGCACAAGAACAGTTTATTGGAAGGGGGAGAAGAATTTGCGCAAAGAAGGCTGCAGAAAACACAATTCAGTGGAGCTTAGAGGAGTGGAGAGAGAAAGAGGGACTTACAGAGAAAATATGGCAGCCTGACCCCACCAAGTGGCCGCGGAAGGGCGGCAAAAAGGCCCTAATGCCGCGGTTCCGCGGCGCAAATGAGGTGTTGGTGGTTCATTTTTCTGGTGTGGGCTCTGTTTGGTGTCCTCTGCCTTTATGGATGTGTGGAAATTTTAGTTTCTCACTGTATCTGCTCCAGATTTTGACAGTAGACCGTATGCTTCGTTTTGTCCGTCGCGGTGTAGCCGCGAAATGTGGGTCTATCTTCCCACGTCTTTGGCACTGTACTTGAACTCCGTATTTCCAACGTCTTTGGCGTCGATCTTGAGCTTCGTATTTCCTGCACGCTTGCACAAAAACTAATCAAGAATAACAAGATGGTTTCTACAAAGTATATTTTTTTTTTGGTTTTTTTGGTTGTTTTTATATTCACAAATTAACCCGAAATTTCACTTAGAAATAGACTACCGTCTCCCCGGCAACGGCGCCATTTGATTGATAGGATACGAGCGTGTTCAAGTTTAAGTTTAAATACCGCAATCAAGACGGTTTCGCACGTAGCTAGCCGGTTGAGTACGGGTCGTCCACAAGGAGATGGGAATCTTTTTCTATGTGTTTTTCGACGAGTTAAGTCCGGTTGTTCAGATTTTGTTTGTAGTTATCTAAGTGTTGAGTTGATATTTAAAGAGAGCATGTTAGGGTTAGGATTAGGTTAGTTTGAGTTAGGAGTCTCCACATCTTTCGTTGCCCTTCTTAATATCGTGTTACGGTAATCGGCAACAACGGGGATTAGCACGACTAGGAAGGACTTTGCGAGTATAAGCTAGGCTTTCCAACGCATAAGTCTTCCTTTTGGTGCTTGTCCGTCCGTTCTTGGCTCTTAGCCATAACCTCCGGTTAATCCAACCACAACCGGTCTCACTACGGAATCACCGCTATCATGTAGGATAGGGTGCCGTAAGGAGCGGATTGTGGTTGGGTTAACGGGAGTCGATTTAAGATGTTGGGCAAGGAAAGAGTGAGAGAGATTTCCTTCTCTCAAACTTCCCTTATCCTACCCTAACAAGAATGAACTACTCACACATCATAATATGGAAAAATAAAACAACACAAAAGAGGAAGATAGAAAGAAGGAGATTAGAAGAATACGACTAACTATTTGCGACCTCACCTCGGCGAGGATCAAGCGTAAGTATCATTGTCATATGTAAGGATAAAGAAAAAAGAGAAGAAAGAAATAACAAGGAAATAACAACAACTACTTAACGAATTAAAATTACAACAAGCATAAATATAAGGAGACAAGCATGATAATAAAATGGTCTTCTTTATTCATCACTCTTCACTCAAAAGCTCACTTACAAGTTTAATGGAGAAGAGGTGAGAAGAGGAAGAAGAACATGTAACTAAAACTTAGCAAAAGAAATACAAGAATTGGACCCCTTCCTTCACAAACTTCTGGGCTATTTATAGGCCAAAACATGAAACCCTAGGGCAACCAACAGAACATACATGAAAAGACCAACCTACCCCCCAAAACCCTGTACTCTTGGCGCCAGAACGGCCGCGCAAGCGCGGCCAATACCCCTCTTTGGCCGCGCTTCCGCGGCCGTATAGATGACTTGGGCTTGGGTATTTTTGGTGGGACCCTGTTTTGATGTGAGCTTCCTTCTGGCATATGTAATTTCCCATAATTGCTTCACGAATTTTCCAGAATTTCTGTTGAAGTAAAGGTGGACTTTTTGTTAAGATTTTGTCATGATTGTCTCGAGCGCCGCGTAGATCTCTTGGATCTTGTGCTACCATTGAGCCTTGTGCCTGAAAACGACATCGATTTGACATTTTGTCTTCCTAAACTGGTATCTGGCAGCATACGGATGAAGGGCGGAGACCGTGTTTTATCTGTGGTTGGCAGGAACCGGATTTTTGTCGTGTTTTCCATGAATTTCTCCGTTTGAGAACCGGGAACCTGTATCCTGCAATTGACTAGCAAACACGGCTCAAGAGTATCTACCGACATGCAATGTGATAAAAATTGGGCGGTATGAAAATGCAAAAATCTGATATGAACAAATACCCCCAAACTTATCATTTGCTCGTCCCGAGCAAAGTCCATTTATTCACAAAAAATTTCCTAACCTCACTTTCGCAGGGAACGCGATTGCACTGAGCATGTGCAACAAGCCGTTAAACCTCTAGGTGTCCCTAGTAGGAGGAGTGTTGTCTCCTGAGGGTTTTCAGCGGATACTACCCACAAAATCCGGTCAAGTTGGTTTGTAAAAATGACTAAGTTTCAAACCCTAAAGTTTTGTTTTAGAAAATAACAATTCTATAATCCTAAATCTGGACTATCGAACCTTTATTTTTCACACCTCGCTTCTTATTTAACTACAGATTTTATATGTCTTTACGTGCAGTGCAAATAGAGTCGTTAAGTTCCAGAAAGATCGATTAAAGTCATCATGTCGTACAATAAAGCCCAGATAATAATTTTAAAAGGATCACATAAGTTTTATAACGAGTTAAGCATTTTTCAAGTTTCGTTTTCCAGTAAGGTTTCAACTTCAGAATTTCTATCTTCCTTAACAGGAAACTAAGCCGTATTTTTCACTCCACCTTTTTCTTGTTTTCATTTCATACACACCTCTGTGAACGTGCAATAGTGATAAAAATTGGGCGGTATGAAAATGCAAAAATCTGATATGAACAACTGGGCATCGATAATCCATTAGTAGACTAGTGCATAAAGTCGAGACCCCGACGAGGGGTGGTGGCCAGTCTCACAAGCCATTGGTGTTAGTTGGATCATCTAAGATGTATACAGGTGCTCATGGGTTATGAGTACACCGGACAGGACTCGCTGAGAACATGCTAGTTGGTATTATACCTGACGTCAGATAGCAGATCCCTGGTGACATGTGTACAGGTTAGTTCATCGACCTGAGATCGTTATTTGTCTCGTGTGAGTTCCCACTGTGCTTTGATTACTACCCTACCACGGCTCAAAGGAGTCGTACAAACAGGTTTTAGTTGGGTACAATCCCGAGCCACATGGAGGCGGTGAGTAGATCGGCAGGGGTTTCGTCTCTCCTGGTATTGGGGGTGAGATCGCGCTGTGTCTAGGAGAGCCATTACACGAAGTCCTTGGCCAAGGCAGAAGATTTACTGGTAGGTATTCCAGTAGTATCTCAGGGTGTTCTGGGCTACACTCCGACATGACTTGTATCGCTTTTGGGGGTCTGACTTTTACCAACCCCCTAGACCCGACATGCGATGCTCATAGACGAACAGACCGGACTGTACGGATATTGTCACTGACAGGCTCAGTAGGGTGTCAGGATGAGTTCACTCATCGACCTCCCTTTTGGTCAATACCTGGTTGCCCGTTACGTACAGCTAGTATCTCTGACGTGCCAGTGGTTAAATCCACACCCAAAGTATTGACGAGTCTTTAGAGTCCCCGACAGACAGTTTTCAAGTTTCGGGCAAAACGTTGTAGAGGCCGTATGATATATGGCAGGGTTCGATCATATACGTGTGGTAGTGCACGGATCATGATCGGACGGATCATACTAGTGGGCTTTGGTTTAAGCCAGATCCTAGTATTAGGTTTTGTTGGATTACTTTAGTCTCATCGCATTCGCATTCAGTCGGAATGCGGATGCAGGTATGTATATACAGGTGAGGGGTATCCTTGTGATCCGTCACGAGTTTATTTTAGATGTTGCCGTATCTTTTTATTGTTGTGAACATTTGGATTAATGTTTACAAATGGAAATTATGAGCTAGAAATCATCATTTTGTGCATTTAATGTGGCATGTGCAGGGGTAGTGACTCATGGTCTCTTTTTATGTGCATATGTCACATTATTGTTTGATTTGGTGTTGATATGATGAGAAGAGAGAGAGAGGGGCTGCCATATGAGAGCTTGGTCTTGTATTTTTTAATACAGCTTTCTCATTTCATCATAGGAAAACACAAGAAAAGAAAATGCTTCTTCTTCTTCTTCTTCCTCTAGCTCACTACCTCCATTGATGGCTTCATCTTCAACCTCCATCCATGCAATGGATGCAAGAGACAAAGTCGTCACACACATTCTCTACTTCACCTTGGACATGTCGGCTAGCGAACTTCGTGCCCGAATTGTTTCGGATGAAGCGGGAGCCCATAAAAAGACTCGAAGATGTGGTGCCCTTTCCGACGAGGAGATCGAGACCGGAGATGCCGCTAGGAGCTTGGGATGGTGGCCAAAGACTGAAGGACACGGATCGATCGGTATAGCTTTCCAACCCTTTCTCTAGTTGCTAGTTGTAGGTTAATGGTTCGATCCGGATTTAAAGTATACGAAAGCGCCGGTTTCTAGTTTAAGAAAAGTTTTCGTTTCCGCATTTTGGCCTCGGACAAACGGCCGGGGCGCTACCGTACACTTACAGTGATATGGCCGGGTCAACGGATCAAGTGTTGATTCGACGAAATGATACATATTATGTAACGTTTTGAAAATCGTTTTGGTGCAATTTCGGAAAATCGGTAAAATAATGGTGTTTTCTGTAAAAAATCAAAATACAAATATCTTTACTTTAAAATTAAATATAAATATTCTAGATATGTAATTGCTAGTATTTGGTGTTTATTGAGCCACTGGTGAGATTTCAAAATTTCTAAATTTTTTTTCGAAATTAATTATTTTAATATTATTTTAAGCCGTCACTAATACATTTAATTAGGGAAAATTACAAACCGGAATGAGTTCAAACAAATTTTGTGCATCATAATACATTAAACAAAATTTTATCATGTGGTTTTTGAATTCAAATGGGGTTGTTAACCGGTGTTAGAAAATATCGAAGAAAAGGGCTTTTTTCGGTGAAATTAGTGCAAATGGAGTGCGGTACAACTTTTATCTTTTTCCCAAACCAAACTCACACTCTCTATTTATTACCTCACACATTTGGCCGGCCTTGGCACCCACTCTCTCTCTTGATTCTTCAAGTGGGTTCTAGAATTAGTCTTTTTGGAAAAAAAAAAAGAAAATGCATAAAACATGAAATGACATAAAGAAGGAAATGATGGTAGAACTTTCCACATATCTCCACACCCTCACTCCATCACTTTCCTCCCTCTAGCTCTGGCCGAACTCAGGTCCCCCCTCTACACAATTTTACATTTCAATTTTCTTCAAAAAACCCTCCAAATCCATCAAAAAAATCAACATATATTACCACAATTCATCACTAAACCCTATCCAATTTCCTTTGCTCCTATTTAGCTTGGATTTTGAAGGCAAGAGATCCATCTTGGAGGTTATGAAGCAAGGGTGATCTCAAATTTTTATGGTATAAATTCTATACCCATGTTAATTTGTGTTAATTATTGCAACCCGATCAATTAAAATGCTTAATTATGGTTTTGATTCAAGATTTGAATTTCTAGAAAATGGTTATTAAATTATTATTAGGGTTTTGGTTCTTAGGTTGTGATCTAAAATTGTAGATTAGCATATTAGAAAATGTTAAACTTAGTTTAGTAGCAAATTTGCTAGTTATTGCATTTAATTGTTTAATTAGGTTATTTTTGTAAACTAGATTTTTGCAAAGAATGTAATTAAGTTAGATAAAATTAAAATTTGGGTTTTTATTATTAGATTATAGTGTTAGTGTGTAGATTAACTTGTTAAGTGAGGGTTAAACATAAACTAGTTGCCAATTTCTAGTTTTCACTTGAAAATTTTCACAATATTGCTATGTTATTAAACTAGGTTTTGAAAATTCATTTAAAATGTGGGATTAAAAATAAAGTTAGGGTTTTAGAATATCCTTACGGTTTCAAGGAGTGGTTTAATGGTTTAAGTTATGCAAGAAAAAGTTTGGAAGTGAAATTGTGTAGTTTTGCTTAAAAAAAATACCGAAATCGGGCAAGTTTACAAACTAGAATTTCAATTTAATGAATTTTAGGGTGTTAAAAATATAGGAAGGGTTTATATAATCTAGTTATGCTATTTAATGAGTTTTATGACCATTAGTTTAATTTAAACGTCAAGTTTTGGAGTAAAACGGTGAATTGACATTTTCAAGGCTTTTCGGAATTTGATGATTTGATCGATTTTTAGGGTTTTGATGGATTAAATCATGTTTTATATTATAAGTAACGAGTTTTTAAACTACAAGTTGTTTGTTGATGTTTATCTCGATCAATCGGCGTTTGAACGCCGATATCGAGCGATATTTGGTCCTTTTGCATGAGCGGGACATAGGTTTTAACCTATGCGCGTTTCGTGCGTCGTTTTGATTTTTGTCCGTGATTCAGTTTACGATATTATACATGTTTGCGTATAGGTACCCCTCGCGTGGACTTCGGACGAGGAAGAAGAGGAAGGCGACATCGTCTTCGGCAGACAAGGACCAGGTGAGTAGATGTATATCTACGGGGGGAAGTCGGGTGGATGGCGTTTAGCACCCCCGCAAACGTAGAATAGGGATAGTACTTATTGTCATTAGGAAGCCAGACGTGACCTTAGATTCTTGATGAGTAGGACCCTAGTAATGACCCTAGATTGGACTAGACTGATTTAGAAAGACCATACCAGAGGATGAATACCTTGGAAGAGATTCGTAGGTTTCAGGTAGACACACACACGCACACACAGAGACTTGACTTGATGTGTATGTGTATTTGTACATATGTATAGGACTAGGTACAGGCATATATATACACAATACATATATGTGATACAAGGATACGATATGATACACGGGGATGAAATAATATAACTGGGCTGATGCCGTGATTCTTGGTTATACAGTCGTGTTATGATGTTAGCGAACCATTAGAAAATGAGATAATGGATTTGTATACATGAACAATAATAAAAGGGTAGTGATGATATTGAAGTACATGGGACCCTAAAATAGAACCCGGACCGTAAGCTGTGCCTGAAATTCTGATATGATATATGTGACTTGATTACGATATGATTTAAGTGTGACTTAATCAATATGATACATATGACATGACTTTTCTGAGGATAATTAACGATGTATATTTATGCTGGCAATGATATACGATTGATGTATGCGATTACAGTATAGCATCTTGATCATGACATGTGTTGATAATGATATTATACGAATAATGAGACACTTAGGTGATACTTGACCCGTACCCCGATATTGGGATGCCGTACGATGGATTTTACCGTACGCGGCATAGATATGATGATTGATCCGCACTCATGATTCGAGGAAGCCGTACTACGTACGTGACGCTATTGAGGCTGGATCGCTGACTATTATAGATATGGATTCAGACTTTAGGTGTACTCTTATTTCTTATCTACTAGTTTCTTAGGTTTAGTTCCTTAGGGGGTTAGATAGACACTAGTTTAGGCTCGAGACATATAGTTGTAGTTATACTTGTATATCAAACGAGTGGATAATACACCCGTCTTTACTTTCAGACCGTAATTATTATGGTGCATGTTCATACATATGTTTCTATAATCAGTATAACACTCTGCCTGTTCGGACACCAGCACCATTACCGATGATGCGCATATTCTACGCACACTTATTTGTTGGCTCACACACATCATCATCGGTAATTGCTATGTCACGTACACTTTAGATCCTATTATCTTTTATTAATAGAATCAGCTAACAGCTAGATCGATATTACATCGTGATTACTCTCTGGTGTTAGTATAGACATGACATGTATTACTTAGACATTTCATGCATTCACATTTTCATGTTATCATGCAGTATTATGGGCATATGCCGACACTTATCATATACCTACTCATGATTTTGAGATTCTGGATTTTTATGAGATTTCTGAATTTTTGGGGAAAACCGCAAGAATATATATAAAAACTTCTCTCTCTCTCCTCCTCTCTTTTTAAAATATAAGTTGCAGTTTTCTCGTGATGTATGTGTCGTCCACCATGAGATTTCATGTTTTCTGTTGGATTTAGAGACCCGATTCGAGGAGTGGATGAACCGTCTCGGGTACATGGTGGGCCCGGTATGGTATCCCGGGGCAAGAAGATCGAGTTGTAGACGATGAGCCTGGCAGGGGAAGGCTACCTACCGGTGATGTCTGGCGCGGCGGATATCCGGAGGATACCCACCGTTATCGTGAGATTTGATGATATGGGCCGATCCGGACTGACGGAGCCCGAGATATTGAGACTATGAGATATTGAGACTATGAGGTATTGAGAGTTGAGATTTACATGTTTTGTGTCGATACTTGACACGGATTTCCATGGATTTCATCGATGATATTTCAGATTTCTATACAAATTTACCATGATAAAAGTTAAAGATTTCCTTTATACAGATATATCTAGATTTCAGGATTGATTGTTTTTCATTCATAGTACATGCATATTCACATGACATATTATTACTTGAGGCACTGACACGAGCACGGAGTATTTGCATTTACACGTAGTATTACCCTGCTATTACTAAATGATTGGGATATAGTAGTGTATTATTATGACCTAGGATAGCGTCGTGCATTCGATTTCTTTTCGCAGATATCTTCTACTCACGAGTTGGCAACTCACCCCCGTTGTGCCAAATTTTATTACAGGTTCGTTGTACAGGTTTTCCTTGCAGCTTGCTGGCACATCTGTTCACTCAGGGTGATTTGCACGGTAGGTTGGTTCACTTGTATCTGGACCGCCATTGTACTTTTATTATTCCATTTATATCTAGAAAGCTCCATCAACCAAACTTGTATTACTTGATTTGTTTACTGGACCAGTTATTTATTTCGACCTTAGAGTCGCGCATGTATTATTATGGTATCTGGTGGATTTGTTTCCTTTTATGTTTTGAGCCTCGCCCTTTGACGTTGTATACTATTGTGCATTGGTGTGGTTGTTTCCGCCTGTTGGCGTAGAGCTAGCTCCCTTTTGGGGATGCCTTTTTTATTGTTTATATGTATTATACTTGTTGTACCCGTTTGGGGCCAGTTTTTACAAAGGAGACTTTGCCGAATTTTTTTTGAGAAAATTGGCTGATGCTTTTAAACTTGTTTTCTTCATGTTTTCTTTTACTTCTGCTTCTTTTTATGGTTTAGATTTCTGGGCTTCGGCTTACTTAGGTTACATTGCGCCTCTAGACGTTTCGTAATCTAAGTGCCGGTCACGTTCCGTACTTTCGGGTCATAACAAAGTTGGTATTAGAGCGCCAGGTTTAACCTTGTATAAGTCTAGGTGACCCTTGGTTGATGGAGTATGCGACTTAGGTAGAGTAACGTACCGTGGGTATGGTCCGCGGCATACTTATGATACGCTACTCTGCTTAAAGAGCCTTAGGATGTACATTTCTTTGCACCGTATTTCATTCGTTCCTTTTATCCATCTTCGTCGATATCGGATTTCTGTTACCACGGGCACACTGGAAGAGGGAGCTACGGCTCGAATGCGGTGAACATTAAGGTAGCGGTTATTCTTTTGGATTGAAGTATTGTTTAGCGTGCGGACGAAGGGTATTCACATGCTATCCAGGCGAAGTTAAAGGATTCAAACGATTGTCAGAAAACCATTTTCCCAAGTTTAAGGTATTCAGAAGAACATGCAGGTATTTCTATGGACCCTCTAGAAGAATGAAACCCTAACTCGACATAATGACCATGAGAACGCCCTTGAACTTTAGGGTTTACGGCAGTTCCACGGTGCCATTAGTGAGGCTTGGGTTTGCCCTTCTACGGATGGACCATCGATGCTGGGGTATGTACCGGATACTTTTAAACTGTACTTGAGTGTTGAGCTCTCGGGGAATTATGGGATTTTGATGGATCGATCGAAAAGTTTAATGTAGTCCGGATATCAGGTGAAGGGATCGACTACGTGGGAGACTCTAGATATGAGTATTGCCGTTGGTAGCGCAGTCAGCACACCTATGAAGAGACGAGTTCGAAGCAGTCGACACCAGAGGAAAGGGGGAAAGAGGCGCACATTGACGATAGTGTTTACGATTGTGATTTGGTGATTTGAATTTCATATTTCTGTTGTTGGATTTTGGCATTTTGAGGACTTTGTTCGACGATTGGTATTTCTTATGTGTACCTTCATTACATTCTATCTGTGTTTCATATATCAGTTGTATTGATGTTGTTTAGTACATACCTAGTGCACTCGATTCGGTTTTATACATTTTGAGATTTTGATTTGACTTCGTGCATATGGGTTACACATGATTTTGACATATGCTTCGACCTAGCTTTCATGCACTTTCGTACTGTGATTTCGATTTTGATATTCGGTGTATGATTTCGTGCACCATGTGCACCTGATTGAGATTTTTGCGCACACTTGGCGCACTTGATACGATTTTGGGCACACCAGATGCACTAAATCGGGGTTTTGTGCAGATTAGATGCACCTGATATTGAGTCGTGCACGCCCGTTGCACTTGACAGATGTTTTAGTGCACACCTGTTGCACTTATTTTTGTTTTTGTGTGTATTCGTGGTATCTGTATTTGGTTTCGATTTCAGTGTGCACCGGACGCACATGATATTTTATTGATGTGATTGGGATTGATTTCAGTTTGAGCAGTACGTTTTTATAATCATTACTATTTGATTTAGTAACCAGGCTGGACGTGTATGTTAAATAAAAGATATATATATATATATAGCTATTTTTTTAAATAAATGTCCGCTACTTATGCCGTGACATGTGCATCGCACGGCGATTTTCAAGAGGGGTTTTTGCATGTTTTTTTAAAAGATGTTTAGACGATTTTACTACGATGCGCACTATATATATAAAGTTATAGATCTGATGTATATTATGTTGGTTTTCGTATTGGGTCTTGATATTTTATTTTCGCCATAACTCCGATGATTGTGTTATGCTTGACGGAGTTGATTTTAGTTATGTACTGATAATTTTGGAGCCCCGACGATTTGAGTGTATTGACTGAATGTTTTAGAAATTGTGGGAGGGAGTTTTAGTTTAAATTCAGGGACCGAATTTCTTTAAGGGGGAAGATTGTAACGTTTTGAAAATCGTTTTGGTGCAATTTCGGAAAATCGGTAAAATAAGGGGGTTTTCTGTAAAAAAAGTCAAAATACAAATATCTTTACATTGAAATTAAATATAAATATTCTAGATATGTAATTGCTAGTATTTAGTTTTTATTGAGCCATTGGTGAGATTTCAAAATTTCTGAAAATTTTTCCGAAATTAATTATTTTAATATTATTTTAAGCCGTCACTAATACATTTAATTAGGGAAAATTACAAACTGGAATGAGTTGAAACAAATTTTGTGCATCATAATACATTAAACAAAATTGTATCATGTGGTTTTTGAATTGAAATGGGGTTGTTAACCGGTGTTAGAAAATATCGAAGAAAAAGGCTTTTTTCGGTGAAATTAGTGCAAATGGAGTGCGGTACAACTTTTATCTTTTTCCCAAACAAAACTCACACTCTCTATTTACTTCCTCACATATTTGGCCGGCCTTGTCACCCACTCTCTCTCTTGATTCTTCAAGTGGGTTCTAGAATTAGTCTTTTTGGAAAGAAAAAAAGAAAATGCATAAAACATGAAATGACATAAAGAAGGAAATGATGGTAGAACTTTCCACATCTCTCCACACCCTCACTACATCACTTTCCTCCCTCTAGCTCTGGCCGAACTCAGGTCCCCCCCTCTACACAATTTTACATTTCAATTTTCTTCAAAAAACCCTCTAAATCCATCAAAAAAATCAACATATATTAGCACAAGTCATCACTAAACCCTATCCAATTTCCTTTGCTCCTATTTAGCTTGGATTTTGAAGGCAAGAGATCCATCTTGGAGGTTATGAAGCAAGAGTGATCTCAAATTTTTATGGTATAAATTCTAAATCCATGTTAATTTGTGTTAATTATTGCAACCCGATCAATTAAAATGCTTAATTATGGTTTTGATTCAAGATTTGAATTTCTAGAAAATGGTTATTAAATTATTATTAGGGTATTGGTTCTTAGGTTGTGATCTAAAATTGTAGATTAGCATATTAGAAAATGTTAAACTTAGTCTAGTAGCAAATTTGCTAGTTATTGCATTTAATTATTTGATTAGGTTATTTTTGTAAACTAGATTTTTGCAAAGCTTGTAAATAAGTTAGATAAAATTAGAATTTGGGTTTTTACTATTAGATTGTAGTGTTAGTGTGTAGATTAACTTGTTAAGTGAGGGTTAAACATAAACTAGTTGCCAATTTCTAGCTTTCACTTGAAAATTTTCACAATATTACTATGTTATTAAACTAGGTTTTGAAAATTCATTTAAAATGTGGGATTAAAAATAAAGTTATGGTTTTAGAACATCCTTACGGTTTCAAGGAGTGGTTTAACGGTTTAAGTTATGCAAGAACAAGTTTGGAAGTGAAATTGTGTAGTTTTGCTTAAAAAAAATACCGAAATCGGGAAAGTTTACAAACTAGTATTTCAATTTAATGAAATTTAGGGTGTTAAAAATATAGGAAGGGTTTATATAATCTAGTTATGCTATTTAATGAGTTTTATGACTATTAGTTTCATTTAAACGTCAAGTTTTGAAGTAAAACGGTGAATTGACATTTTCAAGGTTTTTCGGAATTTGATGATTTGATCGATTTTTAGGGTTTTGATGGATTAAATCATGTTTTATATTATAAGATACGAGTTTTTAAACTACAAGTTGTTTGTTGATGTTTATCTCGATCAATCGGCGTTTGAACGCCGATATCGAGCGATATTTGGTCCTTTTGCATGAGCGGGACATAGGTTTTAATCTATGCGCGTTTCGTGCGTCGTTTTGATTTTTGTCCATGATCCAGTTTACGATATTATACATGTTTGCGTATAGGTACCCCTCGCATGGACTTCGGACGAGGAAGAAGAGGAAGGCGACATCGTCTTCGGCAGACAAGGACCAGGTGAGTAGATGTATATCTACGGGAGGAAGTCGGGTGGATGGCGTTTAGCACCCCTGCAAACGTAGAATAGGGATATTACTTTTTGTCATTAGGAAGCCAGACGTGACCTTAGATTCTTGATGAGTAGGACCTTAGTAATGACCCTAGGTTGGACTAGACTGATTTAGAAAGACCATACCAGAGGATGAATACCTTGGAAGAGATTCGTAGGTTTCAGGTAGACACACACACGCACACACAGAGACTTGACTTGATGTCTATGTGTATGTGTACATATGTATAGGACTAGGTGTAGGCATATATATACACAATACATATATGTGATACAAGGATATGATATGATACACGGGGATGAAACAATATAACTGGGCTGATGCCGTGATTCTTGGTTATGCAGTCGTGTTATGATGTTAGCGGACCATTAGAAAATGAGATAATGGATTTGTATACATGAACAATAATAAAAGGGTAGTGATGATATTGAAGTACATGGGACTCCAAAATAGAACCCGGACTGTAACCTGTGCCTGAAATTCTGATATGATATATGTGACTTGATTACGATATGATTTAAGTGTGACTTAATCAATATGATACATATGACATGACTTTTCTGAGGATAATTAACGACGTATATTTATGCTGGCAATGATATACTATTGATGTATGCGATTACAGTATAGCACCTTGATCATGACATGTGTTGATAATGATATTATACGAATAATGAGACACTTAGGTGATACTTGACCCGTACCCCGATATTAGGATGTCGTACGATGGATTTTACCGTACGCGGCATAGATATGATGATTGATCCGCACTCTTGATTCGAGGAAGCCGTACTACGTACGTGACGCTATTGAGGCTGGATCGCCGACTATTTGAGATATGGATTCAGACTTTAGGTGTACTCTTATTTCTTATCGACTAGTTTCTTAGGTTTAGTTCCTTAGGGGGTTAGATGGACACTAGTTTAGGCTCGAGACATATAGTTGTAGTTATACTCGTATATCAAATGAGTGGATAATACACATCCGTCTTTACTTTCAGACCGTAATCATTATGGTGCATGTTCATACATATGTTTCTATAATCAGTATAAAACTCTGCCTGTTAGGACACCAGCACCATTACCGATGATGCGCATATTCCACGCACACTTATTTGTCGGCTCACACATATCATCATCGTTAATTGCTATGTCACGTACACTTTAGATCCTATTATATTTTATTAATAGAATCAGCTAACAGCTAGATCGATATTACATTGTGATTACTCTCTGGTGTTAGTATAGACATGACATTTATTATTTAGACATTTCATGCTTCATATTTTCATGTTATCATGCAGTATTATGGGCATATGCCGACACTTATCATATACCTATTCATGATTTTGAGATTCTGGATTTTTATGAGATTTCTGGATTTTTGGGGAAAACCGCAAGAATATATATAAAAACTTCTCTCTCTCTCCTCCTCTCTTTTTAAAATATAAGTTGCGGTTTTCTCGTGATGTATGTGTCGTCCACCATGAGATTTCATGTTTTCTGTTGGATTTAAAGACCCGATTCGAGGAGTGGATAAACCGTCTCGGGTATATGGTGGGCCCGGTATGGTACCCGGGGAAAGAAGATCGAGTTGTAGATGATGAGCCTGGCAGGGGAAGGCTACCTACCGGTGATGTCTGGCGCGGCGGATATCTGGAGGATACCGACCGTTGTCGTGAGATTTGATGATATGGGCCGATCCGGACTGACGGAGCCCGAGATATTGAGACTATGAGGTATCGAGACTTGAGATTTACATGTTTTGTGTCGATGCTTAACACGGATTTCCATGGATTTCATCGATGATATTTCAGATTTCTATACAAATTTACCATGATAAAAGTTAAAGATTTCCTTTATACAAATATATCTAGATTTCAGGATTGATTGTTTTACATTCATAGTACATGCATATTCATTCACATGACAAATTATTACTTAAGGCACTGACACGAGTACGGAGTATTTGCATTTACACGTAGTATTACCCTGCTATTACTAAATGATTGGGATATAGTAGTGTATTATTATGACCTAGGATAGCGTCGTGCATTCGATTTCTTTTCGCAGATATCTTCTACTCAGGAGTTGGCAACTCACCCCCGTTGTGCCAAATTTTATTACAGGTTCGATGTACAGGTTTTCCTGGCAGCTTGCTGGCACATCTGTTCACTCAGGGTGATTTGCACGGTAGGTTGGTTCACTTGTATCTGGACCGCCATTATAGTTTTATTATTCCATTTTTATCTAGAAAGCTCCATCAACCAAACTTGTATTACTTGATTTGTTTACTGGACCAGTTATTTATTTCGACCTTAGAGTCGCGCATGTATTATTATGGTATCTGGTGGATTTGTTTCCTTTTAAGTTTTGAGCCTCGCCCTTTGGTGTTGTATACTATTGTGCATTGGTGTGGTTGTTTCCGCCTGTTGGCGTAGAGCTAGCTCCCGTTTGGGGATGTCTTTATATTGTTTCTATGTATTATACTTGTTGTACCCGTTTGGGGCCAGTTTTTACAAAGGAGACTCTGCCGAATTTTTTTTTGAGAAAATTGGCTGATGCTTTTAAACTTGTTTTCTTCATGTTTTATTTTACTTCTGCTTCTTTTTATGGTTTAGATTTCTGGGATTCGGCTTACTTAGGTTACGTTGCGCCTCTAGACGTTTCGTAATCTAAGTGCCGGTCACGTTCCGTACTTTCGGGTCGTGACATATTATATTAGTCGGTTATATGTGATATAGCCGGATTATTAAATCAAGTTTTGATTTAGTAATTTAATGTATAATTATATATTTGATATATTAAATTGCATTAACTAATATTTGCTCACTTACGTATTTCATTTTCTCACTTTAGATACATTTAACATATATGTGATATATGTTTATTGTATTCTTTTCTTTTGTCACAAAATTATATATATATGATATGTATAATTGTAACATGCTAGGTTATACATGCAACTAGGGTTAATGAGATTCTCACCATGGCTAGGATTAGGGTTATATTTAATTATTTTAGTTAATTCTAAATTATGGATTAATGTTGAGATATTTCTTTGTCTTGACTTAGTCCACTCTTTAGATATTTACTGTAACACCTTAGGATGTGATTAGTGGCTAATTTTACTTTAGTATATGGATTTTAGTAAAAAGTTTACCAAATCGATCTTTAAATATTTTATCAAAATTAATGAATATTTTATTAGAATTTATTAGGGCTTGCACACACATGTGCATGTAAACTAGGGTTAATTAGGGTTAGACCATGATTGGCAACCGTAGTGGACTAACCATTTTCATTAAGCTAGTTTAAAATTTTATTAAGTGTTTTGGTTATTTTTTTTTTTAAATGGAAAATGATTTAGTTGGGTTGACTTGGAGAGAGAGAGAAGGAGAGAATGGGCATCATGGTTTGAGCCATGCTCTCATTTAATGAAGAGAGAGGGGGGGGTTGACTCTCTTATGCTCTTATTCTCTTTTGGTTTCAAACACTCTTTTTTCTCACTTCTCTCTCACTCTCACTCACACACACACAACACCAGCCACAGCAGCAGCAGAAGAAGCAGCAGCAGCAGGAGCTTCAGCAGCAGCAGCAAGCAACAACAACATCAACAAGTAGCAGCAGTAGCCCAAGCAACAGCAGCATAAGCAGCAGCAGCAACATTCATCAGCAGCAGTAGCACTCCAGCAGCAGCAGCTCCTTCTCTTCTTCTTCTCCTTCTCCTTGCACCTAGGGTCAAGTGAGGTATACTTCTTAGACTCAACTTCCTAGCTTGCTAAACTTATGTGATAATTAGCATCGGTTAGTGTTAAATATGCGTTTTAGTGCTAAAAATGGTGATTTGTGTGAAGTTTTGGCCAAGTAGTGATTTGATGGTTAACCTAGCATAACTATGTATTGTTAGGGCCACGTAAACCTAGTCTTACGCTAGATTTCACTAAAACACCATAGGGTTTCATTTAGTGCAAAATTTAACGTTTTAAGGTAAAACTTAGCCTTTCTGTAATCTTCTGTTGAACCGTATGCTTCAGAGAAAATCTGGGATAACTGGAGCATGTACACTAGATCTAGACCACACACACGAAGCACGAGCCCATAATTCCACACCCAGGCCGCAGTTTTATTCGTTCTGGCAGCAATTTACGGCCAGGTAAGGGAGTTAGGTGCTGGGGTTGAGTCTAGGGTAGTCTGCTATATATTTTAGTAGTTTGGCATATGCAACATTTTGAGTTTTCACCCGAGTCAAAATCTAGAGCGATATATCGTTTTTCCAATACATTTAGTTTGCGCGACACGTGTGATACGTGAGTGGGTTTAGTGTTGCTGTGTGTCGCGACGTGTCGAGTTAGTTTCAGACGCGTATGCATACATTTCAGCGTATCGGACACACGCGCGTTTAGTTCGCGACACGAGTTTCTCGTTTAGCTTCGATATCGCATTTTTGTAGGATTTTGCTTATATGGATTCTTTGTGTAAATTCTAGGTTCGTAGGCGGGTACGTCGGATGCCGCAAAGAAGGGAAAACAGGTGGTCGGCTATGCTTAGCACGAGATCAAGTGAGTAGATTTAACATCTACGGGGAAATCGCCCTTATGGCGTTAAGCGTCAGGGCGTGATAGGATATTCTAGTCGTATATATTCATATATACTATTGTAGCATACCTATTCCTTGTTGCATATAGAAATGGTAGTTAGATAACACTGCACTGTCACTAACGGTTTAAGCTGCACGAGCACTATTTGTATGATACACTCACACCGTTAGTGATTGCCATGACACTCGCACTATAGAATTGCTACAAATCATATATCATTTGATTACCGCATCATTGATGATTAGACATGACATAGTCACATATATTGATATCTTCATACTTGCGCATATGCACACTATATATTCATATTGGTGCATACATTTATTGATATATCCCTACTTGCGCACATGCACACTGTATATTCATCTTAGTGCATACATTCATCGATATATCCCTACTTGCGCATATGTATATTCATATTAGTGCATACATTGATTGATATATCCCTACTTGCGCACATGAACACTTTATATTCATCTTAGTGCATACATTCATCGATATATCCCTATTTGCGCACATGCACACTGTATCTTCTTATTAGTGCATACATTTATTGATATATCCCTACTTGCACACATGCACACTGTATCTTCATATTAGTGCATACATTTATTGATATATCCCTACTTACGCACATGTACACTATATCTTCATATTAGTGCATACATTTATTGATATATCCCTACTTGCGCACATGCACGCTGTATACTCATATTAGAGCATACATTTCTTGATATATCCCTACTTGCGCACATGCACACTATATCTTCATATTAGTGCATACATTTATTGATATATCCCTACTTGCGCACATCCACGCTGTATACTCATATTAGAGCATACATTTCTTGATATATCCCTACTTACGCACATACACACTGTGTATCCATATTTGTGCACATATACATTGCTACACTTATATTCGCGTGTATATCCATTTGCACATCCATACTTATATACATACATGGATGATATTGACTTGATTTCTAGAATAATAGGACCGCATGATATATTTTCAAAACTGGATCCTTTTTAAAAGAGCGGTTTTCCCTTTTTACTCTTAGTGTCATACGACACATTGCATGGATTTACGCATTGAGTTTTGGATTCATGTGATTTCTGGATTTGAGAACCGTGGTATTATTTTAAAGAAAATACGCACTGTTTTAAAATCCCGGTTTCTCTTGTTATGATATTTCAGTGCGTCCACCATGCGTTTTCTCGGTTCTGAGACGTATGACACATGAAACCCGATTCGAGGAGGACGATCCGTTTGCGGGTACATGGTGGACCCGGTATGGTACTCTGGGGTGAGATAGAGATTTTGTGTGGATGACGATGAGCCCGGCGGAGGGAATACTATCTACCGATGATTGGTTAGACCTGGCGGTTATCCGGAGGATACTGACCAGAGTTGAGAGATAGATACGGGCCGACCCGTACTGCCGGGGCCGAGGGCCGATTCCGCAGACGGAGCCCGTGGGCCGATCCGGACTGACGGAGCCCGATAAATGAGGATTTGTGTGTCGATGCTGGACACGATTATTTTATGATATTTCGAGTGCCGATATTGGGCACTCATGATTCCATGAGCATTACAGGATTTGAGGGCCGATTAGAGTGACGACGCCTGAGTTTTACTGGGATTTGGGTGTATTGGATGGACCCCGGTTATTCTTCCACGTTGACATTCTGTGTAGATGATATTTATTCCCATGCTCAGCATTCAGTATTATGCATCTCATCCTGTATCTGTAGTACCTGATAGAGTACTTTTGCATGACTATTGCATACCCTGCTCATCCTATATAGATGTTATTAGATTGCACTTGCTATGCATGACTATTGCATACCTTGTATTGGATATAGTGCCCTCAGAGTCAATTATTGGATCAGAGGCACGTGATTGCAATGATTGAGGGAGGACCTATACCGTTAGGACAGTCTTACTCAAGATGATAGTATGCTATCTGGTTTATCTTTATCATCGTGTACTGCTTTAGGTGACCTTATAGGTCGCTATTACACATTGATAGAGCCCTTAGGATTCTTGCTTGACTACCAGCTGTATGATGGCGATCATATACGTGGGAGCTGGGGTCTATATGCATATCCTTAAAGTGGTCCCTAGTCATGGGAGTTTCGAGACTGGGCATCGATACTCCATTAGTAGACTAGTGTATACAGTCGAGACCCCGACGAGGGGCAGTGGCCGGTCTCATAAGCCATTGGTGTCAGTTGGATCACCTAAGGTGTATACAGGTGCTCATTGGGTTATGAGTACACCGGACAGGACTCGCCGGGAACATGCTAGTTGGTATTATACCTGACGTCAGATAGCAGTTCCCTGGTGACATGTGTACAGGTTAGTTCATCGACCTGAGATCGTCATTTGTCTCGTGTGAGTTCCCACTGTGCTTTGATTACTACCTAACCACGGCTTAAAGGAGTCGTGCAAATAGATTTTAGTTGGGTACAGTCCCGAGCCGCATGGAGGCAGTGAGCGGATCGGCAGGAGTTCGTCTCTCCCAGTATTAGGGGTGAGATCGTGCTGTGTCTAGGAGAGCCATTACACGAAGTCCTTGGTCAAGGCAGGAGATTTACTGGTAGGTATTCCAGTAGTATCTCCAGGTGTTCTGGGCTACACTCCGACACGACTTGTACCGCTTTTGGGGGTCTGACTTTTACAAACCCCCTAGGCCTGCCATGCGATGCTCATAGACGAACGGACCGGACTGTACGGATATTGTCACTGACAGGCTCAGTAGGGTGTCAGGATGAGTTCGCTCATCGACCTCCCTATTGGTCAATACCTGGTAGCCCGTTACGTACGGCTAATACCTCTGACGTGCTAGTGGTTAAATCTACAGCCAAAGTATTGACGAGTCTTTAGAATCCCCCACAGACTGTTTCTTAAGTTTATAGCGAAACTTTGTAGAGGCCCTATGGTATATGGCAGGGTTCGATCTTATACATGCGGTCTTGCACGGATCATGATCGGGCGGATCATACTAGTAGGCTTTGGTTTAAGCCGGATCCTAGTATTAGATTTGTTGGATTACTTTAGTCTCATCGCATTCGCATTCAGTCGGAATGCGGGTGCAGGTATGTATATACAGGTGGGGTATCCTTGTGATCCGTCACGAGTTTACTTTAGATGTTGATGTATCTTTTTATTGTTGCAAACATTTGGATTAATGTTTGTTAATGGAAATTATGAGCTAGAAACCATCATTTTGTGCATTAAATGATACATGTACTTCATGGGTGAGTCATGGTATCATTTCTTGTGCAAATATCACATTATGTGATTGATTAGTGGGTTGATTTGATGAGATGACAAGGGTGAGATCTCATATTATTGTTTCAACTCTCTCTCTCATTTGATCATAAGAAATCAACACAAGAAAAGAAAAGAAGAAAAAGCTTCTCCTCCTTCTTCTTCTTCCTCTTGCTCATAGCTTCCATTAATGGCAACACCTTCAACCTCCAATTAAGCCATGGATGCAAGAGACAAAGTGATCACAAACATTCTCTACAACACCTTGGATACGTCGGCTAGCACACTTCGTGCCCGAGTTGCTTCGGATGAAGCGGGAGCCCATAAAAAGACTTGTAGATGTGGTGCCCTTTCCGACGAGGAGATCGAGACGGAGTTGCCGCGAGGAGCTTGGGATGGTGGCCAAAGACCGAAGGACACGGATCGATTGGTATAGCTTTCCAACCCTCTCTCTAGATAGCTAGTTGTAGGTTAATGGTTCGATCAGGGTTTTAAGCATACGATAGCGCTGGTTTTCTAGTTTGAGAAAGTTTTCGTTTCCGCATTTTGGCCTCGGAAAGACGGCCGGGGTGCTACCGTAGACTTACATGGTATCAGAGCCACGCCATTAACCTTTACTATCTTGCTCTATCGTGTTTAGAACTTTGATCGGATGAAAATTTCAAAAACTGCATTTCCAATTTAACAGTTTCTGTTGAATTTTTTTTGTTGTCAAAAAATTATTTGGTGTGTTGGAAAAATTCAGGCAGGAAATTCTAAGACCATCGCAGAAATTTGGTTCCGTGACTCTACAGTGCCGCCGCGGAACCGCGGCACCAACCCTGTTCTGGCCGCGGTTCCGCCATACAACTGTAGCACCACTGCACCAAATCTTCTGCAGTGGTCTCTGTCTTGGAAATTGGGTTTCTGGTATTTTTTGTTTGGGCTCAAATTTGTCTGAGTACTGGGTATTGTGCTTGGGGCCCACTTCGGGAAATTTAGTCGATCGAAAATTTTAAACATGTTAGTTTACAGAATTTACATTATATCTGCGACCGTGAATGTCATTTGATCGGTAAATCTTGTCTAATTGCTATAGCCCTTTTAGACGGATTTGCGAACGTGACATTCACGTTGATGTTCTGTGTTGTGCTGTGATATTGCGGATTTGTCGTGGTGGATAGCCTGGATGCAATGGTAGTACAGTTTGGTTGTATTTGTACATTTGATATTGCGGGGCGAGCGTCCGACATATGGACTGCCGTCGCTGCCTGTTTGTATATTATTCTTTTGGGGCACGACCGGGCTGAGGTCGATGTACCCGTTGTATATATTTTACTTTATGTACTAGGATTACCCCGCGGAGGGGTGCATGGATAGCCGGGTTCTAGAGGGCAACGGGTCCGCATCTCATGGCTTTGAGACGGAGGGGCTTCACTCTAAAATTGGCGGGCTATTCACCGCATTCGTAGGGGGTATAGGTTGATCCAAGGAGGGGTGCACAAGTTACCGGATTCCGTGAAGTGCTCGGTGGTCTATTCACTTTGTTGAAGGGGGCTGCCTCGCTTCAGGTTTTGGCGGGTAACTTGCCACGCCCGTAGGGGTCTAGGATTTCATTGCACAGGCTATCCACACGACCAGGGGAACGTTGGGTTTCAGTAGTGGCTCTATGAAACCCGGGGATCCCAGATTATCTGTATTGTTCTGTGATGCTTATTACATTTCTGTGATGTTGTATTTTATCACGCCATGAGCGAATATTATATATTGATATATACTAGTAGATGTTGTATATGTTTTACACCCGCGCTAGTCCAGTCCCCGCTTTGTCGTTAGTTAAGTAACCTAATGGGTGATGACGGGACCCAGTGGCGAATGCGGATAGCATATACGTACATCATATTTTCGTTCTTTATTGGTGTGATCAATTGATGTGACAGCATTGATTTGGATCAATGCAAGCTAAACAAACCTATTCTGATGTTGTTGGAACATTTTTCAAAAAGCTGTTAATGCAAGGACGTTCTCTTTTGTTTTGCACAGTGGTATTCGGTTATGAATATCCAGCACCTCAGTCGACGAGGCAAGGGCCAAGATCCCTTCACCGGGAGTGACCCCTTAGACAGAAGTTTGCGTCAGGGTAATAACTTCACTATAGCCGATTACTTTTTGCTTTGCATCATGGTATTCAGTTGGAATATCCTGCACCTCATTCTTCGGGGAAGAACCGAGATCCCTTCACCGGGAGTGACCTCTTTAGCAAAGGTTTTCGCCACTATATTTTTATAAAAAGCTATCCGGTTTCTTCAACGATATCAAGTTCATTACGTTAAAGGTTTTTCGCCAAAAACCATTCGTAGCCCTCCGTCATTTCAGACGGGTAGCACTTAGTATTCATGCTATGTTTGTTGGCCAAAGTCAAGGCATATTGTATGGTACCTATTTGTTACTTTTCTGTTGCATAGATAGATGTGTTGGTTTGGGACAGTCGTACTGCCTTGTTGGCCAAAGTCAAGGGTAGGTACTGGTGGGTTCAAATTAACCTGGATAATGACGGGTATAACTTGACATGTGACTTATGATTTGTTGGCCAAAGTCAAGGACATAAGAGCATAGGGTAAAAATCACATCGGGAGTTTCTAAAGAAATTGAAACTTGCCAGATATGCGCATACCTTATGGAGTGTGATAACGTGAGTGGATTCCATCACATTATCATGCGATGATAGTTGGATCCCGATTCCCACTGATGAGTTGGTTTACTCCTCGGGTGATCCCAACTAATTCTTCTTTCAGGTTTGGAGAAGAATTTGAGGTTACAGTCGGAGGTTTCCTGATTGAATAAAGTGATAACCATTATGATCTAGGTTAGAGTGCACGTTGAGTGTTTCTTTTCTCTCTCCCTTTGGCAGCGACCATGACCCGACCCTTGACTATGACTCAGTGACCAAGTTAACCGAACCTTCTTAAAATACTGGCTTTTGGATTTTCTGAGTTGCATACCTCATTGCCACTCCTACTTTTACCCTTTTCTACAGGACACCCTGTATTACTACGAACATCCACTTCCATTGGATAAAACTATCGTATGGTTATATACGAACTCGAAGGAACCTGTTCCAGATTCGAGGATGGTTCTGGTTCTGGAGAAAAAGAATAGGACTATTCAGTTGTCTTTTCCGTTTACCTTCTCTCAGGTTGCGAGTGCTCCTTGGATTAGGACGGTACACCTATTATGCTAATTGGATAGTCTTCTTCCAAACCATAGGCAGGTGCCGAACGGTGGAGAATGAAGAAAACCAATTAGCCTAACAAAGGTGTTCAGAAGGTATTAAGTAAAGACAAATAAAGAGATTAGTAAGAGGGCAAAGTAAACTGCGACTGCTATTCACGACCAAGCCAAGTATTTCATCGCCACTCCTACTTCACCTTTGTATTTCTCTAGGACACTCCGTATCACTACGAAGATCCACAGTTATTTGGATACTCCATCGTATGGTTATATACGAACTCGAAGGAACTTGTTCCAGTTCAGGGATGGATTCTGGTTCAGGAGAAATAGGAATAAGGTTTTATTCGGTTGTCTTTTATCTTCACCTTCTCTCAGTGTCACGACCCGAAAATACGGAACATGACCGGCACTTAAACTACGAACGTCTCGAGGCGTACGTAATCTAAGTAAACCGAAAACCCAGAAATCCAAACCAAGAAAATAGTAGAGTGCAGGAAAAACCATCTTAAAGCAAGTAATTTCAATAGCATAAGCCGAATTATGCGGTTTTAAAAACATCAAAAATTTACTGAAAATTTCGGCAGAGTCTCCTTTGTAAATACTGGCCCTCAAACGGGATACAACATGAATAGTATACGAAATCAAGAAAAAGGCATCCCCAAGCGGGAGCTAGCTCTTCGTCAATCGACGGTCACAACCACACAAACAATATAATATACAACGCCAACGGCGAGGATCAAAACTCAAAAGGAAACTCAAAACCACCAGAAATATAACGAGCGACTCTAAGGTCGAAAGAACAACCAACACTGGTCTCTATCTCAATAAATACATGGTTTGGTTGATGGAATTTACTAGATACAACTGAATAATATCATACAAGGTAAATAATGGGGGTATGATACAAGTAAACCCACCTACTAGCAAATCACCCGAATGAAACTATGCCCGCAAAGCCGTAAGGAAACCTGTACGGCAACCTGCAAGAAACTGGGGCACAACGGGGGTGAGTTGCCAACTCGTGAATAGAAAAATATCTACGCACAGAAATCGCATAAATAATGCAATCCTAGGTCAATGATCATAATATATCCTCAAATATAGGTATAACAGGCAGCCTATGACAATGTCTAGGGTAATATCTAACCCGAGTGTAATCACATGTGCCCGTGTCAGTGCCTCAGGTAGCAATATACCATATGAGTGAGGTATGAATGCATGAAAATAGCATACATGTAAATGAAGAAACTGTTTTCATAAATTAGTGAGATTTCCTTTGTATTTTTTTCAAATGAGGTATCATAACTGAAATCAGCACCAACGGTGTCTAGCATCGACACAAAACATAAATCTCAATGTCTCAAAATCTTAATATCTAAATCACAATATCTAGGGCGCCGCCAGTCCAGACCGGCCCCTACCATCCATCTCAAGACCACGACGGTATCCTCCGGATATCCGACGCGTCGGGTAATATCACCGGTAGGTAGTCTCCCCCTGCCAGGCTCATCGTCATCACCACGAGCTTCTTGCCCCGGGGTACCTTACCGGGTCCACCATGTACCCGAAACGGTTCCTCCACTCCTCGAACTCGGGTCTCACATATCGCTCTCAGTACCGAGAAAACACATGGTGGACGCACTGAAATATCATATCCAGGGTAACCGGGTTTTTAAAACAATTACATATTCTCTTTTGAAATCTCCACGATTCCCAAGTCCAGAAATATCAAGGAAATCCGAGTCCAAAACCTCAATAGCACATAAACTAGTGAATAAAGGCATGAGAATCCATGCGTGCGGTATAACAATGAATAACAATATGCATGAAGTAGCAAGTAATAACTGAAATGTCTAATGTGGCATATAAGGAAAGTACACTAATATCATGTCAAAACTACTAGCTAACAAGCTAAGTCAAGCAAATATATTCTCTAAAGTGTACGTGACATGGCAATTACCGATGAAGATGTGTGTGAGCCGGCAAGTAGGTGTACGTGGTACATACGCATCATCGGTAATGGTGCTGGTGTCCTAACAGCATGATATCAATAATGGAATATGCAGCACAATAAGTATGCGAGGCAGAGCGAACAGCAATAATGTGCGGGAGCTGAATACTAGACACAACGATAACTAATCTGCAATAATTTAATATAAGTCCTACAATTGGTGCCTTTTGAAATAACACGAATCATGGGGTTTTGAAAATAGGGCTACGGTGTTTTTATGAAAAGATACGTCGTTTTTGAAATATCCGTAGATTCCCTTGAGCTGTCTTTAAAAATGCCCACGATTCGTTAGTTTTTGAAATAGGTAAGAAGTCTAATCTAATCTAACAACTACACTAAACTATACGGCTGAACTAACAAGCTGAACTACAGGTAAGGAAACCGCCTATCATCTGAGTCGATACATATACATACCTGTATATGTATAGTCGGTGATCCCGCCTCAATAATATCATATCTGATACCATATCTATAATCAGGCATCCCAAGTCAAGAGTGCGGATCAATCATCCATATAGCTCGTACGTAAATCCGTCGTACGGCATCCCAATCTGGGTACGGGTCAAAATTCACAATTCATCAATTAAGCTTCGTTTTGCATGAACCAAAGTCATTAAACCACTCATTATAATAGTTATAATGACATGAACACTTAATTATATTTTAATCTAAGCATTTGATAATTTTTCAAAAACTCTAGTTAGCAAAAACAAAACTTAATTTAGACATTTCCATGCAACAATATGAAATTTAACTACTAAATTACTTTCTACAAATTCTAAGATGGTAAGCTACCCATCACAACCATACACCAATTCACAATAACCTAACTTGCATTCAAACCCTTTTCTTGAATTCCAAAACGTGCAATTAAACTCACATATCCAAATAACACTTAAATAAATTAGCTTAAGAAATTAGTAACAATTTAAGCAACAAAAATGTTTAGAAATATACCCAAAAGCATATGAAGATCCACAAGCATCCATGGCACTCCAAAATGCTCTCTTTTCACAAGGATCCATGCTTGAAATGCTAAGGAATAATGGGTAAGTGTTGGATTTGGAAAAAAGCTTTGAAATTGTATGGATTTTGAAGCTTTTTATGGATTTTTGAAGCAAAAATGGAGTGAGAACTTGGGGGAGGGGGGGCTGCTGCTCTATGGATCAGTTTCGGCCAGATTTGAGGGGGGGTGGGTGAGTGAGGAGAGAGAGTGAGGTGGGGAAAGTTGTTTCAAGTCAAAGTCAACTCAAAATATATCATTTTCTACTCTTTTCTTTTCTTTTCTTTTCCTTTTCTTTCCTTTGCAAACCAAGTGGGGAAAAAGTGAGGGCTGCTGAATTTGGCTAAGGGGAGGAGTAAGTGGGGGTGTGTGGGTGTGGGCACGGGTGTGGGGTGATGAAAAATGATAAATACAATACCCCAAACATCCATTTACGCTAAAAAAAAGCCTTTTTTCTTTAATAATTTCTAAACCGTTTTGGCAAATGATTTCGTTCCAAAAACCACATGATAAATTTTTATTTAATGTTTTATGATGCACAAAATTTGTTTCAACTCATTCCAATTTGTAATTTTCCCTAATTAAATGTATTAGTGACGGCTTAAAATAATAATAAAATAATATTTTTTTCAGAAAATTTGAAATTTCACCAGCGGCTCAATAAACACCAAATAATAGCAATTACATAGCTAGAATATGTATATTTAATTTTTATAATAAGATATTTGTATTTTGACTTTTTACAGAAAACCCCTTTATTTTACCGATTTTTCGAAATTTCACCGAAACGATTTTCAAAACGCTACAATCTTCCCCCCTTAAAGAAATTCGATCCCCGAATTTAAATTCAAACTTCCCCAAATACTAAAACATCTAAGAAAAACCATCAAGTCGTCGGGGCTCCGAAACTGTAAATATATAAAACAAATCGTAGCGCAGTGCATGCGCTTGAAAAAAAATGAGTATATAACTCAAATCAAAACTCCGTCAAGCATCCCGTAATCATCGGAGTCATGGAGAAGACATCAATGCCAAATCCAAATCAAACCAATATGATATAACTCGAAACTATACATGTAAACATCGAATCTGTATCTGTAAGTATCTGAAGGAAATGCATGCCAAATCTCTTAAGTCGCTGTGCAACGCGTATAACACTGCACAGTGGCGGACGTCTATCATAAGAAAATAGCTATATACATATATACCTTTGTTTGAAATGTACGTTCCGCCGTTTTGGAAACAATTTAGAAGGGTCTCCTTGTTTTAAACATTTCGTGTCATATCAGACACGTAGGTAAATACTGAGGCTATAGCTCGCTTTTTGGAAATCCCTTCAATAACTATCAATGCATGCAAAATATATTCAGGTACTGTCCTCTGACTAGTCCTGCTCAGTACGAAAACATATAGCAATATCATAAAAACGTACTGCTCTATAAGAAATCAATCCCAAAATATGCACATGAATACTACGTGCGTCTGGTGCGCACGGAAATCAAAATCCATGAATGTGCCATACATGCGCACAGAAACAACATCTAAGTGCATCGGGTGTGCATGAAACATCTGTCGTAGGCAACATGTGCGCCTGACAGCAAAATCAGGTGCATCTGACATGCACGAAAAATTCTCAATTTAGTGCCTCTGGTGTGCACCAAAACCACCCTTCAAAACATGCGCCCAACATGCGCGAAAATCCATATCAGGTGCATCCAGCGTGCACGAAATCATGAAATCCAATATCAAGCACCGAACGTGCGCAAAATCAATTAGGTGCACAAGGTGCACAAAACAAATATCGAGTATCACAATCGAAATCGAAGTCCAGTGCATCTAAGTGCACAAAAGGCGTATCACTGCACTGCAAGCATATATAAACTATACAGAGTGCAGGAACCAAATCGTGTGCGTGCATATGCACAAAATCAACTCAAATGTCTAAAACCGTATAATCACAAATATGTGAAACTAAAGCACAAAAATGATATCAAGTGCAACACTGTGCAAAGATCATAAATCCTCAATCATCAAAATTAAATCATACGAATAAATCACCCAAAACATCGGAATCAATAATGGCGGAATAGTACTGCTCCAGCGCATCCTCTAAGAATCTCGGCCAACTGTCGCGGTCACTAGTGGGACGTCTCGTCGATGATCATGAACTCTGTCCTGCTGGTGTGCGTAACCATGACCACTCCTGGGTCAAAGTCTTCACTGTGGATTACCAATCTTTCGGTCCATCGGCTCATTGGCCCTGTCGGGTGTGCTAACGGGGATGATCCAGTTCTGGCACGTCTCTTGTCATCTCCCGGTCAATCATCGCGACCACTCGTAAGACAGCATATCACTGGCGTCGGCCTCTGGCTCTCTGAATGTACATGACACCTCTGATCCTGGGTGCAAGTATCATTGCAGTAGTGTCCTGGAAGGAATCCTGCTCACGGTCTCTTCCATGTCTCATCTCTGCCAACTGTTCGGAAGTCGTTGCCCTTTCCTATATCTGCATCTTGCTCTGGAACGACTGCATACTCATCGCGACTCCTTCTGGAAGGTAAGTCCAAGTACCATGCCTCGGCATGCGCATCGCCTCTCTGATGTCGGCGGAGTGGAACATCATCTCATCTAGATCTGGTGCGAACCTTTTACTCCACTTTTCTCTAATGTCGACCGCTTCGGACTCGTCTCGTCATGGCTGCATGGACTGAGCTCCAACGGCTATCCTCGTATCTGGAGTCTCCCAAGAATGCATCTCACCACCTAGCATCCGAATTAAGTCGAGTCATCCGATCGAGTCGTCAAATCCTCATAATCCCCCAAGAGCTCAACATCTTGGGGCACAGTTTAATAGTATCGAGTACATACCACAGCATCGGTGGTCCAGCCGTAGAAGGGCAAACCCAAGCCTCACTAATGGCGCCGTAGAACTGCCGCAAACCCGAAGGTTCAAAGGCTTTCACACGGTCATTAAGTCGAGTTAGGGTTTCATTCTTCTATAGGGACCATAGAATTGCCTGCATGTCTTTCCGACTACTTTAAACTTGGAATAATAGGTTTCCGACATTCGATCGTCTCTGTCGACCCTCACGTCTCTGCGTGAAGTCGTCTCTAGCTGGAATCAATCTATCTGATGACCTCTCATCGGGTAGGCGAACGAACCACATGTCCTAGTCATTCATCCTCGGGTGACTAGCGACCTTCTATCATCTCTTAGTACAATTTGTACTGCAATAGCTCCAATATATGGGGCGATATCTCGTCGCTCGCAGCAACAACTGGCTCACTCGTCTGCATGCTGAACGGTGCCTCAATCATCAGGAGTAAGCAACACACCAACGGTCATCAAAATCTGGCTGGCCTCTATCATTGGCTCAATCCTCTAGTGTCGATCAGCACCTCCGAGTAACCTCATAAAGGCGATCCGCCAATCGCTCGTGGCGCGGAAACACAGTAAAAAGACACATCTCTGTAATCGTGTGTAGCCGGAATTTCGCCCTGGTCAGTCCTCGTTCGTGATGAGCTTGTGCTAACCGCAACTCTAGCCGTAGCTCTCCCTGCTCGTAACCGTAGCAGCAAAACCAAACTGGTACGGATGAGGCTAGATCAGGAAGGAATATAATACTGAACAAGGAAATGTACATCCTAAGGCTTCATAAGTGGAGTAGCGTATCGTAAATATGCCGCGGAACATACCAACGGTACGTCACTCTACTTTAGTCACCTATTCCATCAACCAAGGGTCATCCTACGCTCCGAAGGTAAAACCTAACGCTCTGATACCAACTTTGTCACGACCCGAAAATACGGAACATGACCGGCACTTAAACTACGAACGTCTCGAGGCGTACGTAATCTAAGTAAACCGAAAACCCAGAAATCCAAACCAAGAAAATAGTAGAGTGCAGGAAAAACCAACTTAAAGCAAGTAATTTCAATAGCATAAGCCGAATTATGTGGTTTTAAAAACATCAAAAATTTACTGAAAATTTCGGCAGTCCTTTGTAAATACTGGCCCCTAAACGGGATACAACATGAATAGTATACGAAATCAAGAAAAAGGCATCCCCAAGCGGGAGCTAGCTCTTCGTCAATCGACGGTCACAACCACACAAACAATATAATATACAACGCCAACGGCGAGGATCAAAACTCAAAAGGAAACTCAAAACCACCAGAAATATAACGAGCGACTCTAAGGTCGAAAGAACAACCAACACTGGTCTCTATCTCAATAAATACATGGTTTGGTTGATGGAATTTACTAGATACAACTGAATAATATCATACAAGGTAAATAATGGGGGTATGATACAAGTAAACCCACCTACTAGCAAATCACCCGAATGAAACTATGCCCGCAAAGCCGTAAGGAAACCTGTACGGCAACCTGCAAGAAACTGGGGCACAACGGGGGTGAGTTGCCAACTCGTGAATAGAAAAATATCTACGCACAGAAATCGCATAAATAATGCAATCCTAGGTCAATGATCATAATATATCCTCAAATATAGGTATAACAGGCAGCCTATGACAATGTCTAGGGTAATATCTAACCGAGTGTAATCACATGTGCCCGTGTCAGTGCCTCAGGTAGCAATATATCATATGAGTGAGGTATGAATGCATGAAAATAGCATACATGTAAATGAAGAAACTGTTTTCATAAATTAGTGAGATTTCCTTTGTATTTTTTTCAAATGAGGTATCATAACTGAAATCAGCACCAACGGTGTCTAGCATCGACACAAAACATAAATCTCAATGTCTCAAAATCTCAATATCTAAATCACAATATCTAGGGCACCGCCAGTCCAGACCGGCCCCTACCATCCATCTCAAGACCACGACGGTATCCTCCGGATATCCGACGCGTCGGGTAATATCACCGGTAGGTAGTCTCCCCCTGCCAGGCTCATCGTCATCACCACGAGCTTCTTGCCCCGGGGTACCTTACCGGGTCCACCATGTACCCGAAACGGTTCCTCCACTCCTCGAACTCGGGTCTCACATATCGCTCTCAGCACCGAGAAAACACATGGTGGACGCACTGAAATATCATATCCAGGGTAACCGGGTTTTTAAAACAATTACATATTCTCTTTTGAAATCTCCACGGTTCCCAAGTCCAGAAATATCAAGGAAATCCGAGTCCAAAACCTCAATAGCACATAAACTAGTGAATAAATGCATGAGAATCCATGCGTGCGGTATAACAATGAATAACAATATGCATGAAGTAGCAAGTAATAACTGAAATGTCTAATGTGGCATATAAGGAAAGTACACTAATATCATGTCAAAACTACTAGCTAACAAGCTAAGTCAAGCAAATATATTCTCTAAAGTGTACGTGACATGGCAATTACCGATGAAGATGTGTGTGAGCCGGCAAGTAGGTGTACGTGGTACATACGCATCATCGGTAATGGTGCTGGTGTCCTAACAGCATGATATCAATAATGGAATATGCAGCACAATAAGTATGCGAGACAGAGCGAACAGCAATAATGTGCGGGAGCTGAATACTAGACACAACGATAACTAATCTGCAATAATTTAATATAAGTCCTACAATTGGTGCCTTTTGAAATAACACGAATCATGGGGTTTTGAAAATAGGGCTACGGTGTTTTTATGAAAAGATACGTCGTTTTTGAAATATCCGTAGATTCCCTTGAGCTGTCTTTAAAAATGCCCACGATTCGTTAGTTTTTGAAATAGGTAAGAAGTCTAATCTAATCTAACAACTACACTAAACTATACGGCTGAACTAACAAGCTGAACTACAGGTAAGGAAACCGCCTATCATCTGAGTCGATACATATACATACCTGTATATGTATAGTCGGTGATCCCGCCTCAATAATATCATATCCGATACCATATCTATAATCAGGCATCCCAAGTCAAGAGTGCGGATCAATCATCCATATAGCTCGTACGTAAATCCGTCGTACGGCATCCCAATCTGGGTACGGGTCAATATCACATTCATCATCCTATTCACCTGGTATCCTCTTTATCAATTATCATGATCGGGGTACTGATCTACGTCTAGTACCATACTGATACCGTCTACGTATGCATGGACGTGTGTGAAACACTACGTCAAGGACCCGCTACAACGTCATGTCGTATCTAAGATACGAACCCTGCTATATCACCGATCTCACGGCCTCAAATCAAATCTCATCGACTCAGCTCAATCCCAAGTATCATCCTCAATCCGTATGTGAACACATAGTCCCATACCCATGTGAACACATAACTATAAAGAATCCCATGAGCACATATCAATAGGAATGTATGCGAGTATGTATGTGTGTATGTGTAGTGCAACACTGCCCTAGGGTTCGCAACACTAAAAATAGTCCAACACACCAATATCCATCCTAAGCATCGTTATTAATCCTAAATAACATATAATAAATGTTGGTATGTATACGCATCCGTATACACAACCACGGACTGCGGGGGTGCTATACGCCATCCACCCGACTTCTCCCCGTAGATATAAATCTACTCACCTGGTCCTCGCTAGCCGGTGCCTACGTTGCCACGCGCTTGTTTGTCGTCTCGAAATCCACATGGGGGTACCTACATATCATAACGCACCATATCTCATTAAAATCCGACTCATGACCAAAACGACGCACGAATCCCACATAGGTCAAAACCTATGGTTGCTTTCACAAATCAACCCAAAAACCCTCGACGTCGGCGTACAAACGCCAAACCATCGAGAAAAAACCCAAATACACTCATTTGCACATTCACGAACACTAATTTTAATATAAACTAGGTTGAAACTCACAAAAACGCCAATTTCACTCAAAAAGTCATTTTTCCGAAAATCTAGCAAGCACAATTCGTCGTTTTTGTACAAAACACGATATTTAAATGAATGTAGCGGCCAATATATTTATTAAATATCTTAAATAAGTCATAAAAACCATTTCCATAATTTAAACTCATAAATTTGCATAATTTCCAAAATCCTAGTTTGCAAAATATCAAATTTAACACCCTTTAAAGCAAAATTCACAATTCATCAATTAAGCTTCGTTTTGCATGAACCAAAGTCATTAAACCACTCATTATAATAGTTATAATGACATGAACACTTAATTATATTTTAATCTAAGCATTTGATAATTTTTCAAAAACTCTAGTTAGCAAAAACAAAACTTAATTTAGACATTTCCATGCAACAATATGAAATTTAACTACTAAATTACTTTCTACAAATTCTAAGATGGTAAGCTACCCATCACAACCATACACCAATTCACAATAACCTAACTTGCATTCAAACCCTTTTCTTGAATTCCAAAACGTGCAATTAAACTCACATATCCAAATAACACTTAAATAAATTAGCTTAAGAAATTAGTAACAATTTAAGCAACAAAAATGTTTAGAAATATACCCAAAAGCATATGAAGATCCACAAGCATCCATGGCACTCCAAAATGCTCTCTTTTCACAAGGATCCATGCTTGAAATGCTAAGGAATAATGGGTAAGTGTTGGATTTGGAAAAAAGCTTTGAAATTGTATGGATTTTGAAGCTTTTTATGGATTTTTGAAGCAAAAATGGAGTGAGAACTTGGGGGAGGGGGGGGCTGCTGCTCTATGGATCAGTTTCGGCCAGATTTGAGGGGGGGTGGGTGAGTGAGGAGAGAGAGTGAGGTGGGGAAAGTTGTTTCAAGTCAAAGTCAACTCAAAATATATCATTTTCTACTCTTTTCTTTTCTTTTCTTTTCCTTTTCTTTCCTTTGCAAACCAAGTGGGGAAAAAGTGAGGGCTGCTGAATTTGGCTAAGGGGAGGAGTAAGTGGGTGTGTGTGGGTGTGGGCACGGGTGTGGGGTGATGAAAAATGATAAATACAATACCCCAAACATCCATTTACGCTAAAAAAAAGCCTTTTTTCTTTAATAATTTCTAAACCGTTTTGGCAAATGATTTCGTTCCAAAAACCACATGATAAATTTTTATTTAATGTTTTATGATGCACAAAATTTGTTTCAACTCATTCCAATTTGTAATTTTCCCTAATTAAATGTATTAGTGACGGCTTAAAATAATAATAAAATAATATTTTTTTCAGAAAATTTGAAATTTCACCAGCGGCTCAATAAACACCAAATAATAGAAATTACATAGCTAGAATATGTATATTTAATTTTTATAATAAGATATTTGTATTTTGACTTTTTACAGAAAACCCCTTTATTTTACCGATTTTTCGAAATTTCACCGAAACGATTTTCAAAACGCTACACTCAGGTTACGAGTACTCCTAGGATTTGGACAGTACACCCATTATGCTTATTGGATAGTCTTCTTTCAAACCATAGGCTGGTGCCGAACGGTAGGGAAGGAAGAAAACCATTTGGCCTAAAGGGGTGTACAGAAGGTAATGACTAAAGACATATAAAGGGATTTGGAGAGATGGCAAAGAAATATACGGTTATAGTTGTGAATCTGATAATGGAAGAGGCATTACTAGGAATACCCGGACACCCCTTTCGATACATTTACATGTTTCAGTTTCACTGTGTATTGTTAAAAGAAAACTGATTTCCCAATTAGCCCTTGCTCCAGGGTATGTATTTACCAGGTTTGATTCTCACATCTGTATAGTTTTACAGATGATGAGTGGGAGTAAGTTATTGGGAAATGGGTGATCATACTCATTATATCGGGATTCGTTGTAATTGGAGATATTTGAGGAAATTGCCTGGGTTGTTTGCCGGACGGCAAATATTTGGTTTTGAATATCCGTTGTTATGCACCAATTTCAAATTGATATATCTGTACGTTTATCTTTATAAAGTGAGATATAACTTTTTTAAATTATGTCTATGACATTTACCTATATCAGTGGATGGTTAGGTAAGGAGCATTAAACAGCGGTGTAATTCTTCTTAACCATAAGTACAGTTTTCAACCTACGACACATAGGGAATGAGTTATTAGACTCAGGGGACTTATACAGAGTATTGTATTTTGTCCAGTGTCCATGAGGACAGAGGGGTTGGTACTCGTACTATATTCTATTTACTTGTGACTTCATCTAGTTCTTAGACATGTGTTTCATAGAAACACAAGGTCCATGTTTTGAGAAGTTATAGGTATAAGAGTAAAGTAGAGAACCAGGTATTGCAAGTATTAGGATTCTTCAAGATGATCGAAGATGTAGATACTTGTGTATGGTATTCAGTTGATAGTAATGATTAAAAGAACTTGCTTCTCTTTTAGGTTACTCATAATTGGAAGCACTCCTAAGTTGAGTAATGCTGATCGGCCTCTTTCCATTTAGTTGACATGCACTGGAGACAGTGCATGATTTGAATCTGGTTCCAATTAAATCAGTGCCTCTGTTTCTATATTGGATATAGAACGGTTCATATCTTAACGATGTTAAGGTACGGGGAGTTGTCCGGCTTATGCTTAAAACCAGACTCTGGATAACTTAAGGCGTGTTTCTGTAATGGCTGTTTGTGGGTTAACCCGGGCTATGACGAGGGTTGACTTTCTACCATCTGGAAGATCAATAGTGATATTGTTCTTGACTCGCCACAGTTTTAGTAAAATGGATTTTTTCAGAAAACAGTAGTGGGAGTATGGTAGAACTGGAAGTGATTCCAGAACCGCAAACGATTACTGAAAATTTGATAAGAACCTAAAAATTCAATCTAGTTTGACATTCCATTGGCCACTCCTCAGATATGGTGGGTAACCTTAGGCACTCGAGAGGTACTTCGGTATGCTCAAAGACGGTGAAAGGGAGCTTCTTGTTTACCCAGACTTGCCATTGCTGTTGTTCCAGGATATGAGACCCAGCAGGAGGATGAGTATAGCGTCGTTCTGAACTGGCTTTAGAAGTGTACGTGTATATGACTCTGCCAGAGGGTTGTCGTAGTCAGTGGGAGCAGCGGAAGCATTGGTGGATAAGTTGCTTATGTCTATTTATAGACTAAAGCAGATATAGCGGGGATAGATCATCTATTTCTGATGTGACAGTCATAGGTTTGACTTCATCAGAATAGGGGATGGATCTGTTAAGAAGGTAGTAGGGTGTGATGTCCTAGTATTTGGATGACATACACAGAGTAGGAAGTGAAATTCCTATACTACGATCGGTTATACTTTGGTTGTCACACAGTGGTTTCTCTATATAGGATATGGATATTATATCAGATATTCTGGTTATTAGATCTATAGTTTTAAATCTAGATTTGGGTAGTTTCCCAATATGGGTATTTAGACAGCATTCTAAAGGTGTTTTAGAATGGATGACTCCTGGCACGGTAGTGTACCTGCAGGTGATGGAGTCGCCCTCTCTAAAGGTGTCTTACAGACTAAAGGGGAGAGGGATATGCATGATTGGCAGATCACCCGCTTAGGCAATTGAGTCAATCATGAGATGTCAAGTACCACACCAGATATTGTTTTTGCACGAGATGTAGTAAGTTGATATTAATCCTATCCTGGAGAGAAATTCGGAAGCAGTTTTAGAACATAAGTGGATATTCTAGGGATATGATAACAACAGCCTCTTTTAGGAGACAGTTATCATTCCAGGCTTCCAAGGTGACCTGGATGACAGAGTGGCTGTCAGAGTTATAGTTTTCCCTCTAACGAGGGGCAGTATTTTGAACAGGTGTCCAAGCGGATACTGAGGGAGGCATGGCGCAGGATACTGATTATGTTCAGTTGACGATACAGTCTAAGAAGTTTGGATTTGGAGTTCATTTATGAACTAGGTCCCATCAGATATCCAGACACATTCTAAGATAGGTATTGCCCATTTCGGGAGATAGTTTTCTCCGCGAACTTGAGATAAAGAGAGACATAGAAAGAAACATCAGGGCGGATCCACTCACTGAGGCTATTCTTCGAACACAATAGTTTCACAAACGGGCTTTGTAAGACTGATTAGTAAAGAAGTTGAGTGTTCGGTATCACACGGGCTGTGAGTATGCGACATCGCAATAATTAGCCTTGAGTGCAAGTGGGAGACTGTTGGATATAGTGCCCTCAGAGTCAATTATTGGATCACAGGCACGTGATTGCAATGATTGAGGGAGGACCTATACCGGTAGGACAGTCTTACTTAAGATGATAGTATGCTATCTGGTTTATCTTTATCATCATGTACTGCTTTAGGTGACCTTATAGGTCGCTATTACACATTGATAGAGCCCTTAGGATTCTTGCTTGACTACCAGCAGTATGATGACTATCATATACGTGGGAGCTGGGGTCTATAAGCACATCCTTAAAGTGGTCCCTAGTCGTGGGAGTTTCGAGACTGGGCATCGATACTCCATTAGTAGACTAGTGTATACAGTCGAGACCGCGACGAGGGACGGTGGCCGGTCTCATAAGCCATTGGTGTCAGTTGGATCACCTAAGATGTATACAGGTGCTCATTGGGTTATGAGTACACCGGATAGGACTCACCGGGAACATGCTAGTTGGTATTATACCTGACGTCAGATAGCAGTTCCCTGGTGACATGTGTACAGGTTAGTTCATCGACCTGAGATCGTCATTTGTCTCGTGTGAGTTCCCACTGTGCTTTGATTACTACCCCACCACGGCTCAAAGGAGTCGTGCAAACAGGTTTTAGTTGGGTACAGTCCCAAGCCATATGGAGGCAGTGACCGGATCGGCAGGGGTTCGTCTCTCCCGGTATTGGGGGTGAGATCGCGCTGTGTCTAGGAGAGTCATTACACGAAATCCCTGGCCAAGGCAGGAGATTTACTGGTAGGTATTCCAGTAGTATCTCAGAGTGTTCTGGGCTACACTCCGACACGAGTTGTACCGCTTTTTGCGGTCTGAATTTTACCAACCCCCTAAGCCCGCCATGCGATGCCCATAGACGAACGGACCGGACTGTATGGATATTGTCACTCACAGGCTCAGTAGGGTGTCAGGATGAGTTCGCTCATCGACGTCCCTTTTGGTCAATACCTAGTAGCCCGTTACGTACGGCTAATACCTCTGATGTGCTAGTGGTTAAATCCACAGCCAAAGTATTGACGAGTCTTTAGAGTCCCCCACAGACCGTTTCTCAAGTTTCGGGCGAAACTTTATAGAGGCCGTATGGTATATGGTAGGGTTCGATCTTATACGTGCGGTATTGCACGGATCATGATTGGGCGGATCATAATAGTGGGCTTTGGTTTAAGCCGGATCCTAGTATTAGATTTGTTGGATTACTTTAGTCTCATCGCATTCGCATTCAGTCGGAATGCGGGTGCAGGTATGTATATACAGGTGAGGGGTATCCTTGTGATCCGTCACGAGTTTACTTTAGATGTTGCCGTATCTTTTTATTATTGCAAACATTTGGATTAATGTATGTAAATGGAAATTATGAGCTAGAAACCATCATTTTGTGCATTAAATGATACATGTACTTCATAGGTGAGTCATGGTATCATTTCTTGTGCAAATATCACATTATGTGATTGATTAGTGGGTTAATTTGATGAGAGGAGAGAGAGGGGCAGCCAAGGGTGAGCTCTCATATTATTGTTTCAACTATCTCTCTCATTTGATCATAAGAAATCGACACAAGAAAAGAAAAGAAGAAAAAGCTTCTCCTCCTTCTTGTTCTTCCTTTAGCTCATAGCTTCCATTAATGGCAACACCTTCAACCTCTATCCAAGCCATGGATGCAAGAGACAAAGTGATCATAAACATTCTCTACAACACCTTGGACACGTCGGCTAGCACACTTCGTGCCCGAGTTGCTTCGGATGAAGCGGGAGCCCGTAAAAAGACTCGTAGATGTGGTGCCCTTTCCGACGAGGAGATCGAGACAGAGTTGTCGCGAGGAGCTTGGGATGGTGGCCAAAGACCGAAGGACACGGATCGATCGGTATAGCTTTCCAACCCTCTCTCTAGATAGCTTGTTGTAGGTTAATGGATCGATCCGAGTTTTAAGCATACGATAGCGCCGGTTTTCTAGTTTGAAAAAGTTTTCGTTTCCGCATTTTGGCCTCGGAAAGACGGCCGGGGCTCTACTGTAAACTTACACCCTGCTCATCCTATATAGATGTTATTAGATTGCATTTGCTATGCATGATTATTGCATATCTTGCTCATCATATAGAGATATTATTATATCGCACTTGTTGCATGATTATTGCATCCAGCTCATCATATAGATGCTATCTGTTGCCATAGGTTAGAGTATCGCAGTACGTGCATACTCACAATTATGTTTATATGTTATCTACTATTCACGAGTTGGCAACTCACCCCCGTTGTGCCATAATGTTTGCAGGTTGCCCCTCAGAGTAGTCCCGGTTGGCTGTTATTTTGCATCTTTTGATACGGATACCACTGCAGTTGGCGCATGAGCCCTTTTGCTGATAGGTGGGTTTTTGCGGTATCCGTTTATTTTCCAGTTGTATACACTGTTGTATCTAGTACTCCCCATCTACTATTCTTGTATTGACTTAGATGCCAGTTGTGAGGACGATGTATATTAGTTGTATTCTAGTGTCGAGCTCGTTGTGAGCCGACTTTATTTATGCAGTTTTACCGATGCAGCCGAGGACCCACAGTCTTTTATTGATAGGATGGCCCGGATATGTCGTTCACTCAGATGCTCAGATGCGAGATGGGTAGAGTTCGCGAGTTTTCTCCTGGAAGGTCTTGCGCAGAAATGGTGCGAATCGGTCGAGAAAGGCAGAGCAGCAGGTCTTCCTCCCATGACCTAGACCGAGTTTGTGATGGTATTTCTAGCCCTTTTCCTTCCCCAGAGTGTCAGGGATGCCCGAGCATGCAGGTTCGAGTCTTTACGTCAGACGCCGGAGATGACAGTGGCAGAGTATGATGTACTGTTCACCGAGCTATTTGTTTATGCCTCATACCTAGTGGCTACTGAGGAGATGCGAGTCAAGAGATTTGTTCGAGGCTTACTTACCCCACTGTTCCTTGCGATCAGCGCACAACATTGCGAGACTTATGCAGCAGCTATAGATGCAGCCCTATTAGTAGAGGAGCGCCTTGCCGAGACTTCAGTAGTTCCGGGACCGAAGAGAGTTTGCGCTGATGTTTCTTCTCAGAGGCAGATGGGTACGCGCCGAGGCAGACCCCCTCCAGGACGTGATGACGACAGAGGTTCGAGACGAGGACGGTTATATAGCACCTATCCACTGGGTCGGCCGACACCATCTAGATGTTTCCGATGCGGGAGTAGTTATCATCATGTTCGAGATAGCCCCGAGCCACGTGAGGGCAAGACTGCCGTACCACATATCACACTTCCACCTTCCCCACCCCAGAGGGCGTTGCCTATTGTACCTACTGTTGCTCCGCACCAGACTCATGCACAGAGAGGCCGTGGTCCCGGAGGGTTTGCTTATAGAGGATGAGGTGGCTGAGGTAGAGGACAGCCAGCTGCCGGCAGAGGACAGCCAGTTGCTAGTAAGGGACCACCAGTCGCAGGTGGAGGACAGGCACGGGTTTTCGCGTTGACGCATCAGGACGCGTAGGCGTCCAATGCGGTGGTCTCAGGTACCCTATCAGTATGTTCTATTGACGCACACGTGTTGTTTGATCCTGGATCCACGCAATCGTACGTTTCCACACACTTCGTGCCGAGTTTGGGTTGCTTGATCAGCCGCTTGTTATGACCACTCCTGTAGGCGAGTCGTTAGTTGATAGACACGTGTTCCGATCCTGTGTTGTCCGTATTGGCGAGAGAGAGTTACCTGTCGACTTGATCCTTCTTGAGATGTTGAACTTCGACCTGTAAGTCCACGTTGCCCACCCCGGTACTTACGGGGAGGCGGAAAACGGAATAAAAATCAAATTTTTATCAACATAGGCAACATGGACTAGACAAAGAAGGATCTTTGGTAAACAAAAACAAGCTAAAGCTAACTAGAAACTAGCTAAGTGTTAGAAAGGATATACCTAGGGCTTTATGTCCCTCTCTCCTTGCTCCTTGGAGTAGTGGAAAGAGGTCACCTTTGTCGTCTTCTCACGTCGAAGAAAGATCCACCCGAAAGCCTCAACCTTTGGCTTCAACTCCAAGCTAGAGGTAACTAGGGTGCAAGAAGTGCTAATCCTTGAACCCTAGATGAGAGTTGAGATTATCAAGAAGTGTTTTTTCTCAAGCTCAAGTGTTTCTCAACACATGAGAGGGGAGAGCTTGAGGGAGAGGAAGAACAAGAGAGAGAAAGTAAAATAATAGAATGAGAGAAAATATGAAGCATTCTCTCA